>WNMW01000038.1:0-36152 GCA_009819605.1 Sterna hirundo
ACAGCTGGTGAAGGAACCAACTAGGGGAAGTGCCCTACTGGACCTGCTGTTTGTTAACAGAGAAGATCTTGTGGGGGATGTTAAGGTTGGAGGTCGTCTTGGGCAGAGTGACCATGAAATGATAGAATTTTCAATTCTTGGAGAGGCAAGGCGGGGAGCCAGCAGAACTGCCACCTTGGATTTCCGAAGGGCAGACTTAAACCTGTTTAGGAGCATGGTCTAGAGTGTCCCTTGGGAAGCAGTTTTGAAGAGCAAAGGTGCCCAGGAAGGCTGGTTGTACTTCAAGCAGGTGCTCTTAGAAGCACAGGAGAAGGCCATCCCCATGTCTCGAAAAATGAGCCGACGGGGAAGAAGGCCAGCCTGGCTAAACAGAGAGCTTTGGCTGGACCTCAGGAAAAAAAGGAAAGCTTACATTCTGTGGAAAAGGGGCTTAGGAACTTATGAGGACTATCAAGATATGATGAAGCTATGTAGGGGGAAAATTAGAAGGGCCAAAGCTCAATCAGAACTCAGCTTGGCCACTGCAGTTAAAGACAATAAGAAGAGATTTTTTCAGTATATCAACAGAAAAAGGAAGGCTAGGGAAAATATAGGCCCACTGATGAACGAGACGGGTGCCCTAGTGGTGGAAGACACAGAGAAGGCAGAGTTACTGAATGCCTTCTTTGCTTCGGTCTTCACTCTTAAAGCTATCCCTCACGAATTCCATACCCTGGAGGCAAGGGAGAACGTCGGGAGAGAGGAAGACTTTCCCTCAGTTGAGGAGGACCGGGTCAGAGACCACTTGGCCAAGCTGGACATTCATAAGTCCATGGGCCCTGACGGGATGCACCCGCGAATGCTGAGAGAGCTGGCAGATGTTATCGCTAGACCGCTCTGCATCGTCTTTGCAAGGTCATGGGGAACAGGAGAGGTGCCTGAGGACTGGAGGAAGGCTGACATCACTCCAATCTTCAAAAAAGGCAGGAAGGAGGACCCGGGGAACTACAGGCCGGTTAGTCTCACCTCTGTCCCTGGGAAGGTGATGGAGCGACTCATTCTGGATGTCGTCTCCAAACACGTAAAGGAACAGGAAGTTATTGGGAACGGTCAGCATGGATTTACCAAGGGTAAATCATGCCTGACCAATCTGATAGCTTTCTATGACGTTATAACGGGTTGGCTGGATGAGGGGAGAGCTGTAGATGTCATCTACCTTGACTTCAGCAAGGCTTTTGACACTGTCTCCCATAACATCCTCATTAGGAAGCTGAGGGAGTATGGGTTAGATGAGGTGACAGCAAGGTGGATCGAGAGGTGGCTGAGTGACAGAACTCAGAGGGTTGTGATCAGCGGCACAGAGTAAAGTTGGAGGCCTGTGACCAGTGGTGTCCCCCAGGGGTCAATACTTGGTCCAATTTTGTTCAATATATTCATTAATGACCTAGAAGAGGGGACAGAGTGTATCATCAGCAAGTTTGCTGATGATACCAAACTGGGAGGGGTGGCTGACACTCCGGAGGGTCGTGCTGCCATCCAGCGTGACCTGGACAGGCTGGAGAGCTGGGCAGAGAAGAACCAAATGAGGTTCAACAAAGGCAAGTGCAAGGTCCTGCACCTGGGGAGGAAGAATGCTAAGCACCAGTATAGGTTAGGGGTGGACCTGCTGGAAAGCAGCTCTGAGGAGAAGGACCTGGGGGTCCTAGTAGACAGCAAATTATCCATGAGCCAGCAGTGTGCTCTTGTTGCCAAGAAGGCCAACGGGATCCTGGGCTGCATAGGGAAGAGTGTGGCCAGTAGGTCGAGGGAGGTCATTCTCCCCCTCTTCTCTGCACTGGTGAGGCCACAACTGGAATACTGTGTCCAGTTCTGGGCTCCCCAGTTCAAGAGGGACAGGGAACTGCTGGAACGAGTCCAGCGCAGGGCAACTAGGATGATTGAGGGACTGGAGCATCTCCCTTATGAGGAAAGGCTGAAAGAGCTGGGACTCTTTAGCCTGGAGAAGAGAAGGTTGAGGGGGGACCTGATTAATGTTTATAAGTATCTAAAGGGTGGGCTTAAGGAGGATGGAGCCAGACTCTTTTCAATGGTTCCCAGTGACAGGACAAGGGGCAATGGGCACAAGTTAGAACATAGGAAGTTCCGTTCAAACAGACGGAAAAACTTCTTTACGGTGAGGGTGACAGAGCACTGGAACAGGCTGCCCAGGGAGGTTGTGGAGTCTCCTTCTCTGGAGATTTTCAAGACCCGCCTGGATGCAGTCCTGAGGGATGTGCTCTAGGCAATCCTGCTTTAGCAGGGGAGTTGGACTAGATGATCTCTAGAGGTCCCTTCCAACTCTAAAGATTCCGTGATATTGTATTCTTGATTGCTTCTTTGGTCATGCTAACCTTGTTCCACCAGTGTCATTGGCTACCTTGCTGAGGGTGCACTCAATCTCACTGTCCATGTTGCCAACAAAGGTGTTAAATAGCACTGGTACCAGTGCCAACCCCTCAGGAACACCAGTGGTCACTGCTCACCACTTGGACATCCAGCCATTGACCACAACCCTTTGGGTGCAACCACCTAGCCAGGCTTTTGTCCACCAAGTGGTTCATTGGTCAAATCCATGTTTTTTTCCAATTTAGAGACCAGGGTGTCATGCGGGACAATGTCAAATGTTTTGCACAAGTTCAGGCAGATGATGTTAGTTGCTCTTCTCTTATCGACCAACACAGAAACCCTGTCGTTGAAGGCCATCAGATTTGTCAGGCATGATTTGCTCTTGGTGAAGCCATGTTGGCTGTCACCAATCACCTCCTTATTTCGCATGTGCCTTAGCATAGTTTCCAAGGTGATCTGCTCCATGATCTTGCCAGGCACAGAAGTTAGACTGACTGGCCTGTAGTTGCCTGGATCTTCCTTTTTTTCCTTTTTGAAGATCAGCTTTCTTCTTGCCCTTGATGCCTCTGGCCAGATGTGACTCTATCTGGGCTTTAGCTCTCCTAACATGATCCATGGCTGCTTGGACAATTTCTCTGTATTCCTCTCAGGCTACGTGGCCTTGCTCCCACCTTCTGTCGGCTTCCTTTTTCTTTGATTCACCCATGGTAAGTCCATGCTGATGGTTCTTAGCACAGCTGCCAAATGGGCCACACAGTCTGATGCACAAGTGGAGCTGGTACTCCCAAAAGAGGCAGAGCTGGTCAGAGATGTGAAGACCAATCTCAGCCTTGGCTGTAGAGACCATAAAACGGCGGTCTCCCAGATCTCCAGGGAAGCAGGGAAGGAGAGTAGCAGAGCACAGACCCTGGACAGTAGGGAAGGAGGCCTACTGAGGGCACTGGCAGGTGGGCTCCCATGGAAACCATGTCAGGGCCCTGAAAACATCCACAGGCCTTCATGGCCCTGACCACCTTCACCTGGGGCCTCCTCCCACACCTCTGTCCATCAGCTCAGGAGCCCATTTAAGCCCAGGCCTGAGGTTCAGCCCCAGCTTGATCTATGTTGTGGGTGTAAAGGTCTCCAGACACAGCCTTGCCTGTCCATGGACCTTGTTGGTTTGGTCTTGCAGGCTAACTTCCCAGCTTGATTCTTTATCGGGTGTACCACGAAATAGCTGCCATTCGCTGAATGGCCCTCCAAGTGCCAGACCCCGGCTGATTCACAGGGGCCTAGGGCCTTTCTGCTTTCTTTCTTCATATCACTTGGTCAGGTTTTGGGAGGAGAGGAAGAAAAGCATGTGAGGTTTCTGGGTGCCAATGATTGAAAGTGGGAAGAAGAACCATCCCATGTGAAGTGATTTAAAGGCTAGGCTAGTTCAACACTCTTACTTTCAACTCCTTTCTTGGAGGCCTTCAATCTTCCACAGGAATCTGGAAGCTCTGAGATCCCTCCATCTCACTCTCTTTTAGCAATTAAGTTGATAGTAACCAAGCCAGAGGTTTGTTTCCATTCTCTTTACAGCCTAAATCACCACTTGGTCTGGAGATGTGGAGAAGTTTGTAGAAGAAGAAAAGTCAAAAGAATCAATGTCTTGTCCACTTTCTGGACAAGAAAGTGGCTGTTCCCAGGGATCTCAGGAGGCATGGCATACCAATAGCTTTGTTCAGGAAGCTGGTCAAATGCCTCATCTCCATTTCTGTAACGGTGGCTTAGATGCCTGGTTCGTGTGTAAACTGTCTCTGTGTCTGCTGACATTTACTGAGTAACCTGGTCTGACCTCAGCTGTGGCCCTCCTTGGAGCTGGGCATTGGACTCAAGACCTCCTGAGCTCCCTTCCACCCTGAGTTGTGCTTTGATGTAGAGACTCTCTCTTCCAGCTTCATTCTCTTCTCATCTGGCATGCTGCAAGGCACAGGTTCATGGAAGGGTTGGTGGGAAAGAGACTGCTGGGAGAGATCTCTAGTCCAGGCTCCAGGTTGGCTGTCACTTTGTGGAGCTGAAACCTCAAGAGCTCCAGAGGTGGAGATCACAGCATGGAGTTGTTCTCTAGTTTTTTTCTTCTAAACCTTCAGGTTTCCATTGGCCAAATTGCCAGGTGTGTCAAGGTCACCCTGGAGTGAGCCTCCAACAGGGCAGCTGGTTGGGTCATCCTGAGTCATGGTGCAGCCTCACCAAGGCAGAGTAGAGGGAGAGGATGACCTCCCTCCACCTGCTGGCCACGCTCCTCTTGATGCTCCCCAGGATGCCATTGGCCTTGGCCACCAGGGCACATTGCTGGCTCATGGTCATCCTGTTGCCCACCAGGACTCCCAGGTGTCTTTCCACTGTCCTGCTCTCCAGCAGGTCACCCCCAACCTGTCCTGGTGCATGGGGTTATTCTTCCCCAGGTGCAGCACCCTACACTTGCCCTTGTTGAATTTTGTAAGTTTCCTCTTTGCCCAAATCTCCAGCCTGTCCAGGTCTCTCTGGATGGCGGTACAGCCTTCCGGTGTGTCAGCCACCCCCCCCAGCTTTGTGTCATCAGTGAACTTGCTGAGGGTGCACTCTATCCCCTCATCCAGGTCATTGATGAATATATTGAAGAGGACTGGACCCAGTAGTGACCCCTGGGGAACACCACTCCTCACTGACCTCCAACTAGACCCTGTGCCCCTAATCAGCACCCTCTGAGGTCTGTCTTTCAAGCAGTTTTCTATCTACCACACTGTGCATTCATCCAACCCACACTTCCTAAGCTTCCCTATGAGGATGCTGTGGGAGACCCTGCCAAAAGCCTGGCTGAAGTCAAGGTAGACAACATCCACTGCCCTGCCCTCATCTATCCATCCAGTCTTACTTATTGAAATATTTCTGTGTTTATATGCCTGTCTTGAGCCTATATCCTATTGTGTCTGACTCTTGCACAACACTGTGTCAGATCTGGCCTTCAGATAACAGCTCTTCAATAAAACAGGATCTCCCAGGTTTTCGTGGTTCAACCCTTGTGACAACTAGGACAAAACAGACATTTACTCACTCTCCCACACCTCAACAACACCAAGTAGGATAAGGAAGAGAGCGAGAATAAGGAGAACACAAATCTCATGGCTTTAGATTAAGACAGATTAACAGAGAAATAACATGAGAGGAAAATAATAATATTAGTAACAGACAAAAGAATATACAAAATACTTGATGTCACACAAATTGCTCTCACCACCCAATGATTGATTGCCCAGCCTGTCCCAAGCAGTGACCGCAGATCACTGCCCCCCGGCCAACCCCTGTTTATATGCTGCGCATGATTGCTATGGTATAGAATATTCCTTTGACCAGCTTGGCCTGACTGTGCTCCCTCTCAGCTTCTATGGGAAGCTGGAAAATTCCTTTACTTACTGTAACCATTATGTAGCAACAACATTATCAACATTCTTCTCCCTAAATCCAAAAGACAGCAGCTACTAGGAGGAAAACTGACTCTATCCTGGCTGAAACCAGGACAGTATCCACCCCTTGTTCTATACCATCTACGTCACGCCCAGCTCTTACACTTTGCAATAAATCACCACCACTTCTGCCTTGAGATATATAGATAGATATATATACACACACAGAGATATTGGTCTATGGGCCATCCCACTGAAATGTCCGTTGAGTTCATTTAGTCCATGACTTTGGGCTCCAACTGTCATAATTATCCTTCAGGGCAGGAGAGGTGGTGTGTGGTGTAGAATTTTTGAATGCTGCACCTGGAGCTCGCAGCTGCTGTATCTGGCAAAGCTCATGCTCATGCCCATGGTCTATGGGTGGAAAATGTTGGTGTCGAGAAACTTGCTGGGCACCAGTTGCTGAGGTGAGTTCTGGTTCCATCACTTCTGCACTTTGTTCCGTTGCATCCAAGTTCATTCCTCATTAATTTAGGTGACTGTCACAGTAATACCATAGATACAGCATATAGCAACTGTAGTAGTGATGACACATAGGGGTAATTTGGCCTCTTGAGGGACCTGCTTGGCAGGGTAACATGGGATAAAGCATTGGAGGGGAGAGGGGCCTAGAGAAACTGGTTAGTGTTCAAGGATCACCTCCTCCAAGCTCAGGAGCAGTGCAGCCCAACAATGAAGAAGTCAGGCAAAAAAGTCAGGAGGCCTGCATGGATGAACAAGGAGCTCCTGGACAAGTTCAAAAGCAAAAAGGAGGCCTAGAGAGGGTGGAAGCAAGGACAGGTAGGCTGGGTGAAAAAACATTTGAAAAGTTGTGGGAGTCCGGTGAAGTGCCCACTGGACTGGAAAAGGGAAAACATAACCCCCGTTTTCAAAAGGGGAACTGGGAAATTACAGCCTGGTCAGTCTCACCTCTCTGCCAGCAAGATCATGGAGCAGATGCTCCTGGAATCTCTGCTAAGGCACATGGAAAATAAGGAGATGAATGGTGATAGCCAACATGGCTTCACTAAGGGCAAGTCATGCCAAAAAATTTGGTGGCCTTCTATGACGATGTTACAACATTGGTGGATAAGGGGAGAGCAAGAGATATCATTTACCTGGACTTATGCAAAGCATTTGACACTGTCCCATGTGACATCCTGGTCTCTAAATCGGAAAGGCATGGATTTGATGGATGGACCGCTCGATAGATAAGGAAGTGGCTGGATGGCTGCACTCAAAGAGTTACAGTCAGCAGCTTGATGTCTGAGTGGAAACCAGTCACGACTGGCATTCCTCAGGGGTTGGTACAGGGACCGGTGCTGTTTAAAATCTTTGTCAGTGACATGGACAGTGGCATTGAGTGCACCCTCAGCAAGTTTGCCAATCACACCAAGCTGTGTGGCACGGTCAACACACTGGAGGGAAGGGGTGGCATCCAGAGGGACCTGGACAGGCTTAAGAGGTGGGCCCATGTGAACCTCATGAAGTTCAACAAGGCCAAGTGCAAGGTCCCGCATGTGGGTCAGGGCAATCCCAGGCACAAATACAGGCTGGGCAGAGAATGGCTTGAGAGCAGCCCTGAGGAGAGGGACTTGGGGGTGCTGGTGGATGAGAAGCTCAACACAACCCAGCAATGTGTGCTCGCAGACCAGAAAACCAACTGTATCCTGGGCTGCATCAAAAGAAGCACGGCAACCGGGTCAAGGGAGGTGTTCTACCCCTCTGCTCCATGGCATGGGGTTTGAACTAGATGGTCCCTTCCAACCTAAACCATTCTATGATTCTGTAAGAAAAATTGGAGAACGGAGGGAGGGAAGAAGGGCTTGGAAGGCAGAGATGAAAGATTTTGAAGAGGTGAGATCTGTTCAGATGATGTTTAGACTTCCGTGACACTGACTGTGAAAACATTCATGAGAGGCCTTTACCCTATTTACAACCAGGAACCTGAAGCCCTACAACCACCTCTAAGTGAAGGCAGTAGGGTAGAAAACACTGAGGGAAATGAGCAAGAGAAATTGTAGCAGGGCTGAGTAGAGAGGAAGGATCACCTCCCCCCACCTGCTGGCAGTGCTCTGCCTAGTGCAGCCCAGAAAGCCATGGGCCACCTTTGCTGCAAAGGTGCAAAGCCTGGAGAAGAGGAGGCTTTGGGGAGACCTAATAACAGCCTTCCCACATCTTCTTGGCTGTCACCATGAAAATGCATCCAGGCTCTTCACTATTGTGCGTGATGGGAGGATGAGGGCCAGTGACATCAGCTGAAAAAAAATGAGCAAAACAACCTCCCTGACAAGACAGTCAAACACTAGAGAAGATTTCACAGAGAGCTTGTGTCATCTCCATCCTTGGAGCTTTGCATGGCTATTCTGGACTGCCAGCTGGGAACTGATATTTCTGGCAAAAGCTGTGGGAATTATGTTCCATTGCTAATGGTGGTGTAGTTGGGCATCAAGCCTGTGCCGCTGTGCAACCAGAGCACTTAGGTCATTAATGCCCTGGCTGGTCCAGGGACTCTCCCATCTCATCATGCACATCGACGAGAGGAGAGACTGGTCTGAGACAGCGGACTGACTTGAAACCAAGGGACTGAGCTCAGTCAACCACCTTCAAAATTAACCACCTCCAACATTAGCCAAAATGAGTCACCTTCAAAATTAACTGGTGTACTTGGCAGTGTCAGGTTAAGAGTTGGACTTGATGATCTTAAGGGCCTTTTCCCACCTAAAGGATTCTATGATTCTATGATCATTTTGGAAGCATCTCTTCTACAGACCCACAGAGCCACTGCAATGGTCTCCTTCCAATTTCCCTTTAAGCCTTCTCTTGACTAGGGTGCCTACAGCACCATAATCTGCATATTATTTTTAATACTGAAACTAAGGCACTCAGTTAAGTTCCTGGTGTTTGTAGTCATGGAAAGCTCCTCTTGAGTCTAAAGGAAAACAGAACCAGCAACAAAGTTGTTTGGCAACAAAACAGGAAAAGAGAGCAAGGGGGAAAAAGGCACCGTGTAAGTGTAAACAGGTTTCTAGTCAGCAGGCTGCTCTGATGGAGCCCTGCATGAGCCTGTGCCCTCTTCTCATTAGAGCCTCTTTCCAACTACCTTCTGTGCGGGTGCATTCTCGCATGGGAATGCAGTGAACTTCCAGCTGGAACCACGGGTGAGTAGGTGGTCAGTGGCCAGCCCAGCCCACACCACAACAGTAGGCTACGGGGTCTGTGTTCAGCAACCGGAGCAGGGCTGCAAACATCCTGCACTCCCATCCCTGGGTACCTGCCATGGGGAGACCATGAGGATGACGGCCCAGGTGCTGGATAGAATTAGTGCCTAAGGCAGAGCTGGGTCTCCTCCTGGAGAGACTGATGGGCTGGAGAAGGCTGACTGGCTCCCTCCCGCCCACTGGCAGCACAAGACTCACAGGGTCCTGCTGACCAGAGGCCTCAATGCTGCAAGAGCTGAGGAACTCCTGGAGGAACAGTGTGGGGCAAGTGGGCAAAACAGGCTCTAAGTCCTTGTCAGGCCTGGCTCTCCAGGCTGTACCTGCACAGGTTGATCAGGAGATACTTCTTCAGCTGCTGCCGCCATGGGGTGGGCACCAGTGAGAACCCACAGCTTCCTTCAGTCAGGGAAGCAGTGTCTGGAAGCGAGAGGTGCTGTAGAGGAAAAAGGTGGCCGAGGTGTCTGGGAGTCCCTCTCAGAACCCAAGTGTGAATGGAAAAATGCTCTTGATTTTGACAGAAAATTTCATCTGGAGTCGAAGTGTGGCTCAGGTCTTAACTAGAGCCAAGGGTGAGTGTGAATTGGAACAGGATGATCTTTAAGGCCCCTTCCAACTCCAACCATTCTGTGATTCTCTGATTCTGTGATTAAAACAAACCACTCCTCAACTGTGTGCCAAGTACAACCTTCCACCAGTGAGGTTTCCCTTCCACAAGGCATAACCATACAAGGAATCTTTTACACAGAAAGTAAATTAAAAAGTAACCACAATTAAAGAGTGTGCTACAGTCAGAATTAGACAGATTATGCTGGAATACAGCAAGCTTTTAACTCCCTGAAGCTCAAAGCATCTTCTGGATTGTTGAGATGTGTCTAAGTGATCAAAAAGGAAGGGCAGGGGAAATCTAGAGAGCAATCGCATGTGCTTATGTTCAGATGTGCTGCTGGAAACGTGACTCCAGACATGGTCTGTTTATTAAAGAGATGTGGAAATACATGAAAGATGAGGGAGATCAAATGCACAGCCTGATCGAGAGAGTACTGACGATGCAAACAGAGTGGAAGGTCAATAGCTCTCCTCTTCCTATTAATGCACACCCTGAAAACTCCTCATTTTGATCTCATGGGAAAACACAGACATGATATTTAAATTATTTAAGTTATTTTGTGTTAGTTGAAGAGATTGTACTCATAGACATGCCAAAACCTCTCAGTTCTTTAGGCAGAGCTCTGCTGCCTGACCATCAGTGCCCAGCGGTACCTCCAGAGGACGCAGTGTCTCTGAAGCACGTGCCTGGGACTGGCCGCTCTCACAGAGGACCTGCTGGAGAGCAGAGCCCCTGGGAAGCTGCAGCTGCAGCCTGGGCAGAGGGTCCCAGGCCACCCATATTGGCACCACACGCCCGTATCCCTCTAACTGCATCCCACCTCAATTTGATCATCTCTTGCCTTTGCAAACAAATGCAGAACAAAAAATCCCCCAGAGATCCGTATATTAACCCAAGACAAGTCCAAGCAAGGAGGATAACACCACCAAAAGTCTTTGAAACCTCAATTTGGAAGTGGACATCATCCCAAGCAGAAGCCAATGCTGGGCAGAGAATGGATTGAGAGCAGCCCAGAAAAGAACAGGTTGCCCACAGAAGTCTTGGAGACTCCATCCCTGGAGGTGTTCAAGACCAAGTTGGATGCGACTTTGAGCAGATGAAGTGCGACACCTACAAACGCCCATTTCTCATGGAGGATGGTGCTGAGAGCACCACCGGTTATTATTTGGTCACTGTCCTGCCAGAACTGAGCCATCTCCTTCCCTGTAATGCTACCAGGGGGGAAGGTGGTCAAGAAGAGAAGGGAGAGAATGCAAAAGCCCAAAAAGCTGCTGTGAAAATGAGGAATTTTTGGCCCCTAGTATCCCAGGGGTGACTGGGGAAGAAAAGTGTTAGAGAAACCTTTGTCCTCTGTCTCCGAGTTCACCTCTGTGTCTCCCCAGGGCTTCCACCCCAGAGATGCTCCCTCTTCCTCCTCGGCCAAATGGGATCTGTCCAGGAGGTTTGGGAGCTCCGACTGAAAACGGCTGCTGATGTTTAGGTGCCTGTAATCGTAAGGAAGAGGAGGTGAGGAAGGCAAGTTGGGAACAGATATAGCACGATCAGCAGACACTTAGGAAGAGGGGAGATGTGAGGAGCTGCACTAAAGAAGTTACGTCTTTCCCAGCAAAGCATGACTAGCTCTCCTCTAACAACTTCCACAGTCCCTTCCCAGCGCCACCAGCGTCTCCGTGCTGCCCCGAGAGTCCTTTTGCACCCCATCAGGCAAAAAAGTTTGTCCTTCTTCTCCCAAAACCTGACCAAACTGGCGAGGTTCACTCCCAGAGGAGCAGTGAGCTGCAAGAGCTGTGGCCACCGAGCAAGAAGTGCATTGGAATGTTGTGTAGGACGCAGGAGGCCGGCAACGCTCTTTATGATGTAAGCACAGCCAGTGCTTCACTGGGTATTTCATTGCGTTTCTGGCCAACATGGGGGTATCCTCTGGCCATAACAACCGCGTTGTTCACTTCAGCAGAATTGGCCAAGTGATAGGGAGAAAGTCAGTGTCAACTGTGAGGGCCTGCACAGCCCAGGCGCTGCACCAACCTCCCACCGACTCACCAGCTGTGGTTCCCTCATTCCCCATTTGCCCAGCGTTTGCTCTTATTCTGACTGCTGGGCCACAACTCATGGCTGAATGCAGATTTTAGTGCTATACTTCATCAGACAACACCCAAAGTCCCCGGCCGTTCTGCCTGAAAGATAGAAAAAAATGTTCAAGATAAAAATCATTCTGCTGAGACCGTCCTTTAGCCTTCCTTGCCATCCTCATCCTCGCACACCACTAACTATTCCCTTGGGATTTCCAGGCTCCCCCAAATCCCCCAGAGTTAGAGAATTTCTCTGCGCATGAGCAATTCCCCATCCCGAGGGCTACCGGTCCCCTGGGCCCAACGCATGAGACCCCTCAGGACAGGGCCAGACCTACGTGCAAGCATGACATCAACTAATAACCAAAATGCACTTCATAAACCCCAAACTTGGGAAATATTTAGTCCCCAAAACAGCCACAGCACATTGCTCGGTGAGGCGAGCTGCCACGACTACTCTCAGTGAACATCTCTTGGCTGTGAGCTCCAGAGACCCATCTCTAATAGCGAGAAGTTTGTTTGGGTGGATTCTTGATCTCCCTTCCCTCCCACAGGCAACAAAACACCAATTATTTCCACTCGAGTGAGTGGTTCCCGTTCTGCAGCTTTGGATTATCCCTGACCTGTGCACAAGCCCTGATATCCATCATTGAATTTAAAGTTAACCATGGATCCGTAGGTAATCAAGCTTTACGTACTGGCTCTGTCGCTAAGGATGATTGTAGATAGTCGCTGAGTAGTTGCTAAGGAGAGGATCAAGGGGAATTGTTCGAAGGAACTGAGAACTTAACAATGTGCATGATGACATTGTTGAGTGTTTATGGATAAGAATCAAGGAGAAGGCCAATAAGCTGGACATCGTGGTGGGAGTTTGTTATAGACCCCCCAACTTCCTAACACAGGTGGTGAGGAAGCCAACTAGGGGAAGTGCCCTACTGGAACTGCAGCTTGTTGACAGAGAAGGTCTTGCAGGGGATGTAAAGATTGGAGGTCATCTTGGGCAGAGTGATCATAAAATGATAGAATTTTCTATTCTTGGTGAAGCAATGTGGGGATCCAGCAGAACTGCCACCTTAGATTTCCGAAGGGCAAACTTTGGCCTGTATAGGAGCATGGTTGAGAGTGTCCCTTGGGGACAGTCCTGAAGGGCAAAGGTGCCCAGGAAGGCTGGTCTTACTTCAAGGAGGAACTCTTACAAGCTCGGGAGAAGGCCATCCCCAAGTCTCAAAAAACAAGCAGACAGGGAAGAAGACCAGCCTGGCTAAAGAGAGAGCTTTGGCTGGACCGCAAGAAAAAAAATAAAGTTTATGACCCTTGGAAAAGGGGGTTGGCTATTTATGAAAAATACCAAGATGTAGTGAAGTTTTGCAGGGTGAAAATTAGAAGGGCCAAAGCTCAAGCAGAACTCATCTTGGCCACCACGGTTAAAGATAACAAGAAGAGTTTTTTTCAGTATATCAATAGAAAAAGGAAGAGTAGGGAAAATGTAGGCCCATTAACGAATGAGATGGGCGCCCTAGTGGTGGATGACACAGAGGAGGCAGAGCTACTGAATGCCTTCTTTGCTTCAGTCTTCACTGCTAAAGCTGTCCCTCATGAATACCAGGCCCTGGCGGCAAGGGGGAAGGTCTGGAGAGAAAAAGAGTTTCCCCTAGTAGAGGAAGATCGGGTTAGAGACAACTTGGCCAAACTGGACATCCATAAGTCCATGGGGCCTGACAAGATGCACCCGCAAGTGCTGAGAGAGCTGGCAGATGTTATTGCTTGGCCACACTCCATCATCTTTGAAAGGTCATGGAGAACAGGAGAGGTGCCTGAGGACTGGAGGAAGGCCAATATCACTCCAGTCTTCAAAAATGGCAGGAAGGAGGACCCAGGGAACTACAGACTGGTTAGTCTCACTTCCGTCCCTGGGAAGGTAATGGAGTGATTCGTTCTGGATGTCATTTCCAAGCACGTTCAGGAGCAGGAAGTTATTGGAAGTGGTCAACATGGATTTACCAAGGATAAATCATGCTTGACCAATCTCATAGCCTTCTGTGATGTTATTACTGGTTGGCTGGATGAGGGCAGAGCAGCAGATGTCATCTACCTTGACTTCAGCTGTGGATGGCATATTTCTCATGCAATGACTGCTTGGAGTAGCTCTACTGACCCCGATCTCAATCTTACAGCTCTGACTGGAGGAAAGTACCCTATAGCGCCTGGTACTCCAAGCCACAGCACAGGTTCTTCATAGTCTTTCTGACTATTCAGTCATCTGGTCCTGGTGAGAGATGGCATTACTGTCCTAATCCTGACTTTGTTGGGTAACCCAAAAGGACAGACTGGAGGCTGTTGGGTTGTATGTAGGGTTTCAGAGAAATCGGGGAGTGCATTGACCTCACACAAGGGCAGGAGATACTTCATGCTGGAAGAGGTTATTTGTGCTATTGGCTACAAAACCACCCAAGGCAACTGTGGTAAGACTCAGTCAACCAGTTTTTAGGCATTGGGGTGAAAGGAATCTGTACAAATATAGAGATTTGCAGTGTAGTGACATGACACAGTCTTTTTTTCCTTCTCATGCTCTCATCTCAAACATAAGCTTTGTCTCCAGGCCCTTTCTGGGTGTGAACCATCATGCAGACAGCACAAACAGTGTGCAGACCGCACAAACAGCGTGAGTTCAGCCTCTCAGGGCAAACTTTGTCTAACGTGGGGCACAGGCACAGGTTTGAATGCAGAGAAGTGGAGGTGCAGAGAAGCCTTTTTCTGTTGCTGCACCGTTGAGGTCAACCCAGATTGAATTGGCTTATTTTCTGCTTCCCTGGGTTTTTGGGGTTTGTTTTTTATTCCCCTTCCACAACTTTAGCAGTTTCCCTTTGAGCAGCTAAGTCTCATTTTTCAGTTTCTCCACTTTTTAAAGGCATAGTTATGCTGGAAGTTGTTAATCAGGCTAACACCCATGATTCTGACAGTCTTTCTAAAATTGCTCCTTGTGCTGTGGGTGTCCGGGGAGGAGCAGTGGCAGCACCAACATGCCCACCTGCTCTCCTGAGGCTGCTTACGAACTGACTTGTAACCAGGTGAGAGTGTCAGAGAGGTGGCCAGAGAACAACATCCAGGTGGTCCCCAGGGGAATTACAGAGAGGAAAAGGGGCCACCGCTGCCTCCTGCCGCATCACAGACTGAGGAGCGTGTTCCTGCCTGTTGGCTCCTGATGACAGTAAATCCCTTTTGGCGTGCCCTGAAATGCTGAGATAGCGTGGCAGTACAGCTACTGCCAGCAGCAGCTGCAGTCATCTGTCCAGCTGGTCCGGGCTCACTGCAAGGGGCTTCCTTCGGCTTTGAGAAACGCTGCCCGTCAGAGAGTCACCACAGAAGCAGCCCTCGGGTAGTTCCCCATGAGCAAAGCTGGCCTGCACTGTGCTCTGCCTGCGATCTTGCCAAGCGCGGAGACATCTGAGAGCTAAAAATAACAGGCTGTATGTTTGAGGAGGTTTTGAAACAAGCAGGAAATTCTGGTATGTGGATAATTTGTAGTCAAATGGTTGCTTTGAGTTAAAGACTTAATTTAAAATAAAAGGGGGTATCTATCTCACAGTTTTTTCTTTTTTTTTTTTTTTAATAAAGCATTTCAATTTTGTGTACATTTATATGAATAAGTAGGTAGATTAGAAAACAATCATTGTGACTTTTCCCTCACGCAAACCCTAACGGTATCTTGGAAATTTTGAATTGAAATCTATCTCTCTATGAGACAGATAAAACTCACAGGGAGAAGGCAGGAATGCCTTGGAAAAAGAATCAAACTATTAGGACCTCGTGCTTTTCTGAATTTCTCTGGAGGAAACTGCCCTACGTTTTTCGCTTAGCTAATCCAAATGATTTTGTCACATGTTTTATGACTTGCTGCCCTGGTCATCAGAGCTTAAGAAGACTTCTCAAAGGGAGTTAGGGAAAGCTGGAGAGACACAGTCATCATCCTCAGCCCTCTGCCTGAACCTCAAACTGAGATTCTTAAACATCTCTCAGCTGAGACCCTTCTCCATAAGAAGCCACTGGCTGTTGTGGTGCTGCTTGATTGTAACTGACACCCTCCAGGTGTGCCCAGAGAGAAGCCTTTCTGCTGTGGGAAGGGGGGCAATGCGAAGGGAAGGCTGAGCTCCCCGGGCAGCAAGAGCACTGCTCTGCTTCTGCAAGGGCTTGCAGGGTTGGGATTGGAGCGAATGGGCCCTTGGCTGGATTTGTAAGCTGTCAGAAATCCAAGTGACAGAGCAGCAGGTTTGGGAATGCTGAATTATTCAGGACTCATTCAGAAGTTATAGACACCTGACCTGTCCAGGAAAATTGGGTGTCATGGGGATATCACATGCTTTTAATCATTTTCTTCTCCGTATGATTGAAAACTGCATAAAGCAGCTGATTGCTTGCACAAAAATGTCTTTTAGCACCCTGAAAACTGGTAATTTAAGCATAAACTGCTGCTTCTCTGTCTTGTTAAAATGTGCCATGGATGCATCAGTGTCACTGGATTCTTTGGCAGAGAGAAGCCTGTGTTACTTCTGATGGGATTCACCCTTCACTAGGTAAAAATCGATGATTCAGATCTAAGATAGTCTTCCAGATCTTTGTGTGTGGACACAGCGTCAGGGGATGAGCTCTCCCACGTGAGGAGAGCTGGGATTAATCTCTCTCACTAAGGTCTAAGAATCAAGTCATACCTTGCCTTGCTTTGGTTTGTTTGCCTCTCCTTGCCTAGCCTTGCCTTGCTTTGTCTTCCCCTTTTTCATTCTTCCCCCCTTTTAACCCTATTCCTTCTTAATGTTCTTACATTAAATGCACCTCTTATGGAATCTGGACAAGGAACATAAGCAAGGCTGTTCTAAAAGGCATTAGTATTTGTCTCTTTTCTTCCTTTTCTCTCATCTTTCACTAGGTACTCTATTTAATAAAATCACCTCTAAAGGAGAAAGTCAAGTTTCTTTTACCCATATGACAAAAACAACCCAGTCATTCAGGATCAAGGACTCTCTTCTCTCTCTTTACAAACCTCCCCTCTGCAAGCGACCCACATTAGATTTCCAAACATTCATGCATACCTTGGTCAAGCTCGCCTAATCCTGCAATCGCGTGTATGCTGATGTTTATAGTCTTTCTCTAGGCTTCAAGTGTATGTGATGGTGGACAGGCCACCAGCATCCTCTGAGAGCCTGTTGTTTGAATTGTTCTGTGCAGGAAAAATGCCCCAAAGAAAAGGCCTGGAGAATCACACCGGTGGATCTGGATTCATTCTTCTGGGATTTTCTGACCACTCCAGCCTGCAGGGCTTGTACTTCACAGTATTCCTGATCATCTACCTCATGGTCCTCACAGGGAACAGCCTGATTGCGCTCATCACAGTGGTGGACTCAAGCCTCCACAGCCCCATGTATTTCTTCCTGAGGAACTTGTCCTTCCTGGAGATCTGCTACACATCAGTCACTCTGCCAAAAATGCTGGTGGGTTTCCTGCTGGAGGATGGCAGGATCTCCTTCCGTGGCTGTGCTGCCCAGCTGTATTTCCTGGTTTTGCTGGGCAGTATCGAGTGCCTTCTCCTGGCTGTCATGGCCTACGACCGCTACATAGCCATCTGTGACCCCCTGCACTACCCCCTCATCATGAGGAGGGGTCTCTGCATCAGACTAGTGGTGGGGTCGTGGGTGGCTGTCGTACCAGTGCAAGTAGGACAGACCTACCAGGTGTTCACTTTGCCCTTCTGTGCATCCCATGACCTTCACCACTTTTTTTGTGATGTGCCCCCTCTTCTGGAGCTAGCCTGTGCCGACACATTCTGGAACCAAGTGACGCTGTACACCATCATCCTGGTATTTGCAATCTTTCCTTTCTCCTTAATAGTTATTTCTTACATTAAAATTATCAGGGCAATTCTGAAAATACCTTCAGTTCTGGGCAGACACAAAGCCTTTTCCACCTGTTCCTCACACCTCGCGGTGGTGACACTCTTCTATGGTTCGGCCACAGTCATCTACTTAAAGCGACGGTCAAGGGATTCCGTAGACACCGACAAATACCTTGCCCTGTTTTACACAATTGTGACCCCAACGTTTAACCCTGTCATCTATAGCCTGAGGAATAAGGAAGTAAGAATTGCCTTGAAGAGACTGCTATGGCCAAAGTGATACTACAGAGTATGTAGAATCCTCTCAAATAGTTCCAAAAGTCCCACTGGGGTACCTGGTTGCCTGAAGAAAGGCGTCTCATATCCGCTGAAATAAAACCATGTGTCTGGCCTGGCTTTCATCCTCCTCAAGAAGGGGAAAGGTGTCCCAAAGCATTCCTCCTATGTCACGTCCCACCTCGATGTCTTTGTACTCTAGAGCATCTTCAGTGCCCCTTCGTAGTTTAATGCAAACAGCTACTTCAAGCTGTGTCTGACCAAATAATGTTAAAGGGAAATAGTCAAAGCATGGTCTGTAGCCAGTGATGCCCAGAAGGCGAAACAAGTGATGAAGAGATGACCAGCCTCGGGTTTGAGAAATCGCTTGCTAGACCCCATGGGCTATCTTCTACAGTGTGCCTGCACGGAATCACCTTAAAAACGTTCAAAGGTATGAAGGGCTTCAAAGCATCTCCCCCTGCTATGATGTCTTGCTCTGAGTTGTGTAATTCTTGACTAACTTGACATAAAAATAAAAGATAAAAAAGCCACCAGGAGGACAGTCCAGCACCGGAATGGGGTCCCAGAGAGTGGTGTGGAGATTTGGTTTGTTGCAGTTTAACACCAGCCGGCAACTAAGAACTACACAGTCGCTCACCCACTTCCTGACAGTGGGATGGGGGAGAGAATCAGAAGGGTAAAAGTGAGCAAACTCCTGGGTTGAGATCAAGCAGTTTAATTGGTAAAGCAAAAGGCGCACACTTAAGCGAAGCAAAACAAGGAATTCATTCACTACTTCCCGTTGGCAGGCAGGTGTTTGGCCACCTCCAGGAAAACAGGGCTCAATAACACCAAACAGTTACTTGGGAAGACAAAACGCCATAACTCCAAACATCCCCGCCTTCCTTCTTCTTTCCCCAGATTTATATGGCTGAGCATGATGCTACATGGTATGGGATATCCCTTTGGTCAGTTGGGGTCCACTGTCCCAGCTGTGTCCCCTCCCAACTTCTCATGCACCCTCAGCCTACTCGCTGGTGGGCTGGTGTGAGGAGCAGAAAAGGCCATGATGCTGTGTAAGCGCTGCTCAGCAATAACTAAAACATCCCTGTCTTATCAATGCTGTTTCCAGCACAAATCCAAAACACAGCCCCAGACCAGCTACTGTGAAGAAAATCAACTCTATCCCAGAAAAACAAGCATTTATGTGCTGAATCTGCTTTGCCTCTCTGAAACGGTCTCTGAAAAGCTAGCTCAGTGGGGTTTTTTAGCCCAAATGCATATGGAGCACTGAAGTGTGTTTCCGTATTGTCCTGGTTTAGGCTGTGTTGGCCAATGACGGATGACAGATGCTCTCCCCCAGCTCTCACTCTGAGGAGAGGAACGAGAGAGATAAAGAGATTTATGAGTTTAGAAGGAACTAAACTACTTTAGTGAAATATTCATAATAAAATAAAGAGGAAATAATGAAATTGATACAATATATAGAAAACTGTATCAAGCTCCCAGGATGATGTCACCGGCAGGCACTGGGGAGGTCCCAGACTGGACTCAATGATGGTCAGGAACTGGATTCCAGGTCTGGAGTCAGGAATGCACAGAGCAGGATCAAAGGCAGATTAACACCGAGCATTCCACCACCTGAGGAACCTGAACATCCGCAAGTCCACGTGATGGACAGACGATTCCCTGTCCTCTCTCTGCCTAGCCGAACAAGGTAACTTAGAGGGTAGGGGGCTGTAGGAACATGTTTCTGCCCGGCGAAGCAGGCGTGTCTCCCCAGTAACTCCCCCGCCTTCCCAGGTACACTTAAAAAATAAGTATGAGGCTCTGCAAGGGGAACTCAGTCATGACGAGGAAGATAATTCAGTGTCCACAGAGGTGTCGCCAAGGTTAAGTCAGACTACACCTCGCATCAAAACATCTTCAGTTATGGAAAAAAGACAGGTCATTTTTGTAGGTGACTCCCTCCTGAAGGGAACGGAAGGCCCAGTATGCAGAACGGACCCACTTCTCAGGGAAGTCTGCTGCCTCCCTGGGGCCCAGGTTAAAGATATAACAAGAAAACTTCCCTCCCTGGTAAGCCCCTCAGATTATTATCCACTACTAATTTTTCAGACAGGCAGAGATGATCTGTTAACAAGAAACACAAGGGCAATCAAGAGAGATTTCTGAGCCTTGGGACAACAGGTTACGGTGTCAGGAGCACAAGTCGTGCTCTCCTCGGTCCTCCCAGTCACAGGGAAGGATGAGGAAAGCAACAGGAAGAGCCGGAAGATCAGTACTTGGCTCTGAGCCTGGTGCCAGTGGCAGGACTTTATTTTTTTTGATCACAGGATGGTTTACATGACACCAGGCCTGCTGGAGACAGATGGGGTACGCCTGTCTCAAAAGGGGAAAAGGATCCTTGCACAGGAGTTAGCAGGGCTCATCAAACGGGTTTTAAACTAGATCTGAAGGGGGCAGGGTATGAATCCAGCAGCAGAGAGGCAAGGGTCGTTGATGGCTTAGAAACTATGGCTGTGCCTGGGAATGGTCAGGTAGAAGTTAAGCCTTCTTCCAGCAAAGGGGTGCAGGCAGGACCAGTAGCCCAGCTGAAGTGCTTCTTGTCCTGGGTTGAGCAACACAGGACTAACTTCTCTTCTAATGCCTAGGAAAACTGCACTCAGAATAAGATTCTAGTGTCTGAATTCGTGAAAGTATTTACTTTATAGCCAGCTAGGCTACGTGCGATTCAAGGTCTCGGTGTTTTCAAGCCTGACAGGTCCAGGGATGAGGAGGAGCGAGGCCTGGGCATTTGACCCAGGCTGGCCAACAGGATTATTTCATACCATGAACGTCACATTCGATATAAATTAGAAAGTTTGCTGCGTTGTTTCTCTCTCCCACGATGGCTGTGGTCCAGAGAAACTCCTTGCCCTGGTGCTGGACCCCTGAGCCCTTCCCTTCCTCCTGAAGCCCTTGCTCTCACAGCGTCCGACATTTACTGTCCCCTGCTGGGAGTGCACAGCTTCCTGCTGATAGAATTGGCTGAGTGTAATTCTTGTATATTTTATATTAGTATCAGGGTTAATACTGGTGCTTTAATATTACTGTTAATTATTTAGTCTTATCCTATTAAATCTATTTATATTTCAACCCTCATGTTTCCTTGTTTTCCCCGATTCCCCTTTCAGGTTGGGGAGGGGTCACTGGGTGATAGAATAATTGGCTAAATGACAAGAAATTGTTATGGGTTTTCTGAAAACATAACACGTCTACACTAATGCACGTAGCATGGGCAACAAACAGGAAGAGCTGGAAGCCATTGTGCAACAGGAAAACTATGACGTAGTCGCCATCACAGAAACGTGGTGGGATGACTCGCACAACTGGAGTGCTGCAGTAGATGGCTACAGACTCTTCAGAAGGGACGGGCAAGGAAGGAGAGGAGGTGGGGTGGCTCTGTATGTTAGGGAGTGTTAGGAATGTCAAGAGCTTCATGATGGTGACAATAGGGTTGAGTGTTGATGCGTAAGAATCAGGGGGAGGGCCAACAAGGCAGATATCATGGTGTGAGTCTGTTATAGACCGCCCAACCAGGATGCAGAGGTGGATGAAATATTGTACAAGCAGCTGGGAGAAATCTCACGATCATTGGCCCTTGCCCTGGTGGGAGACTTCAACCTACCTGCTATCAGCTGGGAGCACAATATGGCTGAGAGGGAACAGCCTAGGAAGTCCCTGAAGTGTGTTGGGGAGAACTTCCTGACACAGCTGGTGAGGGAGCTGACAAGGGAAGGAGCCCTGCTGGACCTGTTGTTTGTCAATAGAGAAGGATTTGTGGGGATGTGACAGTTGGAGGCCATCTTGGGCAGAGCGACCACGAAATTATGGAGTTTTCTATTCTCAGAGAAGCAACGAGGGTGGTCAGCAGAACTGCCACCATGGACTTCCGGAGGGCAAACTTTGGTCTTTCAAGGAGCCTGCTTGACAAAGCCCCTTGGAATATAGTCCTGAAGGACAAAGGAGTCCAGGAAGGCTGGACATTTTTCAGGACAAAAATCATAAAAGCTCAGGAGCAGGCTGTCCCCATGTGCTGTAAAATAAGACATCAGCCTGGCTGAACAGAGAGATACAGTTACAACTCAGGGAAAAAAGGAGAGTTTATGGTCTTTGGAAGAAGGGGCAGGCCACTCAGGAAGGCTACAAGGATGTTGTAAGGCTATGTAGGGAGAAAATTAGCAGGGCGAAAGCCCAACTAGAACTTAAGCTGGCTTTGGATGTTAAGAACAATAAAAAACGTTTCTATAAACACACTAGTAACAAAAGGAGGGCTCAGGAGAATCTCCATTCTTTATCAGTAACATAGTGACAAAGGACAAGGAAAAGGCTGAGGTACTTAGTGCCTTCTTTGACTCTTTCTTTAGTAGTAGAGTCAGTTGTTCCCCAAGTACCCAGACCCCTGAGCTTGTAGATAGGGGTGGGGAGCAGAATGAAGCCCCCATAATCCAAAGGGAGTTGGTGAGGGACCTGCTCCAACAGCTAGACATACACAGGTCTATGGGGCTAGGTGGGCTCCACGCAATGGTACTGAAGGAGCTGGCAGAAGTACTCACCGAGCCACTTTCCATCATTTACCAGCAGTCCTGGTGAACCAGGGAGGTCCCAGTTGACTGGCATCTAGGAAATGTGATGCCCATCCACAGAAAAGGACAGAAGGAGGATTTGGGGAACTACAGGCCTGTCCATCTGACCTCAGTGCCTGGGAAAGTCATGGAACACATCATACTGAGTGCCATTATGAGGCACATGAAGGACAACCAGGTGATCAGGCCCAGTCAGCATGGGTTCATGAAAGGCAGGTCCTGCCTGACAAACCTGATCTCCTTCTATGACAAAGTGACCCGCTTGGTGGATGAAGGAAAGGCTGTGGATGTTGTTTACCTGGAGGCTAGTAAAGCCTTTGACTCCGTTTCCCACAGCATTCTCCTGTGGAAACTGGCTGCCCATGGCTTGGACACGTGTACGCTTTGCTGGGTAAAAACCAACTCAATGGCTAGGCCCAACGAGTGGTGGTGAATGGAGTTCAATCCAGTTGGCAGCTGGTCACAAGTGGTTTTCCCCAGGGCTTGGTATTGGGGCCAGTTTTCTTTAATGTCTTTATCAATGATTTGGACGAGGGGAATGAGTGCATCCTCAGTAAGTTTGCAGATGACATCAAGCTCGGTGGGATTGTCAACCTGCTTGAGGGTAGGATGTCTCCACAGATAGATCTGGGCAGGCTGGACCTATGGGCCGAGGCCAATGGTGTGAGGTTCAACAAGGCCAAGTGCCAGGTCCCGCACCTGGGTCACAAGAACTCCATGCAGCGCTACGGGCTTGGGGAGGAGAGGCTGGAGAGCTGCTTGGCAAAAGAGAACCTGGGGGTGTCAGTCGACAGCTGGCTGGATATGAGCCAGCAGCATGCCCAGTGTGGCCGAGAAGGACAATAGCATCCTGGCCTCTATCAGGAATAGAGTGGTCAGCAGGACTCAAGAGGCTGAGTGCCCTGGGCTCAGTGGTGTGGAGACTGAGGACAGAAGAGGAGTAGCCTGACAGTGCTTGAAGGGTGCTTTCAGAGCTGGTGGAGCTTTTCTTTGTAGTGGAAAACAACATGAGAAAGAAATAATGCCCCAACATGCAGCTGGGGAGGTGCAGACTGGACACAAACAGAAAGAAATGTCACTGCAAGGGCAGTGCTGTGGTGCAACACGACACCCAGAAAGAGTCTGGATCAGCCCAAGGCTTTGTGTTTCAAGGAAGAGCCAGGGAGGATGGAGAGATCTCAGCAAAGGAAGGTGAGAGCAAGGTGGGGCAGCCGGGTGGATGATTACAGCCTGCAGGGAAAGAGGCAGAGGTGATGGGACACCATAGGACAGCCTGTGGTGGAGAAGACAGAGGGATGTGGCAAAGCTGAAAGGCCCCTAACAGAGCCAACCCCTTCATGTCTTGGGCTATGGCTGCTGTCTCTGACACTGATGCCTATGAGGAGACAACCAGTCCTTCCAGCACTGGGGTCTCGTTGCCTCCTTGTCCATACTCAGGAGCCTGGGAGGTGTCGTACCCTAGTCCTGCCCTTGGCACTGCACATCCCCACATCCCACTGTGCCAGGAAGAGCCCTGAGGAATGAGTGAGGGACAGGATCTCCCTTCCTGGGGTCTGGGGGTCAGTTCTCGGCCCTTTGGGTGATGGGGTCAGGCCTTGGCCCTTTGCACTAATGAAACACATCCAGGTTTACTGAGCATCAGAGCCACCTTCACCTTGCTTTTCCCAATCTGTGATCGCTGCCTCCAGTTTTCTGCTCTAACCAGACCCTGTGGATAATTTCTGAGTGGTGTCCCTCAGTGGGACCCATTAACACTCCAAGAAACTTTGGAGTTTGAATCTGACTTTGACTCCTTGAGAGGATTCTTCAGCTTCCTCTCAGCATCTGAGGTTCATAGACCCAGCATCAAACCCACCAGAGGGGTTATTAAAACTCCTTGGGCTGGTCCTCTGCTGCTGAGCTGGGCTGGGCTCCTGGCATGGAGGGAGCTCATGGCAAGCGGGCAGCGCTGCAGAGAGACAGCTCTGCCCAGGAGCAGCTCCTCTGCCAAGCGCAGCAGGGCTGAGGGCACTGCCTGCAGGCACCCGAGAGGAGCCAGGCACAGAGAGGATAAAGGCAGTCGGGAGTGGGAGGAGAGTTCTGAGCTTGTTCCTGGGGAAATCTTCACACCTGTTGACACAGTAAGTCTGTGGCTGGAGGGCAAGGCAGGGGAGTCTCCTGGAGGGATGTTCTAGGGCTGGCTGAGAGGAGCTGTCAGGATGGCTCTCCTGGCTTCTCTGGTGTGGAGAAGGAGGACGTGCTTCAGAGCAGGGATGCCCTGCTGCACCATCGCAGCGACAATGAAGGACGGCTGCCTTCTCCGAGGGACTGTGCCAGGGTTTTGAAGACAGGTGGGTGTGCAGGCAGGGGTGCCCAGGGCTGTCCTTGAGAGCAGGGTCCCTGCAGCCCAGGGGTCTGTGTGCCGGGGCAGGGACTCTGCTGCTTGCCAGGCTCAGCTCTCAGCCTGCCCAAGGAGTTCCCCCCTCGAGCTTCTGTGGGGAGAAGCTGTGGGTAAAATGAGAGACTCCCCTCAGGGCAGGGTCCTTTTGCTCTTTTTGGAGAGTGTGCTGTGTGGGTCAGGGCTGCCCACAGCTGCAGATCACCCCCAGAACACTGGCAGAGGCAGCATTTACAGAGGAAAGTCAAGACAAGGGCTGCCTGGAAGATGAAGACATTGCAGGGTCTGTGCTCTCAGCTGTCTCCTGAGGGAAAGGAGCTGTCACTGTTCCACTGAGGGATCAGCACATCTGCCAGAAACCTCATAAAAAGTGCCTTCAGCCCCTCCTCTCCCTACACACGGCACCAGCAGCACCTTTGCTTCCAGCATCAGGCTTTCTCTCATGTCCTCCTTAGGAGCCACCAAGAGGGAGATGGCTCTGGGCAGTGGCCTGCTGCCAGGAGGGGTCTGCAGGGCAGAGCTGAGCCCCCAGCGGGTGGGATGGGCTGTGGGAGCAGTGAGAGGGAGGAGACCTGGGCCCAGAGAAGCGGCTCCTGGCAGAGGCAGCTCCAGGCAGCAGAGAGCCCCTCCACCCGGCTGCATCCCCCTCTGCAGACGGGAGAAACCGACTTTGAATCTGGCCTCTTCCACACTCACAAAAGGCCATTTTCTTCTTAAAGGATGTTGTTAATGAGACCGTTCTCCAACGGAGAGAGACCTAAGCACAGGACACCTGGGTGGTGCCCAGCAGGTCAGTGGTGTGCGGAGCAGCTCTCCTGACCTTGCACTAGGGCACAGAGAGCCCTTTTGTCCCTCAGGGCTCAGCAGTGTTCAGGCTAAAGGCAATGGGAAAGAGAAGGATTTCTGCCCCTGCAAAGAAAGTGCCCTCAGCACCACAAACCTGACCTCACAAAAAGGAGCTGAATGAAATTATTCCAAAGGAAGAGAAGCCATTTTGCGGGCATTTTTTGGGAAATAGAATGGGATTGGCTCAAAGAAGTCTGCCTTAACTTGTCAATGTCTTCTCCTCATTCAACAGTTTGTCATGCCCAGAGTGAACAAATGTCCAACAGCAGCTCCATCACCCAGTTCCTCCTCCTGGCATTCGCAGACACACGGGAGCTGCAGCTCTTGCACTTCGGGCTCTTCCTGGGCATCTACCTGGCTGCCCTCCTGGCCAACGGCCTCATCATCACCACCATCGCCTGTGACCACCGCCTCCACACCCCCATGTACTTCTTCCTCCTCAGCCTCTCAGTTCTTGACCTGGGCTCCATTTCCACCACTCTCCCCAAATCCATGGCCAATTCCCTGTGGGACACCAGGGACATCTCCTACTGGGGATGTGTAGCCCAGGTGTTTTCCTTTTCCTTTTTGATGTCAGCAGAGTTTTCACTCCTCACTGTCATGTCCTACGACCGCTATGTGGCCATCTGCAAACCCCTGCACTACGGCACCCTCCTGGGCAGCAGAGCTTGTGTCCACATGGCAGCAGCTGCCTGGGGCAGTGGGTTTCTCAATGCTCTGCTGCACACGGTCGGTACATTTTCCCTGCCCCTCTGCCAGGGCAATGCTGTGGACCAGTTCTTCTGTGAAATCCCCCAGATCCTCAAGCTCTCCTGCTCACAGTCCCACCTCAGGGAAGTTGGGCTTCTTGTATTAAGCTGTTTTTTAGCTTTTGGTTGTTTTGTTTTCATCGTGCTGTCCTATGTGCAGATCTTCAGGGCTGTGCTGAGGATCCCCTCTGAGCAGGGACGGCACAAAGCCTTTTCCACGTGCCTCCCTCACCTGGCCATAGTCTCCCTATTTGTTAGCACTGGCATATTTGCCGACCTGAATCCCCCCTCCATCTCCTCTCCATCCCTTGACCTGGTGGTGGCAGTTCTGTACTCAGTGGTGCCTCCAGCAGTGAACCCCCTCATCTACAGCATGAGGAACCAGGAGCTCAAGGATGCCCTGTGGAAACTGATGACCAGGTGATTTTCTAGTTTCTGCAAATCTCTCATAATGTAACTCATTGCCAGCCAAGCCCATTATCTGTAGTTTTTGTTAGGTTTGGGTTTTGGTTTTTTTGCCTTTTTTTTTTTTTTTCATATATAATTTGTTCCACAAGGAATGTTGTTATTTTTGATGTTTTTATCTATGCATCTATCCAAATTTATGAGACCCACAGACTGTGTAAAATGAGGATCTGTGCTCTGGTCTTTGTCCACTTAAAGTAAATATAGAACCTTCCAATGACTTTTTTGCCCCAAATCCTTCCTCTGAGGGCTTCTCTGGAGCTCCAGAGCCTGTGTGCAGCAGGGGAAAGAATCCCAGTACTTGCAGAGCACCTCCCTCACCTGGCCGTGGTCTCACTCTTTATCAGCACTGGACTATTTGCTCACCTGAAGCCCCCCTCCACCTCCTGGTCACCCCTGGATCTGGTGGTGGCAGTGCTGTGCTCAGTGGTTCCTCCAGCAGTGAACCCCCTCATCTGTAGCAAGAGGAGCCAAGAGCTCAAGAAGGCCCTGTGGAAACTCTTGGAATAGGATCTACTTCAAATTAATAAAATGCTCAATATCCCACTACAGTTCCCACTGTATCTCAGGAAAAGCCATGAATAATTTTGTTCATTTGTGCATTTGTTCTTCCTTTTTTTTTTTTCCTATTCTCCATATTTATCCTATTCCTATGGTATTATTCTTCTTCGCCTCCTACCTGTTTTTATCTTGACCCAAAGTCCTCAGCTATGTATACATTCAGACTCCCTTTTTACATAAACTCTAATAAAGAAGTGAGCAGAAAATTATTAGTCTCAGCTCCTGTCTTTTCAGTTCCTCCCTGGAGCTGGGCGAGCAGCCTCAGCATGCAGGAGGGGTTTGGAGGTAAATGCCCATGTGCCCCATGGACGATCAGCCCCAGAGGCCCTTGGGGCTGCCCCTGCCTGCCTCGCTGGGCACTCTGTCTCTGCCGCCTGCGAGTCAGGGCTGCTGCTTCCCTGGAGCCATGAAGGACAGCAGCAGGACGTGGCCTTTTCAGTGCTGGTTTCTCCTCACATCCCCACTGTCCTGCTGTGCCCTTGCCTTTGTGTTACCCCTAAGGTCTCGTGTGACTTGTGACAGTCCTGTTGTCTCTACAGTGCCATCCCATTGACTGCAGGTAGTAGCAGGCGATGTGAACCTCTTTGTAAGAGCTGGTGTCCGTGCGAGCACCACCGTAACCAAAGAGGCTCCTCAGGGCAGGGTCAGAAGGCTGGACGCTTCTTCCAAAGCTGGTCTCAGGTGTTTTGCCCAAGGACCTGCTCCCTGAAAAGGACCTTTTTTTATGGGTTTCTAGATGGATTCAGAGGGACACGCTCAGAGTCTCTGGGTAATCTGTTAGGGTCCAAGGGTGGATGAAGACCTCCCTTCATGGTTGCACATGTCCACCCAGACAGCCACTGGTCTTGACTTATCTGCCTGGTGCTGCCCCACCTGCAGTGGGGCTTATGCCATCCTGGAGAGGAATTGGGTGCTGCCAGGAGAACTCAGGGGATCTCCAGGGATAGTGTGTGAGGGTAGGGGGGCAGTGAGTGGCACCTCATCAAATGAGTGACCATCCAAGGGAAGGACCACTGCCTCCACATACCCATGTACTTCTTCCTCCTCAACCTCTTTCTGCTTGACCTGGGCTCCATCTCAGACACTGTCTCCAAATCCATGGCCAATTCTCTGCGAGACATCAAGGCCAGCCCCCATGCAGGATGTGTTGCACAGGTCTTGTTTTTTAGTTTTCTGTGATGCAGCAGAGTGTGTCATTTTCACTGTCATGGCCTATGACCACCATGTTGCCATCGGCCAACCCCTGCACTACGGCACCCTCCTGGGCAGCAGAGCTTGTGTCCACATGGCAGCAGCTGCCTGGGGCAGTGGGTTTCTCAATGCTCTGCTGCACACGGCCAGTACATTTTCCCTGCCCCTCTGCCAGGGCAATGCTGTGGACCAGTTCTTCTGTGAAATCCCCCAGATCCTCAAGCTCTCCTGCTCACAGTCCCACCTCAGGGAAGTTGGGCTTCTTGTGTTAGGTTGTTTTTTAGCTTTTGTGTGTTTCGTTTTGGTTGTGTTATCCTATGTGCAGATCTTCAGGGCCGTGCTGAGGATCCCCTCTGAGCAGGGACGACACAAAGCCTTTTCCACGTGCCTCCCTCACCTGGCCGTGGTCTCTCTGTTTGTCAGCACTGCCATGTTTGCCTACCTGAAGCTCCCTCCATCTCCTCCCCAGTTCTAGACCTGGTGGTGGCAGTTCTGTACTCCATGGTGCCTCCAGCAGTGAACCCCCTCATCTACAGCATGAGGAACCAGGAGCTCAAGGATGCTCTTTGGAAATTAATGACCAGTTTATTTTCAGAAGCAATAAACTGGCTTCTGCAAATCTCTCATAATGTAACTCATTGCTGGCCAAGCCCATCTTCTGTAGTTTTCTTGGGTTTGGTTGTGGGTTTGGTTTTTTTTTGCTTTGTTTAAATTCTGATACAGTTGTCCACAAAGAAATATTTGTGCTGTGCATCTTTCTAAATTTTTAAGACCTACAGTCTGTGTAAATGAGGCCTGGTACTTTCTGTGCATTTTAAATAAATAAAGAACCTTCCAGCGACTTGTTTGCTCAAGATCCTTCCTTTGAAGCCCTCTCTGGAGCTGCAGGGCATGCCTGTGTGCAGAGGTGGAGGGGAAAGAACAGGACAGAGGAGAGGGAGAAAGAGGAGGGAGAACCAGCCTTCATCTTCTCAGAGCTGCTCTCTTCCCATTTCCACATTCTCCATTCTGATCGCTTGTGTTGTTGGAAGGCCTGATTGCTCGGGCAGCTCTCTCCTGCTGCTGTGGTGTGGCAGCCCTGTGACCACAGGCAGGGGTAGGGACTGGTCAGTTCTCTGACAGAGCTGGCCTCCCCAACAGCACCTCCATCACAGCAGGGCATGTCCTCAGGGCAGTGCCTGAAAGTCTTCAGGCACAAAGACCTTTCAAAGGTCATCTCCCAAAGTACTGTCAAGAACATGCCCAGGAAAATTCCCCACAAAGAAAACACCAGCATAAAACTTAAATGTGTAAAGTGTGCAGGGTGGGGACAAGCAACAGCTCCCTTGCTCAGCCAGGGCTCCTGGGAAAGACATGAAGGACCAGCAGAGCAGGTTCTTATCAGGTCCTGTGCGTGCTGGACACCCCAGAGAAGCTGCCACAGGGCAACGGTCACACACCTGGCTAGTAACAACCACAGGCCTGAGCATAAAGGGCATGTGGTGTGATTAACCCAAGTGAGAACAAACACTGTCAGCTGTTCCTGGGCGTTCCATGAAGTCCTTTGGGACAGACAGCATCTGGAGGTCACTTCACTTGGAGAGTAACATCCCCTGGGAAACCCCCTGAATGCAGCACTGGGATGGGCACCCTTGACCCCAGGTCCCTGTGTCCATTCCTCACGCCGTGGGGCATCTCAGAGAGGTGCCGAGCAGGGAGACACAGCGCAGGGCTGAGGCCCTGCCAGCCTCTGGCAGTGGCAACAGGAGGCCAGGGAGTCTGCTGCAGGGCCTCTGCCCGTGCCAGGGAAGGACTCGTGTCTCTGAACAGCCCTGACAGAGCCCTGACACTGCTGGGTGTGTCTCCAGGAACAGCCTGTGTGTTACCTCACCCTCCCCTCTCTTCATGGCCTGTCCCTTTTATTCCACGGTGTGACAGAAGCACCTCTGTGGAGCATCTCACCTGTGCAGTCAGAAAGGGTTCTGCAGGTGTGAGCGGCATTGCCCTCTAGAAGATGGCATTTCTCACCTTTCCCAAATCACAGAGCATGTCTAGGGAGTAGGAATGTGGTGAGAGGCACACACCCCTCCATGTTTCACCTCTCTGAATGTCCTTTACAATGTCTTTAAGCACCTAACAGAGAAGCAAATGCCCCCAGTAATAGGTGTCCTCAACCTTCAGAAAAAACCCTCTTCCTCATGACCAGCCCAATCACTGTGGTTGGGAACACCCTCCTCATTGTTGGGATTCTGCTGAAAAACCTGTAAACCTGCTCCAGCTCCACACCCTGACTGTCCCCTCACTGGGGACAGCACAATCTCTGCTCACAGCAATGGTAGTGCTCTTTCCTGCACCTTTGGCATGTACAGAGTGTTTCCTGCTGGTGGCCCCATCCTACGATGAGTGCTGGGCTGTATGCCACCCCCTGCTCTCTGCAAGGCTCAGGGACTGGAAGGGTTGTCTCCAGAAGAAGGCTGCACCTTGGCTAGGGGGATTTCTGTCATCTACAACAATCATTTAATTCTTGTCCCAGATACAGTTTGTGGCCCTACAGTCTGGACCACTTCTGTGTTTTTGTCCCAATGCTGGAACTCCCCTGCACTGAAACCGTGACACTCAAGGACTTTGCTTTCAAAACGTGCTATTGAGATCCAGTCTTCTCCTTCCTGTTCATGCAGGAGTTCTGTGCGCGCATCAAAGCTGCCACCCAGGGATGGCTCTCCGGCCCAACATTGGCAGGCAGAAGGCTTCTCAACCTGCTCTGCTCACCATACTTGGGTGGGACATTGGCTGAACAAAAATAGTAAAATATCATCTGTGGTACAAACTCCACCTAGAAGGCACTTAGTAGTGCCGTCCCTCAGTGACTAGCCCTTGACAACCACAATGGGAGAAAATTCACTTTCATGCCATTTGTGGATGAAGCCAAATTGTGGGAAGTCCTGGAGCAATCTCACGTAATTAACAGTGCCTACAGCAGGAGAGGTGAGCAGGATGACTGTGGTGGGTTAAACTTGGCTGGCTATCAGGTGCCCACCAGGAAATTCTCTCACTCCCTCTCCTCAGCAGGACACGGGGAGCAAATAAGATAAAGAACAAGGTGGGGAAGCGAGATGGGTGTCTCCAGTATCAAGGGAAAAAGAAGCAGATGTAGGATAGCATAAGACAACCTGCGGTGGAGATGGCAAAGGGCACTGGCAAGGCTGGAAGTCACCAAGAGAACGCAAGTCTTTGTCCCCTTGGGCACAGCAATGGTCTCTGCCACCAAGGCCTGTGAGGAGACATGTTGTCCTAAGGCACTGGGGGGGCCTCATGGCCTCCTTGCACACCCCCAGCAAGGCTGGGCACTGTCCCACCGGTGTCCTTCACTCAGCATCACACCCCCCACCTCCCCCTGCCCCAGGAAGAGCCCTGAGCCATGCGGGAGGGACAGGATCTGCCTTCCCAGGGCCTGGGGCTCAGGGCTTGGCCTTTCTGCTCCATCAGACAAAGCCAGGGCTTTCTCAGCAGCTCAGCTGCCTGCACAGCACCTTTGCCTGCCTGCAATCATGGCCTCCTCTCAGCTGCTCTAGCGAGTCCCTGGGGAGGCTTTCTCAGGGTTTGCCCTCAGAGGGACTCATTTATACTTCAAGGTACTTTCTTTCTTCTCACTTTGACTTTCTGAGAGCTTTGTGCAATCTCCTCTCAGTACCTGAGGTTCAAGGGCTCAGCACCGAATGCACCATGGGGCTCACTGCAACAAAGAAAGCCCGAACAGACCATGTCTCTTCCTTTTCTACTCTTGTGCAGTCGTACAGAGATTTTTCTTAGTGTTCTTATGGAGAAAGATTTCAAAGAGCTTCTAACGAAAAAGACTATTCATTTTCAAGGGTGTAGTTTATTCTGTTTCAGTTTAGAGAAGAGGTGACAGCATCATTCTCTGACTGATATGGATCCAGGGTCTCTCCTAAGGAGATCTGGACCGGTCGCAGAAGCAGCACCTTGAGGTCTGACACAGGATGGCCAACCTTGCTCCTCACCTCCCCAACCCCACCATGGCTCTCATCCGCCACCTGGGACTTGCATCCCTTTTCCTTCCATCAGACTTCTCCACCGCAGTCTGCAGCTGGATGTGCCAGCTCCTTTGCACCAGCTCCCACCTGCTTTCCTCAGAGACCTGCTGCACACAGGCAGAGAGGGATTTTCTTGGTTTTGAACAAACATAAAAACCTGATAGGATTCACTTTTAAAATAAAACTCTTTTCAACTCTTTGCCATGTACAATCTGCCACCAATGAGTTTCACCTTCCACAAGGCAGAACCATGCAAGAAATGTTTTAGAGAGATGAAAAATTATCAAATTAGCACAACTAAAGATTGTGCAGAATGAGATCGACAGAATGAGACAGAGTACTGCAAGATAGGCAAGCTTTGAACTCCCTGAAGCTCAAATCATCAACTGGACTGTTGAGAGATGTCTGAATGATCAGAGAGGAAGGGGAAGGGAAATCTAGAGAGCCATCGCAAGTGCTTCTGTGCAGATGCGCTGCTGGAAAAGTGACTCCAGACATGGTCTGTTTATTAAAGAGATGTGGAAATACATGAAAGATGAGGGAGATCAAATGCACAGCCTGATCGAGAGAGTACTGACGATGCAAGCAGAGTGGAAGGTCAATAGCTCTCCTCTTCCTATTAATGCACACCCTGAAAACTCCTCATTTTTATCTCATGGGAAAACGCTGGCATGTTATTTAAATTATACAAGTTATTTTGTGTTAGTTGATGAGATTGTGCTCATAGGCATGCCAAAATTTCTCAGTTCTTTAGGCAGAGCTCTGCTGTCTGACCATCAGTGCCCAGCGGTACCTCCAGAGGATGCAGTGTCTCTGAAGCACATGCCTGGGACTGGCCGCTCTCACAGAGGACCTGCTGGAGAGCAGAGCCCCTGGGAAGCTGCAGCTGCAGCCTGGGCAGAGGGTCCCAGGGCACCCACACTGGCACCACGCGCCCGTGTCCCTCTAACTGCATCCCACCCCAATTTTATCATCTCTTGCCTTTGCAAACAAATGCAGTACAAAAAATCCCCCAGAGATCAAGGAGGATAACACCACCAAAAGTCTTTCAAGCTTCAAGCTGCAAGAGGACATCATCCCAATCAGAGACAGAGGCTGGGCAGAGAATGGATCGAGCGCAGCGCAGAAAAGAACAGGTTGCCCACATAAGTTTTGGAGGCTCCATCCCTGTAAGTGTTCAAGACTAGGTTGGATGGGGCTTTGAGCATATGAGGTGTGACACCTGCAAATGCCCATTTCTCATGGAAGATGCTGCCGAGAGCACCACCGGTTATTATTTGGTCACTGTCCTGCCAGAACTGAGCCATCTCCTTCCCTCTAATGCTACCAGGGGTGAAGTTGGTCAAGAAAAGATGGGAAAGAATCTGAATGCCCAAAAAGCTGATGTAAAAATGAGGAATTTTTGACCCCTAGTATGCCAGGGGTGACTGGGGAAGAAAAGCATTAGAGAAACCTTTGTCATGTGTCTCTGGGTTCATCTCCATGTCTCCCCAGGTCTTCTGCCCCAGAGATCCTCCCTCTTCCTCCTTGGCCAAACGGGATCTCTCCTGGAGTTTCAGGAGCTCTGCCTAAAAACAGCTGCAAATGTTAAAGTGCCTGAAATCGTAAGGAAGAGGAGGTGAGGAAGGCAAGTTGGGAACAGATACAGCACGATCAGCAGACACTTAGGAAGAGGGGAGATGTGAGGAGCTGCACTAAAGAAGTTACGTCTTTCCCAGCAAAGCATGACTAGCTGTCCTCTAACAACTTCCACAGTCCCTTCCCAGCACCACCGGCATCACCGTGCTGCCCCGAGAGTCCTTTTGTGCCCCATCGGGCAAGAAAGTTTGTCCTCCTTCTCCCAAAACCTGACCAAACTGGTGAGGTTCACTATCAGAGCAGCAGCGAGCTGCAAGGGCTGCGCCACTGAGCAAGAAGTGCATCGGAATGTTGTGTAGGACGCAGGAGGCCGGCAACGCTCTTTATGATGTAAGCACAGCCAGTGCTTCACTGGGCATTTCGTTCCGTTTCTGGCCAACACAGGGGTATGCTCCGGCCATAACAACCTCGCTGTTGATGTCAGCAGAATTGGCCAAGTGATAGGGAGAAAGTCAATGCCAACTGCAAGGGCCTGCACAGCCCAGGCACTGCACCAACCTCCCACCAACTCCCCAACTGCTGTTCCCTCATCCCCCATTTTTCCCAGCATTTGCTCTTATTCTGACTGCTGGGCCACAACTCATGGCTGAATGCAGATTTTAGTGCTATACTTCATCAGACAAAACCCAAAGACAATCGCCGCTGTACCTGAAAGATAGAAAAAACTGTTCAGGAAAAAAATCATTCCCCTTAGACCGTCCTTTAGCCTTCCTTGCCATCTTCATCCTCGTATACCACTAACTATTCCCTTGGGATTTCCAGGCTCCCCCAAATCCCCCAGAGTTAGAGAATTTCTCTGCGCATGAGAAATTCCCCATCCTGAGGGCTACCGGTCCCCTGGGCCCGACACACGAGGCCCCTCAGGACAGGGCCAGACCTACGTGCAAGCACAACATCAACTAATAACCAAAAAGCACTTCATAAACCCCAAACTTGGGAGATACTTAGTCCCCAAAACAGCCACAGCACATTGCTCAGTGAGGCGAGCTGCCATGACTGCCCTCAATGAATATCTTTTGGCTGTGAGCTCCAGCTACCCATTTCTAACAGCGAGAAGTTTGTTTGGGTGGACTCTTAATCTCCCTTCCCTCCCACAGGCAATAAGACACCAATTATTTCCACTCAAGCGAGTGGTTCCCATTCCGCAGCTTTGGACTATCCCTGACCTGTGTGCAAGCCCTGATATCCATCATCGAATTTAAAGTTAACCACGGATCCGTAGGTAATCAAGCTTTACGTACTGGCTCTGTCGCTAAGGATGATTGTAGATAGTCACTGAGTAGTTGCTAAGGAGACGATCAAGGGGAATTGTTCGAAGGAACCAAGAACTTACCAATGTGCATGATGACATTGTTGAGTGTTTATGGATAAGAATCAAAGGGAAGGCCAATAAGCCAGACATCGTGGTGGGAGTTTGTTACAGACCCCCCAACCAGGATGTAGAGGCCGATGAAATATCCTGTAAGCAGCTGACAAAGGTCTCACGATCACTCACCCTTATTCTTGTGGGGGACTTCAACTTCCCAGACGTCTGCTGGAAATATAACGCAGAAGAAAGGGAACAGTCCCGGCGGTTCCTGGAGTGTGTGGAAGACAACTTCCTAACACAGCTGGTGAGGAAGCCAACTAGGGGAAGTGCCCTACTGGAACTGCAGCTTGTTAACAGAGAAGGTCTTGTAGGGGATGTAAAGATTGGAGGTCGTCTTGGGCAGAGTGATCACGAAATGATAGAATTTTCGATTCTTGGTGTAGCAAGGCGGGGATCCAGCAGAACTGCCACCTTAGATTTCCGAAGGGCAGACTTTGGCCTGCTTAGG
>WNMW01000039.1:0-34048 GCA_009819605.1 Sterna hirundo
CTCCAGGAGGTCAAGGCCGTCGTGGAGCGAAACCGAGCCATCGGCCTCCCTTACGTGAGTGAAAGGGGGAATTCCCGCCCCCTCCCCTTCCCCGCTCCTTGAAAATTCTCCTCCTTTTGGGGCCACTTTGAAGAAGAAATTATTCTTTCCCTTCAGAATTCTTCTCCGCTTTGGGGAATTTTGAAGAAGGAATTCTTCTCCTTCCAAATTCTTCTCCTTCTCGGGCAATTTTGAAGAAGAAATTATTCTTCTCCTTCCAAATTCTCCTCCTTTTTGGGCAATTTTGAAGAAGAAATTCTTCTCCTTCCAAATTCTTCTCCTTTTTGGGCAATTTGGAAGAAGAAATTCTCCTCCTTCAAAAAAATTCTTCTCCTTCAAAATTCTTTTCCTTTTTGGGCAATTTTGAAGAAGAAATTATTCTTTTCCTTCAAAATTCTTTTCCTTTTATGGGCAATTTTGAAGAAGGAATTCTTCTCCTTCCAAATTCTTCTCCTTCTCGGGCAATTTTGAAGAAGAAATTCTTCTTCTCCTTCCAAATTCTCCTCCTTTCGGGGGAATTTTGAAGAAGAAATTCTTCTCCTTCAAAGTTCTTTTCCCTTTTGGGGGAATTCTGAAGAAGGAATTCTTCTTCCCCTGCCAAATTCTTCTCCTTCTGGGGGAATTCTGAAGACGAAACTCTTCTCCTTCCAAATTCTTCTCCTTTTTGGGGAATTCCGCTCCCAGGACGTGCAGCACACGGATATCGACTACATGGAAGCCAGGAAAGATTTTACTTACGACAAAGTGAAATTCAAAGACCTCCCCGGTTTCCGCGCTTATTTGCACGACCACGAGCAGAAATACGTCATCATACTGGTGAGCAGTCGGCTCCTGGTCTTCCCTCTTATTGATTTGATTGATTTTACTCATTTTATTTTATTTATTTTACTTATTTTATTTTATTTATACCTATTTTTGAATATATATATATCGCTACACAAGACACCTTTCCATGTAGCTGTTGGGGTCTACATAATCGGTGGAGAGAACGGTTCTTGATAAAATATATAAAACGTACATTATATATTTCATATATAATATATAAAATATGCTTTGTAGATACTTCTATATATTATATATCTTTAAAATGTGTGTGTGTGTATATATTTTATGTAAATTTTATTACATGAGACGTCCTTCTGTGGTGGTGTTGGGCTCTACGTAACTGGTGGAGAGAAGGGCTCGGCATAAAAATATAGATAATATACTTTCTATATATTTTATATATATTATTTATAAACTATACTTCATTTTTATATATTATATATCTTTAATATCGGCGTGTATATATATTTTATACCTATTTTATTACACGAGACACCTTTCTGCGTAGCGGCCGGGCTCCACGTGGTCGGTGGAGGGAGCCGTTGGATACAAACGATGTCGTTATAGTCTTTGATTCGATTGATTTCTTGTATTTCAATGTATTTATTTCTTGTATTTCAATGTATTTCTTGTATTTCGATGTATTTCTCGTTTTCTTTGTGCCTCTCCTTCAAGAGGTTCGTGTTGTTCCAGGAGCCGTCTCTCCCTGTAGCTGCTGGGGGCTTGGAACTGGATGACCTTTAAGGTCCCTCCCAGCCAGAAGCGTTCGATGATAATCGAATAATAATTAATCCAAACGATCCAATAATCACGGCAGAAAGCCGGGTTTGGGTTGGGGTTTTTTTGTGGCGTTTCCCGCTTTTTTTAGGATGCTGCCGTCAGCACGGAGCCCCTTGTCGACGGTTCTCCCTACCCAGCCTATGAGAGGGGACAAAGCCAGAGAGTTTGGGTTAACGAGTCGGACGGAGTAACGCCCTTAATTGGGCAGGTAAGAAACCCTTGTGACGTCAAACCCTAAATTTCATTCCGTCGGAGCCGGGATCATCTTCTGTTTTTTCCGCTCTTCTCGATCTTGTGCGACGTTTCCCCTGGTTTAATTCATTTTCTTCCCAGTTTTGGTTTGTCAAAGAGAAAAACGAGCGATTCGGAAGGGTCGGGAGACTTTCCCGGGGGTTTTACAAATAACCGCGGGGTGTAAAATTTGCACAATTTCGAAACAATTTGGATTTTTTTTTTAAAAGTGGCTTTGGATTCAGAACTCGGAAACTGCCCGCCTCCTTTCCGAGCGTGAGCTGAGTAATAAGAGATTCAAGACTAATTAATCACGAGAATTCATCTTCCTTCATAACGATCGTTCCGATTAATCCCTAATTCGCCGTGGTCATTCAAAATTCGTAATTCGCATGAATAAATAACGCGAATTACCGTCAATAACGATAATTCACTCCTGCAACTTACAGCTCAGGAACCTTCTCCCGACGCCCGTATCGCCGCCACCCGCTTGCAAAATTAAGAATCCCGAGATTTTTATACCCAAATTTTCCTCCGCGAGCGCGATTCGCGCAAACCCGGGGAGTTGAGTCTTGCCGCGGGGCCGTCAGCGGTTTAATTATAATTATTTCCCTTTTTTTTGTTGGTTTTTGTTGTTGTTGTTGTTGTTGTTGTTGTTTTTTTTTTTTTTTCGGATCGTAGGTCTGGCCGGGAAGAACCGTCTTCCCAGATTTCACCAACCCCGAGTGCTCCAGCTGGTGGGTGGAGGAATGCAAGTTATTTTACGCCCAAGTGCCCTACGACGGGATCTGGATTGTACGTAACTCCCGAAATATTTTTTTCCCCAGTTTTTGGCAAAAATGGGTGGATTGGACGGAATAGATGGCCTGTCTGGGCGGAGCCGACGGGGAAGTTTTACGGAGAGGAAGGCGAAATCCGGGCGGGATTTGTACCTTTGCGGCGGCGTTCCCCGCGGCTTGGGGTGGACTCCTGGGTTTTTCTGGCCTCGGAGGGAATTTTGTTAGAAATTGCCGGAAATCGCGTTTAGCCAGCGCCTCGATCCGCCCCTTTTTTTTCCGATGCCTTTTCTTCACCTTTTCTTCGCCTTCCCTTTGCTCGTTTTTCTGCTGATTTATAGTATTTATTGTGTGTCGCACGTGCTGCAGTCACTGCGTTACGCTGGATGCTGGTTTCTACTCGTCTTTCCCCCTTTTTCCCCCCTTTTTCCCCCCTTTTTCCCCCTTTTCCCCCCCTTTTTCCCCCTTCCCCCCCCTTTTTCCCCCCCTTTTTCCCCCCCTTTTTCCCCCCCCGTTCCCCCCCCCCCGTTTTCCCCCCCCCGTTTTCCCCCCCGTTTTCCCCCCCCGTTTTCCCCCCCGTTTTTTCCCCTTTTTTCCCCCCTTCCCCCCTTTCCCCCCCTTTTTCCCCCTCTTTTCCCTTCCCTTCCCTCCCCTTTTTCCCCCCTTCACCCCTTTGTTCCCCCCTCCCCCCTTTGTTCCCCCCTCCCCCCTTTTTCCCCTCATTTCCCCCATTCTTTTCCCCCCCCGTTTTCCCCCCCGTTTTCCCCCCCGTTTTCCCCCCCGTTTTCCCCCCCGTTTTCCCCCCCTTTTTCCCCCCCTTTTTCCCCCCCGTTTTCCCCCCGTTTTCCCCCCCTTTCCCCCCCGTTTTCCCCCCCCGTTTTCCCCCCCGTTTTTTCCCCTTTTTTCCCCCCTTTCCCCCCCTTTCCCCCCCTTTTTCCCCCTCTTCTCCCTTCCCTTCCCTCCCCTTTTTCCCCCCTTCCCCCCTTTTTTCCCCTTCCCCCCTTTGTTCCCCCCTCCCCCCTTTTTCCCCTCATTTCCCCCATTCTTTTTCCCCCCGTTTTTCCCCCGTTTTTCCCCCCTTTTTCCCCCCTTTTCCCCCCTTTTCCCCCCTTTCCCCCCCTTTTCCCCCCTTTTTCCCCCCTTTTTTCCCCCCTTTCCCCCCCTTTCCCCCCCTTTTCCCCCCTTTTCCCCCCTTTTCCCCCCTTTTCCCCCTTTTCCCCCTTTTCCCCCTTTTCCCCCCCTTTCCCCTTCCCCCCCCTTCCCCCCCTTTTCCCTTCCCTTCCCTCCCCTTTTTCCCCCCTTCCCCCCTTTTTTCCCCTTCCCCCCTTTGTTCCCCCCCTCTTTTCCTCCCCTTCTTCCACCCTTCCCCCCTTTTTTCCCCTTCCCCCCTTTGTTCCCCCCTCCCCCTTTTTCCCCTCATTTCCCCCCATTCTTTTTTCCCCCCTTTCCCCCCTTGCCCCCCCTTGTCCCCCCTCTTCCCCCCTTCCCCCCCTTTCCCCCCTTTCCCCCCGTTTCCCCCCGTTTCTCCCCCCTTTTCCCCCCTTTTCCCCCCTTTTCCCCCCTTTTCCCCCTTTTCCCCCTTTTCCCCCTTTTCCCCCCCCTTTCCCCCCTCTTTTCCCTTCCCTTCCCTCCCCTTTTTCCCCCCTTCCCCCCTTTTTTCCCCTTCCCCCCTTTGTTCCCCCCTCCCCCCTTTTTCCCCTCATTTCCCCCATTCTTTTTCCCCCCTTTTCCCCCCTTTTCCCCCCTTTTCCCCCCTTTTCCCCCCTTTTCCCCCCTTTTCCCCCCTTTTCCCCCCCTTTTTCCCCCCCCCTTCCCCCCCCTTCCCCCCCCCCCCCTTTCCCCCCCCTTTTCCCTTCCCTTCCCTCCCCTTTTTCCCCCCTTCACCCCTTTTTTCCCCTTCCCCCCTTTGTTCCCCCCTCCCCCCTTTTTCCCCTCATTTCCCCCCATCCTTTTTTCCCCCCTTTTTTCCCCTTTCCCCCCCCGTCTTTCTTCCCGTTCTTTTCTGCTCCCTCCCTCCCTTCCCGTCCCGCACAACCTTACGCTTTGTTATTTGCGTCGCAGCCTTCATTTATTGATGGCGTCACGTTGTTGTTATTGCAGGATTTGGGAAGAGTTTTAACACTTAATTTCTCCAGTTTGGGTCGGGCACCACCGCGGGCCCTTAAAATCATCTTTTTTTGACCTTCAGAAGGATATATTTTATTTTTTTTTCCTTTGATGACTTCGTCAATCCGTGCTGCTGGACAAGGAATCCGGCAGTTTATTAACGATCATGAATTACACGCCCTCAGGTCGCAGCCGCTGCGAGGGGGTTTGCAACCGTACATTGGGTTGAAAAGCTCAAGAATTGGTGCCGTGGGGAGTAAACGTTGGAGCCGCCGTTTGAAATTCGAACTCGCGATTTTTTTTTTTGTAATTTATTTTTTATTTCCTTTTTTTTTTTCCAGGATATGAACGAAGTCGCCAGCTTTGTCCCCGGCTCAGTTAACGGCTGCGAGCCCAACGACCTCAACTACCCTCCGTTCACACCCCGTAAGTCCGGCGTCTTCAGCCACGGAGCGGAAAACAAACAAAAAAACCGCCTGAATTTTTGTCAAGTCCTGGCCTATCAGCTAAAATTTTTAAATTCTTTATTTGCTCGTTGCCGGTACGTGGTCAGATGAAATTATTCAGAAATTTGGGGTGTAGTTTTCGGGTGAGGCCTTCCTCACGGGCCGAACCCGTCTCGGAGCCGGATTTAAGTCGTATGAAATTGAAAAATCGAAGCCGGGTCAGGCCACGAAATTCCACCCTGGCAGCAAAACCGCGTTTCCGCCAGTTTTTTGGCCACAGTTGATTTGCGATTTCGACGTTAGTTGCTGCGGGAGATGAGAATTTTGACGACGGAAAAAGCCAAACGGAGAAAAGGGCCAAAACTTTGGAGGAAAAGAGAAATACTGTTGGGTTTGGTGTTTTTTTTTTTTTTTCCATGCACTAAATTGATTGAATTGAGTTGGTTTTTTTTTTTTAAATAATTGAATTAATTTTTCCTGCAGACGTTGTCGATAGACTCCTGTTTTCCAAGACGCTCTGCATGGATGCCGTGCAGAAGTGGGGGCGACAATACGACGTCCACAACCTTTACGGATACTCCATGATCCTCTCGACAAAAGAGTGAGGAATCTTCTTCAGATTTGTGCCCAAAAAAAAGGGCCGAGTTGAGCCCGTCGCTATTTCGAGAAGCTCCAATTCCTTTCCCCAGGCAACCCCCTCCGGGGATCCGTATCGCGCCGGCCTTTCAAAATCATTTTTTTTTTTTTTTTAAATTGGAATTGAATTTTGAAGGAAAATTCAAAGTCCTGATGTTGGATTTCAGTAGAGGAAGCTGAAAGGAGAATTTTAGCGGCCGGCCCAGCCCCAAAGCACGCCAGGTTTATTCGAATACGAGGACGGTCGGCAGGCAAAAGCGTAGAGAAAGATTCTTTAATATCTATAATATATAATATTTATTGTCAATTTTGTTGATAAACATCTGATTAAACGCAAGGGAGCTTAATTATCATCGTGAAGAAATGAATGAAGACGAACAGAAACTTGCCTTGTACAAATCCACTCGTCTCCACAGCTTTTTTCTTTTTTTTATTTTTGCCTAATTCCCGCCTTTTTTTTTTTTTTTTTTTTTTCCCCCATCACTTTCAGAGCCATTAAAACTTTGTTTCCCGGAAAACGAAGCTTCCTTCTTTCGAGGTCGACTTTCGCGGGGTCGGGAAAGTACGCGGGGCACTGGCTGGGGGACAACACGGCGTCGTGGGACCAGATGAAATGGGCCATACCCGGAATGCTGGAATTTGGCCTCTTCGGGATCCCTTACGTATGAAAACAATCGTTTCTGGCACCTCTTCCGAAAAAAAACCCCCACGTGTATCCGCGATACCTGACGGAGCCTGATATGTATAAGCCCACCTGAAATTTAAAAAAAAAAACTATATAAACAAATATGGATTGGTAAATATGTCGGTAGGAAAACAGAAAAAATTTGAAATAAACGTACGAAGGAATTATAAAAATTAAAATAGAACGTCACAATTCAATCATAGAACGTAATAAATGAATCCCCTACGATCAATTTTTAATCCCCCTACGAACGAATCCCTTTAGGAATCTGCTTTAAGCATTTCTTTACCCTGGGAATGACGGAGCTCGGCTTTAGGCCATTTCCCGCTGTCGCTCATGGAATTGGCGGGTATTCGGTCATCAAATACAGAATTTTTTTAACATTTCCAGTTCTCAGCCGCCTCCGCTCGTTGTCATTCGTCAGCGATCGACGCGGGGCTTTTTCAATGCACCACGAACACCCCCGTCTTCGTGAAACGCCCCATTTCCTTTTCGGGATTTGAATTTCTGTGACTTTCGGGCCAATTTTGCACAATTTGCCCCGAACGGGGAGATAAATCTCCGGGAGGCAGGAGACCGATTGACTTTTAATGGGTTTAATTTTCTGAACTAACCTATATTTGAGTTATTCTAACTCCCCGTCTGCCGACGGCGGGCTGCGAAATTACAAAATCGCCAAGAAAAAATCAGAAAAAAAAAAATAATCTGTATTTATCCGGCTACTTCTTTTGCCGCAAAAAAAAAAAAAAAAAAAAATCTCAGAAACTTCAGAAGTTCTGGAATCCAGAATCTCAGAAACTTCAGAAATTCATTAAATTCAGGGGCGGGGGAGAGATTTGGAAGACTCCACATAGAAATGTGTCGAAAGACTCGATCGCCCCGCCCGGGAAGGGCAATTTTGGATGAGTCGGGGGAAAAAGAATCGATCTCTCTGTCGTCGGAGTTATTTTTTGGGCTTTATAATCCAACTCCGTCGTCGGCTTTATTATTTTTCGGGGGCAGAGATTGGGTGGAGAACCGAGGCGTTCCCGTCTTCTTTTCAGATCGGGGCAGACATTTGTGGCTTCTTCGAAGACACCACGGAGGAACTTTGCAGGCGCTGGATGCAAGTGGGAGCGTTTTACCCGTTTTCCAGGAATCACAACACCGAAAAATGCGCGGTGAGTGGCCCGAACCACCCCCCCCCCAAAAAAAAACCCCTTTTTTTTGCGGCACGCGCTTCTATTCCGATAATTAAATTTAATGCCGATAGCGAGATTGTGTCACCGAGCATTAAATTGCCGACGGGGTAGAACTTGGCTCAGGCTTTGGGAAACCCTCGGAAAGGTTCAGCTCCGTAGGGGTTAACGATGCTTTTGGGCATCGTTTTATTTTTCCGAAATCGTCACCCGGCATTAAATCGGGTCCCCGTCGGGGCCGTCTACAACGAGGAGTAAGGGCTTTGCTGCCATCGGCCACCCTGAGTTCGGGCCGCGCCCGCCTGAATTCTCTCCGCGACCACCGCAATGACAATAATAACAATAATAATGATAAATTGTTGATTTTCAGCCCCAGGATCCGGCCGCCTTCGGCAACGATTCGGTTTTGGTGAAATCCTCGAAGCACTACTTGACCATCCGCTACACGCTGCTGCCCTACCTCTACACCCTCTTCTACAGGGCTCACACCCGCGGGGACACGGTGACGCGGCCGGTTCTCCACGAGTGCGTTGAGCTCCGGAAGGAGAGCGGAATTCCTTGAAAGGCTCTTGGGAACAGACTTGGGGAAAAAAAACAAAAAACCAGCCGCCATTTGTGAAGGGCGCCGCCCGTCAGCCGGCTCCGCTTCACCCAACACCCTGCGGGAGGGATGGGGAGAGTCACTAAAACCCGCCCGTAATTACAGTCCGTTACGGAATGTCGTTGGCGGCTGGCGTAGATTTTAAAATTTGAATTTTCTCACCTTCATTTTCTTGAAATTCTTGAATGTTAAGGCCAGACCCCCCCTCAGAAACACTTAACGCACACGCGCAATCGATACTTAGCCGTGGATTTTCTTTCTTAGCCTTTCCTCGGCCCCCACCGCTCTTCAGTCGTCAAGCGCGACCTTGAAACGTTGGGATTGCTCACGGTAATATCAATTAACGCCTTGTTAATTAGTTATTAAGGCCGTCGCTTGCCTGTTTCGTTTAGGTTTTATTCCGACGAAGCAACGTGGAGCGTGGATAAACAGTTCCTGTGGGGTCCCGGGCTCCTCATCACCCCCGTGCTCGAGCCGGTAGGTCACGTTTTCTCCGTCCCTTGGCGTGAATTCACGGGGGGCACCTTTTCTCCAGGGAATTACAGAAAAAAGAAAAAAAAAAAAGAAAAAAAAAAAGAAAAAAAAATAGGAAAAAAAAATAGAGGGCCTTTTTCCCCGACTAACTGAAGAAGTTGGTTTTAATCCTATTTTAATCCTGTTTTAGCCCGAATTGTCTTGGTGAGAACTGGAAAGCGCCTTCCCAAGGAGCCCCTCCCTCGTTCATGAGCTTTAATTAGCTCCGGTGGAAACTCACGTCTTAAGATAAACTTTGATGACGCCCTTCTGTCGTGCGTAATCAAATACCGCTTTCTCCAATTCAACTTTCTCTTTAAATTCATGTTTTTCTACATTGAATTTTCCCCTTAAACTCCATTTTCCCTCTAAATTTCCATTTTTACCATATTAATGACCTGCTCTGAACTCCATTTTCCCCCTAAATTTCCATTTTTACCGCATTAATTTCATGCTCTAAACTCCGTTTTCTCTTCAAAGTTACATTTTTACCGTATTAATTTCGTGCTCGCCTTTGGACTCCTCCTAAACCCGTTTTTTTGGGGGTTCTTTTTCTTCGTTCGTCGCTCTCGGTGAAGGAGCCCACAACGTACTATCGCCACGAAGAAGAAAATCTCGCCCATTTGTGCCGTTATTTTTACATTGCTTCATTCCTTCTGTTTTCCCATCCTTTGGGAACCCAATTTTTTTGGGTGCAAAATCCTCCTTCGCGTCTCCGCCGCGTGTTCACTGAGTCAACGTTTTATTTCCCCGCTCGGTTTCACTTTCCCCGCCGTCGATCGAGACAAAAAAAAGAAAAAAAAAAAAACAAACAAAAATACAGGTCGCTGCTTTTCCTGCCGCAAAATCTCGTGGAATTCCTAACGCGCGCAAATTCTTGCACCCGCTCTTTAGGGGAATAAAGCTTTTGTCAAACGTCGGAAACATCCGGAACATGCGGAAACAGGAAAATTAAGATTTAAGGCCGCTGGCGAACGGCCTCTGAGAGGGAGCGTGTGCAGCAGGGTCGTTTTGGGCTGCAAACGCCGAGTTTGTGGCTTTGCTGAAATTAAACCGAGATTATTAAGTTCCTTTTCTTGGGGCGTCGCCGTAGAAAAAGGCGCAAGGAAACCCAAAATCGAAGGGAAATATCAACGGAGGGGAAATATCAACCGTGGGGAGAGACCAACCGAGGGGAAAGAACAATGGAGGGGAAAGATCGTTGTCAACTTTATTACGGGTTTGGGAAATTTGGGCTTATTTTCGTTGTATTTTCGTCCAGTTGAGGAGGGGGAGTGACGGAGGGGCTGGGTGGGCGCCCGGCCACCGCCCCAGGTCAACCCACCCCCTGGGCTTGACCTGGCTTCGATCGGGAAGGTCGTTTCTCTGTTCCTTTTCCAGGGTGTGGACGTCATCCGAGCGTATATCCCCGACGCCGTCTGGTACGATTACGATTCGGTAGGTGAGGAGGAGAATTGGGGGGGGAAAGGGGGGGAAAGGGAGGTGAAACCGGGTCGTTTTGGTCGATAACTTCGGTCGCTGGTTATTTTGGCGGAACGCCGATTTTCTAAACGTCCGAGTCGAGAAGGTCGCGCGGCCGCGGGTTGAGTTCGGGATTTAAGAGGAGAAGGATAAACGGAGCAGAGGGCGCGTGCGTGTGTCTATACACGTCTAAAAAAGAGAAATAATTACCAATATTTGCTATTATTTATATTAGCGCAACGACTCATAATGCGCGGAGGCGTTTGCCGTTAGATCGCCCGAATTTCCCGTCTGGAAATGAATGTCCTGCTGCTGGAAACCGGGCTTCGGGCACCCCAGCAGGACTTGCCGGATTTATTATAAATAATGAACCTGAGATAATGAATTGAAATTAAAGACTGAGAGTTGCCGATTTAGGTTGTGTCGCCTGCCGGCCTACGGCGGTTTGACTTCTGTGGGCGCGGGCCGAAAGCTTTGGCTAAAAGGAAGAATTAATTAAGGGAAAAAGGGAGAGTTAAGAAGAATTAAGACAAAATTCGGGATTTTGAGCTCCGCTTCTTGCCCTTTCCCGTTCATTAGGGCGCGAAAATCTGGTGGAGGCGGCAGTGGGCGGATCTCTACCTTCCCGCCGACAAGATGGGGCTTCACCTCCGGGGGGGCCACGTCTTCCCCTTCCAGCGACCGGCCACCACCACCGCCGCCAGGTAACGCTCCGCGGCCCAACCGGCATCTCCCGGATGGAGTCGAGGTCCCCCGGTTGCAGGAAAACAAAAAAAAAACCAAAAAAAAATTAAAAAAAAAGAGCGTTGTTAATTCTTATTATTGCCACCGGTATCGGAATCGTCTTTATTATCGTTAATAATTTTTTTTTAATTAGCATTATTAAGAGTATTGTGGCATTACGCTGCAATACTACAGGGTTACTAGGAGCGAGTTTAGTAATTTTTAGGGTATTTGGTGATTTTTGGTATATTATCGTACCGAATAGTGCGTTGGTTTAGTCATTTTTGACAATTTAATAGTGATTCATCAGATTTTAGTCATTTTTAGTGGATTTGCTAGAGTAGATTTAGTCATTTTTAGTAGATTTAGTCATTTTTAGTAGATTATAGTATGCAATAGTATGTTGTTTTAGTAATTTTTAATATAATAATCGTATTTTAGTAGTTTTTAGTATATTTAGCAGAGCAGCGTATTTAGGGTTTTTTAGTATATTTTAGTATATTTAGTAAATTTTAGTATATTGTAGTAAATAAGAGCAGATTGTTTTAGCCATTTTTAATAATTTCAGAATTATAATTAATCCTATTTTAGCAATTTTTAGCGTATTTAGTCAGTTTAGTATGTTATAGTATGTAATAGTAGACTGGTTTAGGAGTTTTTAATAATATAATAATGATTAAAAACGCTTTAGTAATTGTAGGAAATTTTATTAATTTAATTGTAGTGCTATTTCGGTAATTTTTAGTATAGTTTGTAATTTGTAGCATGTTCTAGTAGATAATGCTGACCTCTTTAAGGATTTTTAATCATTTAATAATTAGCATTAATAGTATTTTAGTATTTTTAGTATATTTAGTCTAGTTGTATATTTAGCAAATTTTAGTATATTTACTGATTTCTAGTATAATATAGTATATAATAGTACGTTATTTTAGTAATTTTCAATAATTTAATAACTATAATCATGTTTTAGTAATTTTATGATATTTAGCAATTTTTTGTATATTAGAGAATATAATAGTATATACTATTTTAGCCATTTTTAATAAATTAATAATTTAATATTTTAGTAATTTTCAGTATATTTAGTATTTTTTAGTATATCTGGTAATTCTTAGTATATTATAGCATATAATAGTATGTTATTTTAGGAATTTTTAATAATTTAATAATTATAACTCATCATATTTTAGTATTTTTTAGCATATTTAGTCATTTTTAGTATATTATAGTATATTGTTTTAGTAATTTTCAATAATTTAATAATAAAAATTAATAATGTTTTAGTAAAATTTAGTGTAGTAGTATAATTAGTAATTTTTCGCATACTGTCGTATATTATTTTAGTAATTTTTAATAACGTAATAATTATAACTCATCATATTTTAGTAATTTTTAGCATATTTAGTCATTTTTAGTATATTATGGTATATAGTTTTAGTAATCTTTAATAATTTAATAATTATGATTCATCGTGTTTTAGCAATTTTTAGTATATTATAGTATATTGTTTTAGTAATTTTTAATAATGTGATAATTATAATTAATCCTATTTTAGTAACTTTTAGCATGTTTGGGATAGTACTGTATCCAGTGATTTTTAGTATATTGTCGTATATTATTTTAGTAATTTTAAATAACGTAATCATTATAATTAATCATATTGTCGTACTTTTGAGTATATTTAGTAATTTTTAGTATATTATAGAATATAATAGTGTATTGTTTTAGTAATCTTTAATAATTTAATGATTATATTTAGTCATAAGGTAATAATGTTTAGCATATTTAGTATTTTTCAGCATATTTAGTAATTTTTGGTATACCATCGTATATTATTTTGGTAATTTTAAATAATTTAATAATAATCAGTGATATTTTAGTGATTTTCAGTCTGTTTGGCCGCGTGCCGCGTTTGGCCCGTTTCAGCACATCCAGGAAGTTTCAGGACGTGACGTCTCTCGCGTCAGCGATCGTCCAATAACGCCACGGTCGTAACTGATGGCGTTTTCCTGGTCCCTGGCGGGGGGCGGCGGGTCCCATATTTCCGCTTTGGAATCGGGGAGTAAATGTCAGCGGCCGCTCCCCGCCGCCCCCGACGGCCAACAAAACCCGTTTAAAAGAGAGGGGGTTTGGGGTTTCTTTTGGGGTTTTTTGGGTTTTTTTGGTTTTTTTTGTTTTGTTTTGTTTTTTTTTAATCCCGCGTAGCATTTGAATTCCCTTAAAATGTTTTTCTTCCAGCTTTTACCCTCGGCCGTGCAAAGCTGGGGTGGGGCGGCGGGGGCCCCCCGCGAGCCGACGCGCCGGGGTTTGGGAGCCCCGTCGAACGCTGGGCTCCGAGCGCGACCCTTCGAAGGCACCGAGAGATTTATCACCCGTCCGAAATTGGGGTGTTTTTTGATTTTTTTCTTTTTTTTTTTTTTTTTTTTGTCTTTTTCTGCAGCCGTAAGAATCCCCTGGGTCTCATCGTGGCGCTGGACGACAATAACGAAGCCGTCGGGGAATTCTTCTGGGACGACGGAGAATCCACAGGTGATTCAGCCGACGGGCGAAGCCGATCATCGATAATCGCCCCCGAAATATTTTTTGAGTAGATTTGGAGTCGTTGAAGGCGACTTTCAGGAGAGGAAGCTAAAATTTAGCAAAAAGAATGAAATTTAAGATCTATTTTACACTTCTGACATTAGATATTTTAAATTTAAAAAAAAAAAAATCTAAAAAAAATGCCTAAATACATAACAAACTCTTACCAATTTTCTTAATTTTATTTTTTGGGGAATTTCTTTATTTATTTTTGGACCTTTTTTTTGAAATTTGTTTTTGATTTCTCAGGGCCTGGACAGCCCCGAACCAATTTCTAGTATATTTAGTAATCTTTAGTATATTTAGTAATTTTAGCATCTCATAGTATATTATGGCGTAGAGTTTTAATAATCTTTAATAGTTTAATAATTATAATTAATCATACTTTAGCAATTTAGTATTTTTTAATAATTGAATAATTATAATTAATCATATTTTAGTAATTTTTAGTACGCTTAGTAATTCTTAATAATTGCATAATCATAATTAATCGTATTTTAGTCAATTTGAATTTCATTTCATTTAATACATTTTAAAAAATAAATTTTATTACATTATATTTAGAAACCTAAATCCCCGCCAAATTCAGGCCAAATTCCCGCAGCCTCTTGCCATGGGCTCGATGCGGCTCCGCTCCCGGGGGGGGGGGGGGGCGGTTTCCGTCGAACAATTTACGTCCTTTTGAAGAACGAGAGTTTCGCGTTACCCGAAGGTCTGCGTCACTCAATCCCCAGTGGAAGAAAAAAACCTTGAATTTTAGGCTAAATTCTTTTTTAAGGAAAAAGTTTCGTGTCGTACTAAGGTCACGACTCAACCCGAGTGAGAAAAAACTTGAATTTTAGGCTAAATTCTTTTTTTTTTTTTTTTTAAATGTGCAAATGAACGCCTGCGTACTACAGGTGCGGCTAAGACAAGCGGAGGCGACGCCGGCGCAACGGAAAACCCTCGCCAACCAATAAAAAAAATTAAAAAAAAAGCCACTTATTTTAATAAGTGGTATTTCGGGGGAGGGGGAAAAGCGAAGAACCACCAATCTTTCTAACGTTATTCCCGAGGCGCCGGTTCGGCGCCCGCTTTTCGTAAGGTTCAAATAACTTTGGACGCCCAAATCCTTCCGGCGCTTTTTGAAGCCTTGGCCCAACGTATAATTTCCTAGAAAAGCTGGAAAGCGGTTGAAAAATGTCTTCTGAAATTATTCATTTTGGGGGGAAGATATTTTAGAAAACGCTCAAACTTATACGAAAGGCAGATTCTTTTGTATTTTTATTACTACATGGCTACTAAATTATGACACGACGACAATTATCGCCCTTATTTGACGGAATTTACTGCTTTCTTTGCAACCCGATGTAAAATTTTGAGAAAAAGGGCGTTGTTTTACGGCAAATCCCTGTTACCGCCTTCTCGAATCGATATTCTGATATTCCCGTAAATTCACAAGAAACTTCCCGGGGTTTTCAAGGAAAAAAAAAAAAAGCTGGAAAAATATCGGAGCTTTGTTGAGTAATAAAATGTAGGTTAGAAAGTAGAAGTTCCTTAACCCTAGAGAGTCAGATTGCTAAAATGCCTCAAAATTATATGCTAAAATGGCCCGGATTTGGCATTCGTCTATTTTGGTTGAATTGGGATTTATAATCCTTCGCCTAAGAGGGAAAATAATTGGGGAAGAAAAAATAGGGGATTACGACCGGCAGCCAGGAAAAGCTACGGAAAGGAACGGGAAAGAGTTTTCTAAGGTCAAGAACAATAAGAAAATTAGAAGAAGAATAAAAGAATAAGAAGAAAAGACGAAGACGAAGATGAAGATGAAGAAGAAGAAGAAAAGAAGGGGCAGGTTTAGGTGGATTTTTGCCCCCCCCCCCCCCCCAGCATTAGCACAGCGTGACTCAATCAGCGACTTCTAAACTCAAAAAAAACCCTCCCCCAAACCCATCGGGATTTCAGGAAAGCGTCGAAATATCGACAGCCCGGCGCCATCCGGCCGAAGAGTTGAATTGGCGGAATCGTTAATTTAAGCGAATTAAGTATTAATCATTCAAGTCATTTAAGCGACGCTCTTTTTTCCCTCCCCCCCCTTCACGAAATCGTTAGGATTTTACGGATTGTCCCGCAGCCGCTTTTGGAGGGTTTATCATGGTGATAATAATAATCAGTTTGGGGCTTTTTTTGGTCTTCTGGCTTCCTTTTTCTAACGCCGTCTCCTGCCGCCCCACAACCGGCCTCTTTTTCTCCGTCTTGCAGGTACCGTCGACAGCAAAACCTACATTTTCTACGACTTCAAAGTTTCCAACGTAAGTATATCTGCCGGTTTTAACGGGGCTAATTTGCATTTCCATTTTCAATCGGCAACTCTTCCCACGGATATCCATCCCTTTTCCCCCCCTCCTCATTTTCCTAAAACGCCTACTGGAAAACGAGTTCTTTGACGAAGTCCAAGAGGTGCCGTTTCGAAGTATTTTTCCCTTGACCGAGATGGAAATATGAGATTTGTCTTTTTTTTCCCCCCCCTAATAATTTTTAATATCTGAAGGTTCCCCGTTACTTTATAGAACAACAACAAAAAAAAATAAATAGGGTTTGTTTATAGAGCAGAAAAGCCAGAAAGCGTCGGTGGCGTTTAGGAAAAGAAAGGGTGGTTCGTGAGGCTCAAAAAATTTAAAAAAAATGGTCCAAAAAGCCTCATATTTTGGAGGAAAAAAAATGGTGTCGGAACATCTGCAGTAAGCGAGAGGAAGAGGCGAGAAAATATCGAAACCCGGAGCACCTACCTCACGGGTTTTTGAGGGTTACGAAGTTTTGTATTTAATGCAGAAAAAGGCGTGACGGGCACTAAAATAAAAATTTGTAATGTGTGTTAAAATAAAAAAAATTTAATGTGCATTAAAATACACCATATACGTACAATATCTATTTATATTTAAATATATACATATAAAATGTACAGACGAACATAGAATGTATGGAACAGGAAAAAAAAAAAATAGCTGCTTGTCGCTTCAAATCCCCATCGGGAGAAAGAAATACTGAAATTGGGAGAAAGAAATATTGAAATCGGGAGAAATATTGAAATTGGGAGAAATATTGAAATCGGGAGAAAGAAATATTGAAATTGGGAGAAATATTGAAATCGGGAGAAATATTGAAATCAGGAGAAAGAAATATTGAAATTGGGAGAAATATTGAAATCGGGAGGAAATTCTGGCAATGCGGTTGCCAAATGGGATCGCTCCTCGTTATTCCGGAGGAATTTCACCCTGATTTCCTTCTTCCTCAGAACCTTCTGCAAATGATTGTGGTGCACAACAACTACAGCGACCCCCACGCCCTGGCCTTTGAAGAAATCAAAATTTTGGGGTTGCCGGGGGAACCGGTGGCGGTGACCGTGACGGGGGAGGACGGCGTGCAAGAGGCGTCTCCCAACGTCACCTACACTCCGGCGGACAAGGTAAAAAACCGTTGGAAAAGCGGAACGAAGAATCCCCTGGGGCTGGGGCCTCCCCTGTTTTATATGTCGAAAAGGGGAGAACTCGGTGCTATTTTACTGAAAAAGCGCGGTTTTGATATTTACGGCGATAACAACGTCGTTGTCGCCATATTAAAGAGGGTGGATCGACCTTTTGCCCTCAGACGTTGCACGCGACGTTCTGTTTTTGTTTCGGTGGTGGGCGCCAAGTTGCCCGTGGGCCAGTGATGGGCTCTTGTGGCCAAGGTGGCCAGTGGTCTCCTGGGATGGCCACCAGGAATAATCCCATGGCCAGTAAAGGGCGGGGGTCGACCTGCTGGAGAGCAGCTCTGCAGAGAGAGACCTGGGAGTCCTGGTGGGCGCCAAGTTGCCCGTGGGCCAACGAAGGGCCCTTGTGGCCAACATGGCCAGTGGTCTCCTGGGGTGGCCAGCCTGGAGAAGAGGAGAGGGGACCTCACCAGTGCTCGTGGGCACCCAATGGGTGGGCGGCGGGAGGATGGGGCCGGACTCTTCTGAGCCGTGGCCGGTGACAGGAGAAGGGGCAACGGGCGCGAGCCGCGACCCGGGAAATTCCATCTCAACGTGAGGAAGAGCTTCCTCACTCTGAGGGTGCTCCCATGGGACGCGCGGGATCAGATGGTCTCCTCCAGGTCTCCTCCAGACCTTCTCCAGACCTTCCCTGCAGGAATTTCGGACGCACGAATTTGTTAAAAAAAATGCCGGTGCCTCAGGAGAGACGCTCGTTTTTGCCGGCGTTGCTGCGTTCGGGCGGTTCCTCCTCTTTAAGGAGCCGAAGAAAAAAAAAAACCAACCCAAACGCCACGGAATTAGCGGGATTTAATCCCAGTTGATCGTTTGACGTTTCCAGGTTGCTCTCATACGAGGGCTCCGGCTGGAGCTGGGAAAATCCTACTCCTTGAGGTGGACGCTGGGAACCAGCACCAAGGAGAAATTCGATTGTTATCCCGGTCCGGACGCATCCCGGGAAAAATGCGAGCGGCTCGGCTGTGTCTGGAGCGTAAGTAAAAAAAAAAAAAAAAATTGCGCCGACCAAATTGTCAGGGAAAAGGGCGTTAAAAAGCGTAACTTTATTTTTCGTGTCATTTTTTTTTTGTTTTTTTGCACCAAAAGCAACCGCCTCCTTCGCCCTTCTGGCCCGAGACTGAAAAATATCAGGGTTTTTTTTTTTGTTTTCTTACCGAAAGCAGCGCCGCTTTCGATGGCTTCTGGTTCCCCGAAGCCCGGGGGAAAACTCGAGGGAAAAGGTGGGAATTTTTGAAAGACGGCGACGACCGAGACGAGGGTTACGAAAAGGAACCGCCCCCTTCACGCAACTCTGCCGCCGCCGCCGGGACCTGCAGGGCTTTTGGTTTTTTTTTTTAATTTGGTGCCTTTTTGCTTTATTTTATCTTACATTCGTCGAAAAAGAAAGAAGTAAAAGTAGTAAAGAGATAAATATATTTAAAAAAAAATAAAATTCTGATTCCTCTGGACTCGAGAATCAGAAAAAATCCTTGAAACCTGGGAGAAATTTTCGTCCTTCCGTGAATTTCAGCGGTTGCGTCCCCATCGCTCCGATACGCCCAAGCAAAATTACCGGGATTGAAGCTTTTTACCGGATAGTTTTTATTTCGCGGCCGTAAATATACGCCGGCACGGACGGGGACGCTCTTTCGAGTCCTCCTTCAAATGATGTTCGTCCATCATTCCCCCCCCCAAAAAAAACCCCTTTTGGCTTAAAACATAAAAGTCCTGGTGGCCGCTCCTGATAAATTTCCTGAAATTTGGCCCTTGCGTAGAAATATTTGTTTCTAGCTCGAGATTTTGGGAATATTTCGCGCGGAAGCACCTTCCGGCCAGGTTACGGAGCTGGGGATATTTTAAAGCCTTTCTCAAGTCAAAAGAGGCTTCGAATTGGGTGAGAAAACATAGTTGTTGGGAATAAAGGTGAGGTTTAATTTTTACACATGGGAGGGGGGGGAAAATCCTCGGCGCGTCGTCTCGGAAGTGTCCGGAAATGGCCAAAAATCGAGACTTCAAAAATCTTTTTTTTTTTTTTTTATTTTTTTGGTGGCTTCTCACCTTTTGTGAAGGTGGCGGTGATATTAAATCGCCGTCGCTTTGTCATGACGCTCTCGGGGCCTGGACAGCCCCGAACCAATTAATTATAGTTAAAAGCGTCTAAAACGACGGGCTCGGCGACATTTCTTTGTTGGGTAACGGCGTGAAGTCTTGGAGAATATTCTACGCCGACTAGATTTAAAAAAAAAACAACAACAAAAAAAAGGAATTTTGGAATTCTTCCTGCTAAATAATAATTTAAAAAAAAAAAAAAGGAAAAAAGCCAGCAAATGGAATATTTAATCAAATATTTCCCCCCCGGCGTTTCCCTCCGCAGGAAGATACCACCGACCCCCGCGCGCCCCACTGCTACTACAACGGCTCCGCCAACGCCTATTCCGTGGCCGACGTAAAATACGCGCCGTGGGGCGTGACGGCCACCCTCACCTTCGCCGAGCGCGAAGGCCAAGGCGGGGAGGGATCCACGTCGCCCATCGGCAGCCTGCGCCTGGAGGTGAAATACCACGACAACCACCTGCTGCAATTTAAGGTAACGCCGGATTTCTCCGCGTCGGCGTTTTTCCGCCCAGGGCGGGGGGAAATATAGCGTAATTCCCGGCATTACCGTTTCCAGTTCATTTCCCCCCCCCTACACACACAAATTTCTGCTTTTTAATCGCGCTGTTATGGCTCTCCGCCTTGAATCGGCACGCGCCAACTTACACCATACACCGAAGCCTGAAGAAAAAAAAAATAGAATAAAGAAAAATCTATTAAACCTGCCTAAAAATTCAACCCAAACGGTGAAATCGATAATAGCGCACGTAAAACCACGCTTCAGTCGATGTCTAAATAATTAAACGAGTCCTTCCCCGGGTTCTGAAAGAAAACCTTAAGGTTCTTTAGTTCCCAACGCAAATATTTTGAAGGAATTTGAGCAAGAGCCTGCCTCGGCGAATTCCCGGCCGCGTTTTTAAGGAATTCGGATTTCTTATTGTTTGTGGTAAATGACAATGGTAAATTCCGTCCCCGGCTCGGCGTCTTCCACTCCGTCGATCAATTTCCAGCCGTCAGCAGGAACAAATGGAAGGAAAAAATGGCTTTTTCAACAGGAAAAAATGGCTTTCTCGCTATTTTGACCCGGAATTCTTGGGGAAAAAAAACCCAAACAAACCAACCCCGTAACTTGCCGGTTTATGTGTATTCCACGGACGCTGGAATGAATTCTTTTTCCGCGCGTAGATTTACGATTACGCCAACAAAAGGTACGAGGTGCCGGTTCCGCTAAATCTCCCCGAGGCCCCGGAAAGCGCAGCCGAGAAGCGACTTTACGACGTGGCGGTTCAGAGCCAACCCTTCGGCGTCCAGGTTCGACGCAGGAGCACGGGGACAGTGATGTAAGCCCGGCGCGTTTCCTTTCATTTTTGAAATTCGATTTTTTTTTTTTTTTAATTTCTTTTTTGTTTCTTTTTTTTATTATTTTTTTTTTCATTTCGGTTTGTTAATTCCAGTTTTATTTTTATACGTAATTGAATTTGGCTTCATTCTCTTCCTTTTCATTTCTCATTCAACTCTTCCCCTCCCCCTTTCTTTCTTCTATTTTTTCTCATTTTTGTCTTTTCCTGCCGAAAAATTTTATCACCCAATCTGTTCTAAATCCCACGAGTCAAGTTCTTCTTTTTTCTTTCTTTTTTCTTTTTCTTTTTTCTTTCTTCTTTTTCTTTTTCCTTTTTCCTTTTCTTCTTCTCCCTTCTCCCTTCTCCCTTTCCCTTCCTTTCCTTTCCTTTCCTTTCCTTTCCTTTCCTTTCCTTTCCTTTCCTTTCCTTTCCTTTCCTTTCCTTTCCTTTCCTTTCCTTTCCTTTCCTTTCCTTTCCTTTCCTTTCCTTTCCTTTCCTTTCCTTTCCTTTCCTTTCCTTTCCTTTCCTTTCCTTTCCTTTCCTTTCCTTCCCTTCCCTTCCCTTCCCTTCCCTTCCCTTCCCTTCCCTTCCCTTCCCTTCCCTTCCCTTCCCTTCCCTTCCCTTCCCTTCCCTTCCCTTCCCTTCCCTTCCCTTCCCTTCCCTTCCCTTCCCTTCCCTTCCCTTCCCTTCCCTTCCCTTCCCTTCCCTTCCCTTCCCTTCCCTTCCCTTCCCTTCCCTTCCCTTCCCTTCCCTTCCCTTCCCTTCCCTTCCCTTCCCTTCCCTTCCCTTCCCTTCCCTTTCCCTTCCCTTTCCCTTCCCTTCCCTTCCCTTTCCCTTCCCTTTCCCTTCCCTTTCCCTTCCCTTTCCTTTCCTTTCCTTTCCTTTCCCTTTCCTAACATTTCAACAAAATCTGCACCAAACCCCCCCCAACGTTAAACTCTAAAAATGCAAAAAAGTCTTAACGTTGTTTAGCTCTTCTCAACAACCGAAGAGTTCCGTTCCAACTTTTGCGAATAACGGGATTTTTAGGGAAAAAGAGGATGCCCAGCGCCGCAATCGGTGTCACTTTGTTCCCTTTTCCTCCGTTTCAGCTGGGATTCTCAGCTCCCGACGTTCACCTTCAGCGACATGTTCATTCAGGTCTCCACCCGCCTGCCCTCCCAGTACGTGTACGGCTTCGGGGAAACCGAGCACACCATGTTTCGCCGTGACATGGACTGGCACACGTGGGGGATGTTCACCAGGGACCAGCCTCCCGGAGTAAGTAAAGCTCCCGTTTTCTCCCTTCCCTTCCCTTCCCTTCCCTTCCCTTCCCTTCCCTTCCCTTCCCTTCCCTTCCCTTCCCTTCCCTTCCCTTCCCTTCCCTTCCCTTCCCTTCCCTTCCCTTCCCTTCCCTTCCCTTCCCTTCCCTTCCCTTCCCTTCCGACGGCGTCTGACGGGTAGACGCAGAGAGCCGACCGCTTCCATCGCCGTTCCGACAGAAACCCCTCCGTTTCTTTTGCAGTACAAGCTGAATTCCTACGGTTTCCAGCCCTTCTACATGGGGCTGGAGGAAGACGGCAGCGCCCACGGCGTCCTCCTGCTGAACAGCAACGCGATGGGTAAAAAAAAAAAAAAAAAAAAAAAAAGAAAAAAGAAAAGACGAAAATTCCCAATTTTCTCAAGGCGTTTTACTTCGGCGCTCGGCTTTTGCCTCACGGGGCCGTTTCTCGCCCGCCTCTTTCAGACGTGACCTTCCAGCCCACGCCCGCCCTGACCTACCGCACGACGGGGGGAATTCTGGATTTTTACCTGGTGTTGGGCCCCACGCCGGAGCTCGTCGTGCAGGAATACACGGCGGTACGGTTGCACGGTTCTCCCCTCGCCGACTCCAAGCCTTTGGCTCGGGGTTTTTGGGTTGGGTCGGGTCGGTTTGCCTTTTTTTTTTTTTTTTTTGGTTCTTTTTCTTTTTTCATTATTTGCGTTTTCACTTTTAGCTGGTCGGGCGACCGGTCATGCCACCCTACTGGGCGCTGGGGTTCCAGTTGTGTCGCTACGGGTACGAAAACGACGCCGAAATCGCCAAACTGGTGGAGGACATGAAAGCCGCCCGGATACCCTACGTACGTTGAGGAGCGTTAAAGCTCGCGGTGGTGCTCGGATTTCCGCCTTCGGGGCATCGCCTCGTTTAAAACAGCGAAAGAAATGCCGCGGTTAATGCCGGAATGCAACTTTTCCGTGCACTTTCCAGCGAAACAACAGAAAAACCCCCAGCTCTATTTGCAGAGGACGCTGCCAGGGGTTGTTTTTGGCCAAGTCGGGCCTAAAAAACTGATATCTAAGCTTTCGGCCCGACAGAATTATACCTAAATTACGCAGGGCTTTCGTTTCGCAGGTAATTAATATCGAATTATTTCCATACGGAGCAACCGATTCCGTTATTTCCGGAGTAGCGTGGAGTACCACGAAGGCCGGCAACGCGTGTATCGACATCAATTTATTGCTGGGCGTGAATTCAGGGCTGGCTTTCCCCTCCCCCTCCCTCCCCCGCCCCGGCTTGAATTTCTACTTTCACCCTAAATCCGGCGGCGCAAGCGGGATTTGCGCGGCCTCGCGGAAGTGTGTTCAGCCGCCAACCGCCGCTTTAAGCTGCAGCAGGTTCCGATTTTAAATTTTTAAGTTCTTTTTTTTTAAAAACCAAACCAAACCAAAGCGCCGGTAATTCGACTGCTGCTGCAGAAAGGCGACGGACTCGCTGGGGGACGCCGCCGCCGAGGGAATGACTCAAAAAAAGCCCTTTTGTTCTGGTTTTTTATTTTTTTTTTCCTGTGAATTCGTAGGACGTCCAGTACGCCGACATCGATTACATGGAACGGCAGCTGGACTTCACCCTTAGCCCCCGCTTCGCTGGCTTACCGGCTCTGATCGATAAAATCCGAGAAGAAGGAATGAGGTTTATCCTCATCCTGGTGAGCGCTGAGTTGGGGTTCTCAAGGCCAGGGCGTCGTGGGGGAACGCGGCACGTGGTCGGCAGCGTTCGGCCTCGGGGCGTAAAAGTCAAATGGCGTCGCCTTTAATTTTAGGATCCGGCCATATCCGGTAACGAAACCGATTATCCCGCCTTCACGAGAGGTTTGGAGAAGGACGTCTTCATCAAATGGCCCGATAGCGAGGACATCATCTACGCAAAGGTACCGCTCTTCAAAAGCCGAGTATTTCGTCGGAATAAACACGGTGCCAGGTCGGGCACTGGGGGAGGAGACTTCCAATATCTCGTATATTCCCAAATTTGGTTGACGCCTTGAGTCTTCTCGCCGTCGGGGTCCGGAGCAGCGAAGCTTTATTGCTGCGGAGACTCAATTTTTCTTTTTTAAACCCATTTAAGGGGATTGTTTATTTCTTTTTAGTTCTTGAACCTCTCCTTCCTCTTCCCAGGTCTGGCCGGATCTTCCCGACGTGGTGGTTAACGACTCGCTGGATTGGGACACCCAAGTGGAGGTAAAAGCTGAGGTTTGCTGCAAAGGGAGAGGGAGCAGCAAATCCCGTGGGGATTAGGGCGGGGAATGGGCTGAGAAACGCCGTTCTAAGCAGCGGGATGCGGAGAGTAACCACTTTTTTTTTTTTTTTTTTTTTTTTTTTACCAAAACATCAAAAAAAACCAAACCAAACCAAAACCTTAAATAACATCAGAGTTGTAGAAACTCCGCCCTTTGGGCAGAACGTCTGAAAACTGCCGCAAACCCATGAATTATTGAATTATTTAAGAACAAATTCCAACCTTTCTCGGTCTTCGCTCTCTGTCCTGTGCCTACGCTTTTTTCTTTTTATTATTTTTATTTATTCATTTATTCATTTCTTTATTTATTTCTGTCTCCTACTTCACCAGCTCTACCGAGCGTACGTGGCTTTTCCCGATTTCTTCCGCAATTCCACGGCCGACTGGTGGGCGCGAGAGATCGCCGACGTCTACGACAACCCCCGCAACGCGTCCAGCAGCTTGAAGTTCGACGGCCTCTGGATCGTGAGTGCGAGCGCAATTCTCCCGTTCCTTGAGTTTTATTCCCCCCCCCCGCGTCTTTTCATCCTGAGGTCGGTTCTCGACGCCCAACCGTGTCCGGGTGCCTCCAGGGGAGGGAAGGGCACGGATTTTTAACGCTGAATATGGCGAAGGGTCTACTCAAAGTGGAAAAATCCGTCTTGCGAACGATATTCGGTCTTTTATTTTGGGTCTTTTGATTTTGCCTGTTGAAGAACTTGACTTTCTCAGCTCTTCCTTATTTACTAACGGCCCTTTTGCCCCGGCGTTGCGCTGCTAAAACCGCCTAAAATCCTTTTTTTTTTTTTTTCTTTTCCTAAATGTGAGACTATTATTTTTACCGCTGTTCCTTCTGAGAGGCAAAATGAGATAAATGACTTGTGTCTGAAACGAAACGGACTTACAACAGCCGTAGGATCTGTTAAATACTGATATATTCCTATATAAATATTCCAAAACACCTAGAAACATGGTAAAATATTTGGGTTTTTTCCCGTCCCCCAGCTCCGAGGAGAAGAGCCCTCGTTGCGAAGTTCACGGATTTGAGTAATTTGCGTATCTAATCTCTATTTTCATTATTTATTTCAATTTTACGGGGAGGGGAAAAAAAAACCCCTTCCCCTCTTTTGGGAAATAACGACCGAGAAAGAACAAAGTCTTCAAAACTGAAGCCTCCGCCTTCAGTTCGTCTCCGGGCATTTGACGCTTTATTCTCTGGGAAATGAGACATTCCGAATCCCCCTGGGCATTTGGCTCGTCCGCAAAATTGACCCGTCGAACCGTTGCTTCTTTCTCCCGGTTTTCAAAAAAAACCCCCCAAAAAAATCCAAAAAAAAAGAAGCGCGACGGGCGGCGCCAAAAAAACCCCCGAACTTTTCCCGTTGGTTTCCCCGACGTTGACACTGTCGGGGGCGCAAACCGAAACAGCCCCAACGTCCCGGGCTCAGTTTGGGAGCGAAGGGCCCGGGCGGAAGAGGAACGCGCTCAGGGGGCGGTTGCCTTTTGGGGTTTCTTTTTTCAGGACATGAACGAACCTTCCAGCTTCGTCCACGGCGCCGTCGGCGGCTGTAGGAATCGAGAGCTGAACTTCCCGCCCTACGTACCCCGTGAGTCCGACCGGCCGCCGCGAAGGATTTCACCTATTTTTTTCCCGGGGTCGCGCTGGTTTATCCGCGACTTCTTTCCTCCGCGCCAAACGCAGCGTAAATGCCCCAAATTAAGCCGGCGAATCCCTGACGGAACGCCTGCCGACGTCAGCCGATTTTTGGTGACGGGCAACGCTCTCTGTTGGCGAGAACTTCTGAAAATTAAGATTATTCCTATTTTTTTTCTCCCCCTGAGATTTTTGGGATCTCTTTTCTATCTAGCTACTTCGCTTGGGACGTGGGCAAGGACGGGTACGGCTTTCGGGGTTTCGCGTCGTTTTTCCCCGGATGAAAAACGCAATTAACGACGCAAACTTTTGAAAAAACGTCCTCCCGGCCCCCTCGGATTTAACGATTAAAAAACGAAGAGTTCAAAATGATAAGGCCCAGTTTTGAGGAATGGTCTGGAAATACTCGCTCTCCTTCGCAGGGTTTTAACCCGAGTGCCGGCGTCGGGTGCTGCTAATTGGCAGTAACTCGTTAGTCCGTTATTAGAATGCTCCTGGTGCTTCCTGACGTGTTCAGGTTTCAGATTTACAAAGCTATTTACGGAGGTTTACAATATTTTCGGAGTTCGGCTCTATTCTTCTCCTCTTCCATCCTCTTCAAGTCGGAGCAGCCGTAACCCAGTCGCCGGTTTTATTTTTTTCCCAGGCAGACCCAAATCCTGACGAACTGCAGGGAATTTCAGACTTTGCCGAATTTACGAGGTCGAAATTCGGCTTGCTTTCTAAATTTGGGAAGCCCAGCCCCGGGAAAAAACCCAAAACATTCATTAAAATAAAACAAGCGACCCCAGGGGTGCTTAAAAAGGGAACACCCAATGCAGGTTTTTTTTCTTTAAAAAAAAAAAGGGAACTTATTAGAATTTTTACTGGGCACAAATTGTCAAAACTGAAGTTTCTTCCTTCCTTTCCCGATAGAGCTGGGATCCAGGTCGGAGGGGTTGAGTTTCAAAACGCTGTGCATGGAAGGGCGGCAGTATCTCCCCGACGGTTCCCCGCTCCGGCACTACGACGTCCACAACCTCTACGGGTGGTCGCAGACGAAACCCACCCTCGAGTGAGTAAATCGCAACGCGCGCGTTGTTCAACCCTTTGTTCTAACCCTCCCCCCCCTTAATTCCTCGTTTCCGCCTGCGGGGCGGGGCGGGGCGAATCCCGGCCGAAAAGGCGCGTCTGGGTTGGGTTCATCCATTGCGTTGGGCTGGTTTCCAACCGTTTCCCGCAAAATTTTTTTTCCGTTAACGGACTAACAAGGGCCGCGTTATTTTGCGGGCCGGCGGGTCAAGACCTTCCGGGGTTATCGTAGTTCTCTTCCCCCCCCCCCCCAACCTTCCGTTTCCTCCCCTCCCAGCGCCTTGCGGAATCTCACGAAGGAGCGAGGAATCGTCGTCACCCGTTCGACCTACCCCGGCAGCGGGAAGTGGTCGGGACATTGGCTGGGGGACAACACGGCCGCTTGGCACCAGCTCGACAAGTCCATCATCGGTGGGTGGGCACGGCCTCCGGCCAACGCCTTGCCTGGTTCTTCCCCGTTTCCTTCCTAATAACGGCCTTTTTCTTTTTTTTTTTCACCCAAAACGGGCTCCTCGGTCGAGCAGTGGGAATTTACGGCCGATTTCTTGACCTTTTCTTTTTTTTCGTTTGTTTTCGGTCGTCTCGTCGCCCCTGGGGAAAGCCCTTCGCACTTTCCGGAGGCATCGGGTTGGATCGCGTGGGCTCTCGCGCCGCGTTTCCCTCCAATTCCTTCCCCCCCCCCCCCCGCCCCCCTCCGTCAGCCTCCTGTCGGCCGCCGTCCGACACTTTGCTTCTTAGGAACCGCTTTTCCGGGGAAATTCCGCAAAGTCTTTTCTTTTCCGCGTTCCCGGTTGCGCGATCGGCGCCCCCCCCCCCCCAGGCCAATTTTCGATTTTTCTTTAAAACCTTTTGAGCCCGTGTTTTAAGACAATTTTGAAACGAATTTTTAAAAAAAAAAAAAAAAAAAGCGCAACTGCGATTATTGGATTAATTTTTTTATTTAATTAATTTTTCCCTCCCCCCCCCTCGCAGGTATGATGGAGTTCAGCCTCTTTGGAATATCATACGTAAGCTCCCGGTTTATCGTCTTGTATTTCGGTTATCTCTGCCAACACGAAACGTGCGGCATTGTTATCGGAATTTTATTTTATTTTATTTTATATTTATTTTATTTTTTAAATTTTCAGACGGGAGCGGATATCTGCGGCTTCTTCGGCGACTCGGAGTACGAGCTCTGCGCCCGATGGATGGCGCTGGGCGCTTTTTACCCCTACTCGAGGAACCACAACGGGAAAGGATCCAAGGTCGGCACCGTCCCCGGTCGCTTCCACCCAGGGCTTTGTTGTCGGGGTTGTTTTTTTTTTTAATTCCCATATTTTTCCCCGTTTCCTACATTATTTTTACTTTCACTCCCCATCTGTACGCCGTTTTTAGGTTAAAAAAAAAAAAAAATCCACATTGATGAGAAGAAAATCGTTATTTTTCGTGTTTCCCGCTTCTGCTAAACACACCAACCCTCCCAACGAGACTAAAATCCGTATTTTTTCCACGCGGACCGTCTTTATTTCAACATCCCACGCTCGCCAGACTGAAATAATTACTTTTATGGCTGCACGCGTTCAAAGGGGCAAAAATGACCGTAACAATTCACTAATTCTCCACCGTTTTCCTGCAAATTAAAAAAGGGAGCAGTGGAATGAGACTCCCGAGTATCTCAAATCCCTCCGCTTTGCCCCTTCCTGCCGTAAAATATTGCTTTTTTCTTTTTTTTTGAAGAATAAATGAAAATAACTGGCTAAAAGTAGGACTACGCCAAAGGAACATGCGCTAGGAAGCCGTGAAATGAAATAACCGGGAAAACACCTTTTTGTCCTCATTAGCAATAAGGGAAATAAGGGAAACACGGCGATTTTAGCCTCGTTAGCGCGTCGGGATTAGCAGAGCTGGTCGCCCGTCGTTAAAGAGCGGAGAAATAAATAAAGGCGCTTTAAATTAGAGGAGAACGGGGAATTTGCAGGGCTCCGCCCAAACCTCCTCAGCTCCGCTTTTTGCCCCGTCTGTTTTTGAGGCCCCTCGGACAATTACGGCCACTAAATTAGGGGAATTTTTGGCTGAATTTCCGCCCCCCCTCCCTGCCACCCCCCATCTCTTCCAAACAAAACAATCCTGTTCGAAGAACTGGCTCTTTTATTTGAATGACATTTTTATTTGAATGACATTTTTATTTGAATAAGTGACTCTCATTATTGGATTAATTTGGCTCTTTCCGTCTTGTTCAGAGGCAAGATCCCGTCGCTTGGAATTCAACCTTTGAAGAAATTTCCCGAAAAGTGCTCAACATCCGCTACACCCTCTTGCCCTATTTGTACACCTTGATGTACGAGGCCAACGCTCGCGGCAGCACCGTCGTCCGCCCCCTGCTCCACGAGTGAGTCCGCGGCTCCCTCCTCCTCCCGTGAAAATTTCCATAATCCTCCCCCAAATCCCTCAGCAGCCGCCATTTCTCTGCTAAAACGGGCGAGGGATCGCGAAAACGCGCGTTCGACGGCGTCAAAAACGCCAAAAAGCGCACGTTTGATGCCATCGAAACCACACGTTTAATGTCAAAAATATGCGTTCGACGTCGCTGAAAATGTGCTTTCGATGTCATCAAAAATGCGCGTTCAGCAACGTTGAAAACGTGCGTTCGATGCCGTCGAAAAGGTCAGAAGTGCACGTCCAACACCGTCAAAACCCGCGTTCGACGCTGGCAGAAACGTGGGTTTAACGTCGTCAAAAATGCGCATTCAGTGTTGTCAAAAATGTGTTCGACGTCGTTGAAAATGCGCATTTGTCATCGAAAACGCACGTTCAAAGTCATTGAAAACGTGCATTCAGCATCAAAAACGTGCATTTGACGTTGTTGAAAACTTGCGTTCGACGTCGCCGAAAACACGCGTTCGACATTGTGGAAAATGCGAATTCAACGTCGTTGAAAACAAGCGCTCAACGCGTTCGAAAACGCATCCGACGTCGCTGAAAACAGGTTTGACGTCATCAAAAAATGTGCGTTCAACGTTGAAAACGCGCGTTCAGCGTCATCGAAACCACGCGTTGGACGTCGTCGAAAACACGTGTTCAACATCGAAAATGCACGTTCAACGTTGTTGAAAGTGTGCGTTTGACAGCGTTGGAACCGCGCGTTCGATGTCGCTGCAAACACACGTTCGACATTACCAAAAAACGCACGTTCAACCAACGTCATCGAAAACGCGTGTTCAACGTCATCGAAAACGCGTTCGACGTTGCCAAAAACGTGCGTTCGACGTCGCAAACGCGTTCAACGTCATCGAAAACGCGCGTTTGATGTTGTGAAAAACGTGTGTTCGACGTTGCCGAAAACGCGCGTTCGACGCCATCAAAAACGCACGTTTGACGTCGATGAAAACGGGCGTTTGACATCCCTGAAAACGCCCGGTCGATGTTGAAAACGCGCGTTTGATGGCGCTGGGAAAGGGAAAAAGAGGGAGAAAACCGGGGGTTTGGACACAAACCATCGCGCGGTTCTTTTAAAACGGGTTTTTGTAGCAGCGTCGGGGGGTTTTTTAATTTAAAAAAAAAAAAAAAAGCACCAGACTTTGGTTTATAAACCAAATAAACCGGATTTTTTCAAAAAAGTTTTGCGATCTGAATCTACAAAATAAACCAGATTTTTTTCGGTTTATCAACCGAATAAACCCGATTTTTTTGGAATATTTCGTGGTCTAAATGCACGAAATAAACCAGAGGGTTTTTTCGGTGAATCGACCAGATTTTTTTCAAAAAGGTTTTGCGATCTGACGATACGAAACAAACCGGATTTTTTTTTGCTTTAGGAACCAGATTTTTTTTTTTTTTTAAAAAAAAAAGCTTCGCAAGCTAAATCTCCAAAAGAAACCCCGTGGTGTTTTGGGGTTTTTTTTTGCCTTCGTAAACCAGCTTTTTTTTTTTTTTTTTTTTTTTTTTTTTCCCCTTAAATCAAACGAAATGAACTAAAACCCTCCGCGGTTTCCGCAGGTTTGTGGAAGACAGAACGACGTGGGAAATCTACCGACAGTTCCTGTGGGGGCCCGCGCTCCTCGTCAGCCCCGCCTTGGAACAGGTGAAAATTTTAGGGGGGAAAAGAGGGAAATTTGCTGGAAAGACGACTACGAGGCTCTTGATTTTTAAATTTCGCTTTTTTGTGGCTCTAATCGGCGTTAATAACACCCCCCCGTCCCCCCCCCCCCCCCCGAAATAAACGTCTAATTGCAGGGCGCGGCGGCGGTGAACGCCTACCTGCCGAACGCCCGCTGGTACGATTACCACACGGTGAGTCGTTGTTTTTAAAATTATTCTCTTTTTTATTATAATATGGATGAAAAAAAAAAAAAAAATCACGTTCACCTCCTGTTCCCCCCCCCCCAACCCCCCCCCGTGCCCGGCGGGGGTTTTTAGCCGCGTTAAAAAAAAAAAAACCAAAACCCTGGGCTGGTTTTAATTCCACCGTGTCCAAGGAAGCGACATAAAAACGGGAACGGCGTCTTCAACCGGAAGCGCTCGCGCCGTTTTCTTTTTTCTTTTTTTTTTTTTAATTTCTTTTTTTTATTATTTCTTTTTTTTCTTTCAAAACGTTTCGACGCCGCCTGTGATTTCTGAGGATGGGGGGGGGGGGGGGGGTCGGTCGGCGGAAGGCAAACAGGGTTTTGACGACTTTTAGGCAATTTTGGATGATTTTTTTAAAAAAAAAAAAAAAAAAAAAAAAAAAAAATCGCACCGTTTGTGCAACCCCGTAACGGAGGCGGAATTTCGGGCCTCGGAAAGACACGCAGAAAAGCGGGAAAACGGGACGAGGAAATCGAGTGAAAATTTGCGCCGAGGCGTTTCTTGGTGTTTCTCTACATCTGCGTAAAATTCCCCCCTGGAAGTTTAAAACGGGGAAGTCGCCGGAGATGCTGATTTGTGGGGGTTTGGGGTTTTTATTGGGTTTGGGGTTTTTTTTTTTTGGGGGGGGGGGTGTTTGTTTTTTTTTTTTGATGGTCGTTTCGATCGTTTCGATCAGGACGAATATATCGGCTTCCGGGGCGAATTCCGCGATTTAGCGGCGCCGTTGGACCACATCAACCTCCACCTCCGCGGCGGGTACATCCTCCCGCGGCAAAGCCCCGCCAGCACCACCTTGCACAGGTTCGACCCGAAAAATCTGCCTTAAAATGGAATTTCCTGTCATTTTTTTTTTTAATTTATTTCGCTTTTTAGGGGGGGAGACGTAGTTGGAGGTTCCCGGTTGGGTATCGATCGCGCTGAAGGTCTTTTTTTGTGGGCTCCTTGTTTTCCAACTTGGCGGGGGGGGAGAAAAACCACCCAAATTTCGGGGGTTTGAGGCCCACCCCCGCCCCCGCGCTGGGAAGTCTAAACTCCGCTTGCGAAAACGGCGCAAAACCCGTCCCTTTGGTAAATTCAAGGCCTTTTTTTTTTTTTTTTGGCGCTTTTTGGCACTTTTTGGCTTTTCCTCCCCTTTTGACGGGAGGCTGGGGGGGCGGGGGCGGGGCGTCAAATCGCGTGTGGCGCGTTGGCGCGTTGGCGAAAGGTCAAAGGTGAGAATCCAAGGAAAATGGGGGGTTTTTTTGGGGTCGGTTTTTTGTTCTTTTTTTTTTTTTAACCCAGCCGAAAAAACCCGCTGGCTCTGACGGTGGCGCTGAGCGACTCCGGGGCGGCCGAGGGGCAGCTCTACTGGGACGACGGGGTGACGATCGGTCAGTGCCGACCTCAAACGGGGCAAATTCCGCGGTTGAAGCAGCCGATGGGGCGTAAACGCGGCCTTTCCGGAGGGCGGCGGCTCCTTAACGGGGAGGGTTCCTTTGGGGGTTGGGATTGGTGGGTCCCAAACCAACCACGGGGGGGGGGGGGGGGGAAATAAAAAATAATTGTATGTATTAGATATATATCATTAATAACATTAATTTAATACGTTCCAATTCCTAAAATGAAAACTCAGAATATTAATTCGCTACGTTTACATTCCCAACGTGAAAATTAATAATATTAATTGGACGCGTTCAAATTCGTGACATGAAAATTAAGAAGGTTAATCCGATACTGGTCATTCCTAAAATGAAAAGCAACACTATCAATTTGATACCTTTAAATTAATAACATGAAAATGAAGAATGTTGATCTCATACGTTCAAATTCCTAAAATGAAAATTGTATTAATTCTTAATTCTTTGTTTAAATTCGTAAAATGAAAATCAAGAGTATTAATTTGCTACGTTTAAATTTGTAAAATGAAAATTGATAAGATTAACTCAATGTGTTTAAATTCCTAACATGGAAATGAAGAACATTAATTCGATACGTTCAAATTCCTAAAATGAAAATTGAGAATATTAACGTGACATGTTCGAATGCCTAAAATGAAAATTTGTAATATTGATCTGACGCATTTCAATTAATGACAGGAAAATTGAGAATAGTAATTTGATTTGTTTAAATTCCTAAAAGGAAAATTCAGAATATCAACCTGATACATTCAGATTTGTCAAATTAAAATAAATAATATTAATTCAATATGTTCAAATTCCTAAAATGAAAATGAAGAACATCCGTCTATGGACGTTCAAATTCCTAAAATGAAAATTAAGAATATTCACTCGATACGTTTAAATTCCTAAAAGGAGCATTGGGAAGTCTCTCCCCCGTTACAGCCAGAGCGACATTTTAATGACCCTTTTAACGACCACAAATCACCCCTTGAATTGCCGCAAATTTTTATTTTTTTTATTTTTTTTTTTTTTTACGGAACCGCAACGCAGCGGGAAACCCGCCGGACGCGCGTCAGACGCCGCCCCGCCGCGGTTCTTCCCTTTCGTTCCCTTTGTTTCTCTGGGATTCCACCTCGTGCCCGTTTAATTCCGTTGATTCCCGTTGCGTTCCGCACGTGACCGAATCAGAAAAAAAAAAACCCCAACCCAGAAGCAACGACAAAGAGCCAATAATTTCCCTTTTTCGTCCTTTCGCCAACAGCCGCGCGCGAGGAGGGGGCGTATCTGCTGACGGCCTTCGCCGCTGAGGGGGTACGTCCCGCCCCCCCGGGGGCGATTCTTGCCGCGTCTTTAACTCAAATATTTGAATTGGGCGGGTTTTTATCGACCTTCCGCCTCTAAATGGCAATTTAGAAAGGTAAATTTATTTATTTTATTTTTATTTTAATCGAAGAGGCGGGAATAACGGCAGGCCGCGGGGGGGCCACGAAAAAAACCAAACCATCCCACCGAAAAAAGCGTCTTTTTGAGGTAAATTTCTCATTTTCTTCTTTCCTTTCAGAACGTGTTGGAGATCAAGGTTTTGCACCGGGGCTACGCCGAC
>WNMW01000040.1:0-22500 GCA_009819605.1 Sterna hirundo
TGTGCTAACGTGACACATTTCCCATCTAATTGTTCCTGTTTGGTTTCTCTCTCTCCTTTTTTTTTTTCTTTTTTTTTTTTTTATTGTCTTTCATCACTTATGACTGACAAAAAAATCTGCCTTTGCAACAAGAGCTCAGTTTCTCGTGTTTCCTTAAGTTCTCATTTTCCTACAGAGCATCCTATAGATTTTGTCTCAACTCCTTTTCCCAATCAATGATGATCTTATAGGCAAACAACAAACAACTAGCCATACGCCCTGCACGGGCAAGCCGTTCCCGAGAGCGTAAGCGTGTCGACTGGTGAAAACTCCCCCAATATTTCAAGACTTTCATCGGTTCTACGGCTCATCCTGGTGTATCTACCTGGGGTGCACTCGCCTTACGTCTAAACATTGTGTATATACAAACTTCTTCACTTGACGGAGTGTCAGCCCTAGTCGCATACGAGAACAGTACCACACTGGGCAGAACACCTGCTCAAGTGGGGTCACCTAACGACACTGCACACAACAAAAAACAAACAGTAGCACACATGCTGATCAGCAGGTATAAGCTGGTGCCCACACACACTTACACAGCAGACATACAAAAACCAGCACTTCTATCTCAGGGAGTCGGCTGGGGAGAGGAGGATCTGGGGCGGGCAGTGGCAGGAGAAAACAGCTCCGGCTCCGTCCTTCTCTGCTGACATTCTGACAATACACCGCAATACCCCGATTCTGGCTGCGCATTTATAAGCGGTTCATAAGGAGGAACAGATGCAGTACATGGCGCAAATGAAGAATGGTTATGAACGGAGGAGCGCGATAACAACTTTCGTCGCTGTTGCTGTAAAATCTCCGCAGTTGGAGCAGATGTAGGCATAGCTTTAACTGAGGTTAAAGGTGGATATAAATCAGGTTCAGTCTCTGGATTTATTGGACCAGGAGTCCCACTCCCTCGAATCTCCGCCACAGATTGACAGATTGTCCCAGTCATTCCTTTGACAGCAGGCAGGCCAAAAAACCGCGTAATAGGTCCAGGCTTACTTGGAGGCGGTGTGACAGCGGCTCCTGGGTTTAACATTTGATCTGCTGCACAGGCTACTTCCCGCTCCGCTTTCACAGCTTTCAAAGCCTCTAACACTGTATTCCGTAGCCCACGGACGGCTTTTATTTCTTTTTCATCTCCTTCAATTATTTTATACCACATTGTCTCTCCAAATTCCCGCCATTCCAAAACGGAAAACAAGAGATGTGTGTCAGAAAAATGACCCCATCTCTGTCCCAATTTAATCAGTTTAAGCAACAGTTTCGCTGGTGTTTCAGTCCCTCTCTTAGAGAGGATTCCAGCGAGTAGCGTGGCCGCAGCTTCTGTTTCCATAGCTGTGCCTGGGAGGTGAATCAGTTTCGCTGGTGTTTCAATCCCTCTCTTAGAGAGAATCCCAGCGAGTAGCGTGGCCGCAGCTTCTGTTTCCATAGCTGCGCCTGGGAGGTGAGGAGCGACCTCACACCGTTGTCTGCTCCCGCTTATGCGCCCAAGCAGCACGTCTCCCAGCCGAAGTTTCCCACTCCCCTCCTCTAGCTGCTTACCGCAGTCTCGGAGAAGTCAGTCGCGCATCCTCTGCTACCAGATGTCGGAGTGGGAGCCGGACCAGAGTAACAACGAAATCTCAATATGAGTATGATCGTTCTCCCTTTATTCAAGTTTTCACAGCATATATATAGACAGACAGTAAAAGACAGTAAAAGCACACGCTAGCGAAAGTGACTGGTTTACAACCTATGTTTATGTGACTAAAACAGTTCATTGGTACACCTGAGTTCATTGGTACACCTCTTGTGAGTTCATTGGTGCACCTCTTGTGCCCACCCATCGCTACACAAGACAGCTTCTCCCTCTCTCTATAGATGCAGTTCTGCTTATCTTTGTTTACGGTTTTGTTACTTCTACTTTCTTAAGGACTTCAAGGAGAGTTCGCGACCACATTCAGGCCTGTAACTAAGGCTTCTCCTTGAGGCTCATGTCAGAGGCTGGATTGTTCATCGCAATCAGATCATGTCCCTTCTCACTCAGCCATTCCTCCACAGTGGGGTGCCATGGGAAGGGCCCTCTTCAAGCAGGTCAGGTTCCTCCAACCAGGTCCAAGCTGGCATTGAATGCAGACATTTTGGGTGGTTTGGGTTGGATTTTGGGGTGACTGAATTTTTGCGGGTTTGAATTTTTACGGTTGGAATTTTTGAAGTTGGATTTTTGTGTTTTTTGTGTTGGATATTGGTGTTGTATTTAGGGGTTGGATTCTTGGGGTTGGCTATTGGGGGTTGGATTTTTAGGCCTGCGCAGGCGTGTCAGGCAGCCATTGTGACATCACGGCATCAGGGCCAGCGCTGATTGTGTGGCGGTGGTAGCACGGCAAGCGGTGATCTGCTGCCCGCAGTGGTGGGGTGCCATGGGAAGGGCCCTCTTCAAGCAGGTCAGGTTCCCCCAACCAGGTCCAAGATGGCCTTGAACGAAGGATTATTGGGTTGGTTGGCTTGGGTGCTGGCATGAATTTTGTGATTTGGGGGTTTGAATTTTTGTGGTTGGAATTTTTGAAGTTGGATTTTTGGTTTTTCTGCGTTGGATATTGGTGTTGGATTTAGGGGTTGGATTCTTAGTGTTGGCTATTGGGGGCTGGATTTTTAGGCCTGTGCGGGCGTGTCAGGCAGCCATTGTGACATGAAGGCATCAGGGCCAGCGCTGATTGTGTGGCGGTGGTGGCACGGCAAGCGGTGATCTGCTGCCCGCAGTGGTGGGGCTGCCATGGGAAGGGCCCTCTTCAAGCAGGTCAGGTTCCTTCAACCAGGTCCAAGCTGGCCTTGAATCCAGAGATTTTGGATGGTTTGGATTGGATTTTGGGGTGACTGTTGTGATTTGGGGGTTTGAGTTTTTGCGGTTGGAATTTTTGAAGTTGGATTTTTGGGTTTTTTTGTGTTGGATATTGGTGTTGGATTTAGGTGTTGGATTCTTGGGGTTGGCTCTTGGGGGTTTGATTTTTAGCCTGAGCGGGCGTGTCAGGCAGCCATTGTGACATGAAGGCATCAGGGCCAGCGCTGATTGTGTGGCGGTGGTGGCACACCGCCCATCCACAGCCACCCCCGCCGCCCCCCCCCCCACCGCCCCCCCACAGCTGAGCCACGGGCAGGCAGCCGGCTGATCCTCAAGGACCAGCAGGCCTCCGGGCCCCACCTGCCCACCAAGGCAGCCAGGCATCTGGGTCGCATCTGCCCTGCAACCAATGCCCCAGCGGTGCCTCACGGCTGCCCCGCAAGTGCCTCACAGCTGCCCCAGCGGTGCCCCACGGCTGCCGCGCAAGTGCCCCCCAAGGCAGCCAGGCATCTGGGTCGCATCGGCCCCACCCCACCCGCGCGCACACCCTGCCGCTTGCAGACGCGCGCACCATCTCCCCCGGCCCTCCCCAGTCCCCCCTCCGGCTCCCACCGCCCAGTAGGGGCCCCCCCCCCCCCCCAGCCCCAAAGCCCCGTCTGCCGCCGCACGCACGCGTGCGACACCCAATCCGCCGCCTCCCACAGGCCCGAACCTCTCGAGTGCGGCAGACACAGACGCAGACGGAGCGAAACCCTCTCCCCCCTAACCCCTGCTGCCGCCGCCGAATTCCTCCCCACCCCGCCACACCCCGCTGTCCCTCTTCCCCGCCCCCCCCCCCACCGATTCACTGCAAATCCGGCCGCCCACTCCCCACGCCTCTCTCGTGCAGGTTTGCCGCCCCCCACCCTCCCCGGCAAGGACGGCGGGAGACTTTAGGACCCAGCGGAGTCCCTGCCGGCTCCGTGCCCGGGCGGGAGAGGGGATTCCCGGCGGCGAGCGGGATCTAAGCCCGGCTGCCGAGTCTCTACCCTGCCGCGCCCCTGCCCCGACTCCCGCCTTCCTTTCTCAGCCCCTCGCTCGCTCGCTCGCTCGCTCTGCTGCGCGCCTGCCCGCCCCTGCCGCGGGTTGAGAACCCACTGAAACACACACCCCCCCCTCCCCAGCACACACACCGCGCCCCCCCCGCCCCCCCCGCCCTCCCACACCCCCACCCTTACCGACCCAAACCTACTCCGAAAAGAGGCACCGCGTGCCTCCCACTCTCTCCCCGGCCCACCTCTGCGCCGCGCTCCCCGCCCGCTCGCCGCCCGCTCTCGCCTGCCTCTGCACCGGCACCCCTTCCCCGCCACTGACGCTTGCCGGGCACTGGTGTGCTCGCGCGCACGCGCAGGGCGGGAAGCCGCGGCCCGCCACGCGGCCCCCCCCGGCCCCCCCCGCCCCCCCCCCGACCTGATCCGAGTCAGGGAGGCGGCTCTGCCAGTGGCGCTTAAATCACGAACGAAAAAAAAGTAAAACTACTTTTTCGCCCCCCCACAGCACTCCCCGCCCCCCCCGCCCGACAACCCCCCCCCCCCCCCCCCCCCCCGCCCGGGCGATCCGGGTCAGGCTGGCGGCTATGCCAGTCACGTTTAAACCATGAACGAAAAAAGATAAAAATGATTTATCACCACTGTGAAATGTGCTTAACTGATTCGTGTCAGTGTGGAACAGCGTTAGGGTCACAGGGTGAAGTGTGACCTTTGATTGTTTTGTCTGTATGGCCGCAGACGAGACGGTGTGTCTGCGTTTTGCAGGGGTGTGTCTGCGTTTTGCAGGAGCCACCTGGTGAACATTCTACAATATCTGTCGTTATCTGCATAGTGACATGTGAGGGGGGGATACACCCATTTTTTGGCAAGGGCCAACCATTTTAGAGACAGTTATGAATATGTATTAGTATAGGTGATATAAACCAAAAATGGGATCTGTAAGGTGTGTGTCTTGGTTGGACAGAGACTCCCGGCAGACCCAGCACTGTTTGCTTGCCTTTATTCGTTTAATAAATTATAAATTCTAATTGGAATCCTGTTTGCAATTAAATCATTTATCACAAAGGGCAGCGCTGATTGTGTGGTGGTGGTGGCACGGCAAGCGGTGATCTGCTGCCCGCAGTGGTGGGACTGCCATGGGAAGGGCCCTCTTCAAGAAGGTCAGGTTCCTCCAACCAGGTCCAAGCTGGCCTTGAAGATGGGGATATTGGGTGGGTTGGATTGTTTTGGGGTGACTGTTGTGATTTGGGTGTTTGAATTTTTGCGGTTGGAATTTTTGAAGTTGGATTTTTGGTTTTTTTGTGTTGGATATTGGTGTTGGATTTAGGGGTTGGATTCTTGGTGTTGGCTATTGGGGGCTGGATTTTTAGGCCCGCGCAGGCGTGTCAGGCAGCCATTGTGACATCAAGGCATCAGGGACAGCGCTGATTGTGTGGTGGTGGTGGCACGACAAGCGGTGATCTGCTGCCCGCAGCGGTGGGGCTGCCGTGGGAAGGGCCCTCTTCAAGCAGGTCAGGTTCCTTCAACCAGGTCCAAGCTGGCCTTGAATGCTGGGATATTGGGTGGGTTGGATTGGATTTTGGGGTGACTGTTGTGATTTGGGGGTTTGAATTTTTGTGGTTGGAATTTTTGAAGTTGGATTTTTGGTTTTTTGTGTTGGATATTGGTGTTGGATTCTTGGGGTTGATGGTTCGGCGTTGGATTTTTAGGCCTGCGCGGGCTTGTCAGGCAGCCATTGTGACATCAAGCCATCAGGGCCGTTGCTGATTTTGTGGCAGTGGTGGCACAGCAAGCGGTGACCTGCTGCCCGAAGTGGTGGGGCTGCCATGGTAGGGCCCTCTTCAAGCAGGTCAGGTTCCTCCAACCAGGTCTAATCTGCCTTGAACGCAGGATTATTGGGTTGGTTGGCTTGGGTTCTGGAATGACTTTTGTGATTTGGGGGTTTGAATTTTTGTGGCTGGAAATTTTGAAGTTGAAGTTTTTTCTTTTTGGGGTTGGATATTGGTGTTGGATTTAGGGGTTGGATTGTTGGGGTTGGATTGTTGGGGTTGGATATTGGGGGTTGTATTTTTAGGCCTGCGCGGGCTTGTCAGGCAGCCATTGTGACATCAAGCCATCAGGGCCGTTGCTGATTTTGTGGCAGTGGTGGCACAGCAAGCACTGACCTGCTGCCCGAAGTGGTGGGGCTGCCATGGTAGGGCCCTCTTCAAGCAGGTCAGGTTCCTCCAACCAGGTCTAAGCTGGCCTTGAACGCAGGATTATTGGGTTGGTTGGCTTGGGTTCTGGAATGACTTTTGTGATTTGGGGGTTTGAATTTTTGCGGCTGGAAATTTTGAAGTTGAAGTTTTTTCTTTTTGTGTTGGATATTGGTGTTGGATTTAGGGGTTGGATTCTTGGGGTTGGATATTGGGGGTTGGATTTTTAGCCTGCACGGGCGTGTCAGACAGCCATTGTGACATGAAGGCATCAGGGCCAGCGCTGATTGTGTGGCAGTGGTGGCACACCGCCCACCCACCCGCCCCCCCCCCACAGCTGAGCCACGGGCAGGCAGCCGGCTGATCCTCAAGGACCAGCAGGCCTCCCGGCCCCACCTGACCCCAAGGCAGCCAGGCATCTGGGTCGCATCGGCCCCGCAACCACTGCCCCAGCGGTGCCCCACGGCTGCCCCGCAAGTGCTCCCCAAGGAACAGCAGGCATCTGGGTGGCATCCGCCCCACCCCACCCGCGCGCAGCACCCTGCCACTTGCACGCAGGCGCGCGCCATCTCCCCCGGCCCTCCCCAGTCCCCCTTCCGCCTCCTGCTGCCCAGTAGGTAGGCCCCCCCCCCCAGCCCCAAAACCCCGTCTGCCGCCGCACGCACAGCGTGCGACACCCAACCCGCCGCCTCCCACAGGCCCGAACCTCTCGAGTGCGGCAGACACAGACGCAGACGGAGCGAAACCCGCTTCCCCCAACCCCTGCTGCCGCCGCCGAATTCCTCCCCACCCCGCCACACCCCGCTGTCCCTCTTCCCCCCCCCTCCCCCCACCAACCGATTCACTGCAAATCCGGCCGCCCACTCCCCACGCCTCTCTCGTGCAGGTTTGCCGCCCCCCACCCCCACCCCCCCCCGGCAAGGACGACGGGAGACTTTAGGACCCAGCGCAGTCCCTGCCGGCTCCGTGCCCGGGCGGGAGAGGGGATTCCCGGCGGCGAGCGGGATCTAAGCCCGGCTGCCGAGTCTCTACCCTGCCGCGCCCCTGCCCCGACTCCCGCCTTCCTTTCTCAGCCCCTCCCTCGCTCGCTCGCTCGCTCTGCTGCGCGCCTGCCCGCCCCTGCCGCGGGTTGAGAACCCACTGAAACACCCCCCACCCCCCCCAGCATAGTGTACTACTATGCTAAGAAGGTATATTAACTGAGCTATAGAGCAATAAAGTAGCATTAACGTGATCATATTGGTCGTCGTGTTATTATTCCGCGTCAACAAGTGACACCCTGTAATAAATAAAATCATGTTTGTTAATCAAATCAGGCTTTCTTAAAGGCTGGTGAAAAATTTCAATGTTTGGACCCTTCACATACCTAAATCACAGGCATCCGGTGTGCTATCTGGTGCGCTTTGACACCTCAATACCTAAATCACAGGCATCTGGTGTGCTATCGGACCTAAATCACAGGCATCTGGTGTGCTTTAACACTTCAAAGGGAAGATAAGCTGAAAAGAGTCACCCAAAGGACACCGATAAAGATGAGGAGCCTTCAGCCTCACGACCACCAGGAGGTGGGACAAGACCGACCCCCTAGCAACACGTCGCTCAGACACAGAATATACCAGGATTGACACATATACGGGAACCAGAAGAGTATATAACCAGCTACTTTCGGGAAGTGGGCGCGTGCCGTTGGCGGAGCAAAGACTCCCCGGCCGCCCAGCGCTGTTTTGCTTGCTGCCGCTTGCTTAATAAACTAATCTGATTAATTGGACTGGTTCCTGTCAATTATTGGGCCACAATCTATAACAACCCGAACAGGGACCCTCGGATCGGTGTTGGGACAGACGACGACCCGACAGGCGACTGGCAACCGACGGACAGAGAGGGGCGGAAAAGCGGTCGAAAGGTGAGTGCTGCCCCGGCACTCGGGAAGACGCTGACAGCGCACAGGAAACAGGGAAACTCGCTCTGGCCAAGCGAGCGGCCGGGAGGAGATGGGGTCTACACTCTCGAAAGAAGAAGAGGCAGTAGTTAAGCTCCTCCAACATATGCTCTCTAAGAGAGGACTGAGTTACGATGTGCCGACCTTGAAAGCGCTCTTGGCGTGGGCGCGAGACAAGGGACTAATTGAGACTGTTGGTGATCCTTTTATCCCAGAAATATGGTCAAAAATAGGGGCTGTGTTGTGGGGTGAGATTAGCAAAGGATCCAAAGAGGCACAGAAGTTTTCCACATTGTGGAGGTTAATCTCAGAAACTTTAAAAGGGATGCAAGCAGAGCGTGCTGCTGCAGCTGCTGCTTTTACAGCATTAGCCTCCACCACCCAGGAAAAGGGGGGTTCTACGGTGGCGTTCACGTTCGGTTCGGCGGGCGTGATCCCACCCCCTCCTCGATGCAGACGCGGAGAGAGCGGACGTGTCCCGGGGCTGATGCCGGTACCAGTGAGTGGGTCCGTAAAGACTGAACAGGAAGGCGGAGACGAGACTAACAGTAGCGGGTTTCCTCCTCCTCCGCCGGAGGACCCAGCAACTCCTGAGGTGAAGGAGGTCGGGCGGTTGAACAGGGTACTGCTGCGTGTTTTCTGCCACTGCCTCCCTCGGAATTGGCATCCCCTGAAAGTCCGCGGGGCGGTGAGAAACATGAAGGACTGAGAGAGGATCAATTTTGGGAACTTTTAAAGAAACTAGAGGCGTTAGAGACGCATCTCGAAGGGCTGGAGAAGCCAGAACAGCCAGCCACAGTTGCTGTTCCCTCGGCTCCTCCTGCTTATGATAGTTATGGGAGAGCTGGGGGGGCAGGCAGCGAGATTAGAAATCGCTGGAAGGGTTTGATTAAGGAAGCAGCAGTTGAGGGCATATTTTTTGATCCTGTAGCATACCCAGTAATTACCAATGGGGCAGGGCAACGTGAGTGGGAACCTTTGGATTGGAAATTATTGAACGAAACGAAGCAGGCGGTTTCCCAGTATAGGCTTAGTTCACCGTTTACCAGATCCTTGATTGAACATTTATTTACGGCAAATTTGCTTACTCCACATGATACGAAACAGATAATTCGAATGTTTGTGATCAAGCCGCAGCTACCCCTCGTCAACAAGGGGACCCGTTATATGGGGTGCAATCTCAAATGCTTATGGGTCACAGTCCCTATGTTCATCCAGGGTGGCAGGCAACTTTTCAATCAGAGGTTTTGCAACAATTGGCCTATTGAGCATCAGGGAAGAGAAAGTTTCCCCTGCTTTTACTACAATTTTTCTAGTTTTGTGGACAGGTTACATACTGCCATAGCGGCGCATCCTAATTTGGATGAAGATATGAAGGTAAAAATGTTGGACATGATAACAAACAAATTGTTCAAATGTTGCTCGGTCCCTCGCAAAGGCTTCAATTTTTTAAGGAGGATATCAGACAAGCTGCGAGCAATAACGATGCTGCTCCGTCTGGGGCAACTGCTGCATTGTCAGAATGTCAGCAGAGAAGGACGGAGCCGGAGCTGTTTTCCTTCTGCCACTGCCTGCCTCAGACCCTCCTCTCCCCAGTTGTCTCCCTGAGATAGAAGTGCTGGTTTTTGTATGTCTGCTGTGTAAGTGTGTGTGGGCACCAGCTTATACCTGCTGATCAACATGTGTGCTACTGTTTGTTTTTTGTTGTGTGCAGTGTCGTTAGGTGACCCCACTTGAGCAGGTGTTCTGCCCGGTGTGGTACTGTTCTCCTACGCGACTAGGGCTGACACTCCGTCAAGTGAAGAAGTTTGTATATACACAATGTTTAGACGTAAGGCGAGCGCACCCCAGGTAGATACACCAGGATGAGCCGTAGAACCGATGGAAGTCTTGAAATATTGGGGGAGTTTTCACCAGTCGACACGTTTACGCTCTCGGGAACGGCTTGCCCGTGCAGGGCGTATGGCTAGTTGTTTGTTGTTTGCCTGTAAAATCATCGTTGATCGGGAAAAGGAGTTGAGACAAAATCTATAGGATGCTCTGTAGGAAAATGAGAACTTAAGGAAACACGAGAAACTGAGCTCTTGTTGCAAAGGCAGACTTTTTTGTCAGTCATAAGTGATGAAAGAAAAGAAAGAAAGGGAAAAAAAAAAAAAAAGAGAGAGAGAGAAACCAAACAGGAACAATTAGATGGGAAATGTGTCACGTTAGCACAAAAGTATGCCATACGTGCTATGAGAAAGTGGCAGAAAAAGAGAAATAGGAGACCTGATTCAAAGCAGTACCATAGAGTTACGGTTTTGGTTTTTTCCTATATGCGTATATGTTATTGCATGCCTTAGTACATTACTTAGTGTTATACCCTGCGAGACTCAAAAACCCCAGCAGAAGCGGTCTCTTGAGCAAGGGGGTGGAATATGGGAAAGTAACGGAAGATCGGCGAGGAGGATTGTAAATACACTCAAGGGACTTGCACCTGGGTGCTGGAAAACACATAAATCACACCAATTGTTATTCAGTCTCGGGTGCTTGCAAGAAAAACATTTGGATGACATAAGCCTGTAATGGACTCACAGACACCTTATCTAGCTGCTTGAGAATCTTGGCCTGTTGTGGAAGAAGATCAAAGCACAGTACCAGCAAGAAGAGGGAGTCCGCATGCGCTCTTGCTAACAAGGACTCTTTCGCTGCCAAGGATTCTTGATAACAAGAACTCTTTCGCTGCCAAGGATTCTTGATAACAAGGACTCTGTTGCTGCCAAGAATAAGTTTAGTAATGCTACTAGTACAGCTATTTCTGAGTTATTGCTAGATGTAGATAGTATTCGATATGCGATGCTGCAAAACAGAGCTGCTACTGATTTTTTGCTTTCAGCTCACAGACATGGTTGTCAGGATTTTAAAGGACTGTACTGTATGAATCTAAGTGACCACTGCAAATCCATCCATGCAACTTGTGGAGACCGCTGGGTGCAATCTTTTTGCTGGATGGACTTGGGGGTGGGGTTGCTTGAAGCAAATTATACTCATTGCCTGTGTGGAAGGAATTTGTCTGTTATGTTTAGTGTGCTGTTTACTGTGTTTAATGAGCATTATATGGTCCGTTGTAGATGCTGCTTTGCATCGTACCCTTGTACGAGTTGTAGAATATGTTGCTGTAAAAACTATGTGTGTATCCATGAGAACCTGACCTTCACAGAAGAAGATAACAAGAAGGGATTACAGCAATGTAGTCACGTATCAGACAGCCGCTGTTAGCAAAGCTGGATCATGAGTTTGGTGAGACTCACTGCATGCACTGGCCACTCATGTAGCGACTCTAGCCTGTAGTTCTGCACTCAATCCAGTGCAGGGTATAAGGGGGCTGTCTCGGGTCAGAGAGGGGGAGAGAGACATGAGTGAACTTTGAAGATACAGGGGACGCCCTGAAGCGCTGTGTCTGCCCCTCCCTCCCACCCGTAGGTTCCACGTTCATTAACTCCAACAGCCTCTGTTAGGATGCAGCAACAGCAAGCTTTGCAAAAGATAACCGAGAAATTAGTCAGCGGGGTGTCACAACGGTTCATTACAGAACTACCTATACACTTACTTATTGTTAATTCCAGTAAAAGTAGGAGCCATGTGCTAGGTCTATTAATCCAGCAATCACAAAAAGATGTCGTAATATTAGAATGGCTTTTCTTGTCGTATCAGCCTAAGACAACAGTGTGTACTAGAATAGAATTGCTTGCAAAAATCATCATAAAGGGAAGGCGTCGCAGTATTGATTTAGCAAGGCAAGAACCAGAACGAATTTATATTCCTGTTAATCAATCCTATTTAGATTAGCTTTTGTCCTCTTCTGATATTTTACAATACCCTTTTGCGGGATATACTGGTCAGATTACTAATGCTTACCCACCTACAAGATTTTTACTGTTAAACGGATTGAGTGATCTATGGTACGTGAGGTGAAAAACCCAATATTATACTAGTTGTTGTTACAAATGTTGCATTTGTTAAATCAGTGAACTAATCCTTATTTTATTACGCATATTCGCAGTTATCAGTTTGACTCTGGTCTGGCCATTGGCAATAACAGAGCAGATGACTTAGTTGCTGCCACTTGGGAAAATCGTCAAACCAACCTGTTTGAGCAAGCCCGCAGGTCCCATGAATTTTTTCACCAACCGGCTAAAGTTTTAGCGAGACAATTTAATCTTTCTATTTCTGATGCCTGTTGCATTATGCAATCATGTCCAGACTGCCAAATTACAGGTCTGGGATTAGGCTTAGGAATCAATCCTCGTGGAATGCATGCTTTACAATTGTGGCAGATAGATGTCACTCATATTCCTGAATTTGAGTGTCAAAAATATGTTCATGTAAGCATTGACACATATTCTTTAGCTATGTGGGCAACGGCTCAGACAGGTGAAACGGCGAGACATGTGATTAGACATATGTGCGCATCCATCGCTGTGTTAAGTGTACCTAATGAAATTAAAACCGATAACAGTCCTGCTTATGTTTCGCAATGCTTTGGACATTGTTGTACCCAGTGGGGTATCCGTAAGTCTACAGGTATTCCCCATTCCCCCACGGATCAAGCTATTGTCGAACGAGCTCACGCTACACTAAGTCGCTTTTGCAAAAACAAAAAGGGGGAGAACAGATGCCTTGTGAACGTCTTGCAAAAGCTCTATATGTGTTGAATCATTTGCGTCTGACTGGCAACCGTGAGTCACCACAAATTGTTATTCATCATACTTCTTTAAAATCGGGTGTGCAAGCAGTAACTCCTGTGTGTGTCCAATATAAAGATTTGACCACTGGACAATGGAAGGGTCCTGTTGAAGTAAAACTCACGGGAAGAGGTTATGCTTGTGTTTTAACAGATCAAGGACCTCGATGGGTACCTGCTAGATGGATTAAGCCATGGAAAGAGACGTCAGCTAACGTGACAGACAACGACGCAGAAGATATCGACGCAGACAATGCTGGCAACTACTATTTGTCTGGAATGTGGGGTTTGTCTCCCATGGATGTTAACAATTTGCCAGCAGTGTAATGTGAGATTGCTTACATCTGTAAAACTTGATCACAGACAAAGAAAATGAGGTGGCCAGTGTTACTTATTGTTTTCTTTATGGTATGGTCAGAAAGCGGCGGGATTCACATGATATCCCCTAGACAAAACTTATGGGTTACCTGAGCAAATGCCACAGGACAACAATCCTTTTGCTTAGCTCTTGCTTCTGCGACGGAACCTTTTCGCACTTGTTTAGTAGGGATACCAGGTTTTATTAGCTCAAGGACATGGATGTGAGGATTTTGAGGGTATGTGTTGTATGAACTTATCCGACCATAGCGAATCAATCCATAAAAATTTACAATGGCTAAAGGAACATGAAAATAAGATCAAACAGGATCAAGGATTTCTTGATGGATGGCTAACGAGCATTTTTGGGCAATTATCGCCATGGTTATTATCTTTACTTGCTGAAGGCCTTCGCATTGCAATAGTTATTATCATTGTAGGATTGTGTTTGTGTATTTGTTTTTCGTGCCTTAAGAAAGCAGTGGTGAAAGTTGTTAATCAGGCTTGGATTGTTCAAACAGAAAAAGGGGGATTTGTAGGAGGATTTTTGGAACAGGGGGGTCACCCGGTGAACACTCCAAGCACTGAACATCTGTTGTTGGCACAACTATAAAGATGACCGCTGGATGGTCGTCTTAAAGAGGAAGCAAGAACTGCAGACGTGGCAGAGTTGATAAGCAAGCTGAAGGACTAATAAGAAGAAATACAGCTGTAGTAATTATCTGCTGGCTCTGGTGAAGGTTACCTGGCAAGCCAGAACTAGGGGTGCGTGAACAGTAAGGCTAAACCAATCATAATAGAGCTTGCGGCGCGTGCATATGCATAGGAACGAATTATGTTGCTTGTAGAAGCGTGTACTACTATGCTAAGAAGGTGTATTAACTGAGCTATGTGAGCAATAAAGTGGCATTAACCTGATCATATTGGTCGTCGTGTTATTGTCCGGAGCATCCGCGTCAACATACCTCGTTCCGGGAATGGGCTGCCAGGTCTACCTCAGCTCCGGGAACGGGCTGCCAGGTCTACCTAGCTCCGGCGACCGGCTGCCAGGTCTACGACGGCTCCGGGGACCGGCTGTCAAGTCTACCTCAGCTCCGGGAACGGGCTGCCAGGTCTACCTCGGCTCCGGGAACCGGCTGTCAGGTGTACCTCGTTCCGCGGACTGGCTGCCAGGTCTACCCCGACTGCGCGGACCGGCTGCGAGGTCTGCCCCGGCTCCGGGGACGGGCTGCCAGGTCTACCCCGGCACCGCGGACCGGCTGCCAGGTCTACCTAGGCTCCGCGGACCGGCTGTCAGGTCTACCCCGGCTCCGCGGACCGGCTGCCAGGTCTACCTCGCTCCGGCGACCGGCTGCCAGGTCTACCTCGGCTCCAGGAACGGGCTGTCAGCTCTACCTCGGCTCCGCGGTCAGGCTGCCAGGTCTACCTCGCTCCGGCGACCGGCTGCCAGGTCTACCCCGGTTCCGCGGTCCGGCTGTCAGGTCTCCCCCGGCCCAGACGACCGGCTGCCAGCTCTACCTCGGCTCCGCGGTTCGGCTGCCAGGTCTACCTCGCTCCGGCGACCGGCTGCCAGGTCTACCTCGGCTCCGCGGAACGGCCGTCAGGTCTACCTCGGCTCCGGGTACCGGCTCTCAGGTCTACCTCGTTCCGCGGTCAGGCTGTCAGGTCTACCTCGCTCCGGCGACCGGCTGCCAGGTCTACCTCGGCTCCGGGAACGGGCTGTCAGGTCTACCTCGCTCCGGACACCAGCTGCCAGGTCTACCCCAGCTCCGGGAACCGGCTATCAGGTCTCCCGCGGCCCCGACGATCGGCTGCCAGGTCTACCTCGGCTCCGCGTTCTGGCTGTCTGGTCTCCCCCGGCCCCGCGAAACGGCTGCCAGGTCTACCTCGCTCCGGCGACCGGCTGCCAGGTCTACCCCGGCTCCGCGGACCGGCTGCCAGGTCTACCTCGGCTCTGGGAACGGGCTGCCAGGTCTACCTCTCTCCGGACACCGGCTGTCAGGTCTACCCCAGCTCCGCGGACCGGCTGTCAGGTCTACCTCAGCTCCGGGAACGGGCTGCCAGGTCTACCTCGTTCCGCGGTCAGGCTGTCAGGTCTACCTCGTTCCGCGGACTGGCTGCCAGGTCTACCCCGACTCCGCGGACCGGCTGCGAGGTCTACCCCGGCTCCGGAGACCGGCTGCCAGGTCTAACGCGGCTCCGGGGACCGGCTGCCAGGTCTCCCCGGCTCCGCGGACCGGCTGCCAGGTCTACCCCGGCTCCGCGGACCGGCTGCCAGGTCTACCTCGCTCCGGCGACCGGCTGCCAGGTCTACCTCGCTCCGGGAACCGGCTGCCAGGTCTATCTCTTTCCGCGGTCCGGCTGCCAGCTCTACCTCGCTCCGGAGACCGGCTGCCAGGTCTACCCCACTCCGCGGACAGGCTGCCAGGTCTACCTCGGCTCCGGGTACCGACTGTCAGGTCTACCTCGTTCCGCGGTCAGGCTGTCAGGTCTACCTCACTCCGGGGACCAGCTGCCAGGTCTACCTCCTTCCGCGGTACGGCTGCCAGGTCTACCTCGCTACGAAGACCGGCTGCCAGGTCTACCTCGGCTCCGGATACAGGCTGTCAGGTCTAGCTCGCTCCGCGGAACGGCTGCCAGCTCTACATCGGCTCCGCGGTTCGGCTGCCAGGTCTACCTCGCTCCGGCCACCGGCTGCCAGGTCTACCTCGGCTCCAGGGACTGGCTGCCAGGTCTACCTCAGCTCCGGGAACGGGGTGCCAGGTCTACCCCGGCTCCGCGAACCGGCTGCCAGGTCTACCTCGGCTCTGGGAACCGGCTGCCAGGTCTACCTGTCTCCGGACACCGGCTGCCAGGTCTACCCCGGCTACGGGAACCGGCTGTCAGGTCTACCTCAGCTCCGGGAACGGGCTGCCAGGTCTACCTCGGCTCCGCGGACCGGCTGCCAGGTCTACCTCGGCTACGCCGACCGGCTGTCAGGTCTACCTAAGCTACGCGCTCCGGCTGTCAGGTCTCCCCCGGCTCCGCGAACCGGCTGCCAGGTCTACCTCGGCTCCGGGAACCGGCTGCCAGGTCTACCCCGGCTCCGCGAACCGGCTGCCAGGTCTACCTCGGCTCTGGGAACCGGCTGCCAGGTCTACCTCCTTCCGCGGTCCGGCTGCCAGGTCTACCTCGCTCCGGAGACCGGCTGCCAGGTCTACCCCACTCCGCGGACAGGCTGCCAGGTCTACCTCGGCTCCGGGTACCGACTGTCAGGTCTACCTCGTTCCGCGGTCAGGCTGTCAGGTCTACCTCACTCCGGGGACCAGCTGCCAGGTCTACCTCCTTCCGCGGTACGGCTGCCAGGTCTACCTCGCTACGAAGACCGGCTGCCAGGTCTACCTCGGCTCCGGATACAGGCTGTCAGGTCTAGCTCGCTCCGCGGAACGGCTGCCAGCTCTACCTCGGCTCCGCGGTTCGGCTGCCAGGTCTACCTCGGCTCCAGGGACTGGCTGCCAGGTCTACCTCAGCTCCGGGAACGGGGTGCCAGGTCTACCTCGGCTCCGGGAACCGGCTGCCAGGTCTACCTCGTTCCGCGGTACGGCTGCCAGGTCTTCCTCGCTCCGGAGACCGGCTGCCAGGTCTACCCCGCCTCCGCGGACAGCCTGCCAGGTCTACCTCGGCTCCGGGAACGGGCTGCCAGGTCTACCTCCTTCCGCGGTCCGGCTGTCAGGTCTACCCCGGTTCCGCGGACCGGCCGTCAGGTCTACCTCGGCTCCGGGTACCGGCTGTCAGGTCTACCTCGTTCCGCGGTCAGGCTGTCAGGTCTACCTCAGCTCCGGGAACGGGCTGCCAGGTCTACCTCGGCTCCGCGGACCGGCTGCCAGGTCTACCTCGGCTACGCCGACGGGCTGTCAGGTCTACCTCAGCTACGCGCTCCGGCTGTCAGGTCTCCCCCGGCTCCGCGGACCGGCTGCCAGGTCTACCTCCTTCCGCGGTACGGCTGTCAGGTCTACCCCGGCTCCGCGGACCGGCTGCCAGGTCTACCCCGGTTCCGCGGAACGGCCGTCAGGTCTACCTCGGCTCCGGGTACCGGCTCTCAGGTCTACCTCGTTCCGCGGTCAGGCTGTCAGGTCTACCTCGCTCCGGCGACCGGCTGCCAGGTCTACCTCGGGTCCGGGAACGGGCTGTCAGGTCTACCTCGCTCCGGACACCAGCTGCCAGGTCTACCCCAGCTCCGGGAACCGGCTGTCAGGTCTCCCGCGGCCCCGACGATCGGCTGCCAGGTCTACCTCCTTCCGCGGTCCGGCTGTCAGGTCTACCCCGGCTCCGCCGACCGGCTGCCAGGTCTCCCTCGGCTCCGGGAACCGGCTGCCAGGTCTACCTCGGCTCCGCGGACCGTCTGTCAGGTCTAGCTCGCTCCGCGGACCGGCTGCCAGCTCTACCTCGGCTCCGCGGTTCGGCTGCCAGGTCTCCCTCGCTCCGGCCACCGGCTGCCAGGTCTACCTCGGCTCCGGGAACGGGCTGCCAGGTCTACCTCGCTCCGGCGACCGGCTGCCAGGTCTACCCCCGTTCCGCGGACCGGCCGTCAGGTCTACCTCGGCTCCGAGAACCGGCTGTCAGGTCTACCTCGTTCCGCGGACCGGCTGCCAGGTCTACCTCGGCTCCGCCGACCGGCTGCCAGGTCTACCTCCTTCCGCGGTCCGGCTGTCAGGTCTACCCCGGCTCCGCCGACCGGCTGCCAGGTGTCCCTCGGCTCCGGGAAGCGGCTGCCAGGTGTACCTCGGCTTCGCGGACCGTCTGTCAGGTCTAGCTCGCTCCGCGGACCGGCTGCCAGCTCTACCTCGGCTCCGCGGTTCGGCTGCCAGGTCTCCCTCGCTCCGGCCACCGGCTGCCAGGTCTACCTCGGCTCCGGGAACGGGCTGCCAGGTCTACCTCGCTCCGGCGACCGGCTGCCAGGTCTACCCCGGCTCCGCGGTCCGGCTGTCAGGTCTCCCCCGGCCCAGACGACCGGCTGCCAGCTCTACCTCGGCTCCGCGGTTCGGCTGCCAGGTCTACCTCGCTCCGGCGACCGGCTGCCAGGTCTACCTCGGCTCCGCGGAACGGCCGTCAGGTCTACCTCGGCTCCGGGTACCGGCTCTCAGGTCTACCTCGTTCCGCGGTCAGGCTGTCAGGTCTACCTCGCTCCGGCGACCGGCTGCCAGGTCTACCTCGGCTCCGGGAACGGGCTGTCAGGTCTACCTCGCTCCGGACACCAGCTGCCAGGTCTACCCCAGCTCCGGGAACCGGCTATCAGGTCTCCCGCGGCCCCGACGATCGGCTGCCAGGTCTACCTCGGCTCCGCGTTCTGGCTGTCTGGTCTCCCCCGGCCCCGCGAAACGGCTGCCAGGTCTACCTCGCTCCGGCCACCGGCTGCCAGGTCTACCTCGGCTCCAGGGACTGGCTGCCAGGTCTACCTCAGCTCCGGGAACGGGGTGCCAGGTCTACCCCGGCTCCGCGAACCGGCTGCCAGGTCTACCTCGGCTCTGGGAACCGGCTGCCAGGTCTACCTGTCTCCGGACACCGGCTGCCAGGTCTACCCCGGCTACGGGAACCGGCTGTCAGGTCTCCCCGGCTCCGGGGACGGGCTGCCGGGTCTAACGCGGCTCCGCGGACCGGCTGCCAGGTCTACCTCGGCTACGCCGACCGGCTGTCAGGTCTACCTAAGCTACGCGCTCCGGCTGTCAGGTCTCCCCCGGCTCCGCCGACCGGCTGCCAGGTCTACCTCGGCTCCGCGGACCGGCTGCCAGGTCTACCCCGGCTCCGCCGACCGGCTGCCAGGTCTACCTCGGCTCCGGATACCGGCTGCCAGGTCTACCCCGGCTCCGCGGACCGGCTGCCAGGTCTACCTCGCTCCGGAGACCGGCTGTCAGGTCTACCCCGGCTCCGCCGACCGGCTGCCAGGTCTACCTCGGCTCCGGGAACCGGTAGTCAGGTCTACCGCTCTCCGGAAAAGGGCTGCCAGGTCTTCCTCGGCTCCGGGAAGCGGCTGTCAGGTCTGCGCCGGCTCCGCGGACCGGCTGCCAGGTCTACCTCTGCTCCGCGGACCGTCTGTCAGGTCTAGCTCGCTCCGCGGACCGGCTGCCAGCTCTACCTCGGCTCCGCGGTTCGGCTGCCAGGTCTCCCTCGCTCCGGCCACCGGCTGCCAGGTCTACCTCGGCTCCGGGAACGGGCTGCCAGGTCTACCTCGCTCCGGCGACCGGCTGCCAGGTCTACCCCCGTTCCGCGGACCGGCCGTCAGGTCTACCTCGGCTCCGAGAACCGGCTGTCAGGTCTACCTCGTTCCGCGGACCGGCTGCCAGGTCTACCTCGGCTCCGCCGACCGGCTGCCAGGTCTACCTCCTTCCGCGGTCCGGCTGTCAGGTCTACCCCGGTTCCGCGGACCGGCCGTCAGGTCTACCTCGGCTCCGGGTACCGGCTGTCAGGTCTACCTCGTTCCGCGGTCAGGCTGTCAGGTCTACCTCAGCTCCGGGAACGGGCTGCCAGGTCTACCTCGGCTCCGCGGACCGGCTGCCAGGTCTACCTCGGCTACGCCGACCGGCTGTCAGGTCTACCTCAGCTACGCGCTCCGGCTGTCAGGTCTACCTCGGCTCCGCGGACCGGCTGCCAGGTCTACCTCGCTCCGCGGACCGGCTGTCAGGTCTACCCCGGCTCCGCGGACCGGCTGCCAGGTCTACCTCTGCTCCGCGGACCGGCCGTCAGGTCTACCTCGGCTCCGAGAACCGGCTGTCAGGTCTACCTCGTTCCGCGGTCAGGCTGTCAGGTCTACCTCGCTCCGGCCACCGGCTGCCAGGTCTACCTCGGCTCCGGGAACGGGCTGTCAGGTCTACCTCGCTCCGGACACCAGCTGCCAGGTCTACCCCGGCTCCGCGGACCGGCTGCCAGGTCTACCCCGGCTCCGGGGACCGGCTGCCAGGTCTACCTCGCTCCGGCGACCGGCTGCCAGGTCTACCCCGGTTCCGCGGACCGTCTGTCAGGTCTAGCTCGCTCCGCGGTCCGGCTGCCAGCTCTACCTCGGCTCCGCGGTTCGGCTGCCAGGTCTCCCTCGCTCCGGCCACCGGCTGCCAGGTCTCCCTCGGCTCCGGGAACCGGCTGCCAGGTCTACCTCGGCTCCGGGAACGGGCTGCCAGGTCTACCTCGCTCCGGCGACCGGCTGCCAGGTCTACCCCCGTTCCGCGGACCGGCCGTCAGGTCTACCTCGGCTCCGAGAACCGGCTGTCAGGTCTACCTCGTTCCGCGGACCGGCTGCCAGGTCTACCTCGGCTCCGCCGACCGGCTGCCAGGTCTACCTCCTTCCGCGGTCCGGCTGTCAGGTCTACCCCGGCTCCGCCGACCGGCTGCCAGGTCTCCCTCGGCTCCGGGAACCGGCTGCCAGGTCTACCTCGGCTCCGCGGACCGTCTGTCAGGTCTTGCTCGCTCCGCGGACCGGCTGCCAGCTCTACCTCGGCTCCGCGGTTCGGCTGCCAGGTCTCCCTCGCTCCGGCCACCGGCTGCCAGGTCTCCCTCGGCTCCGGGAACGGGCTGCCAGGTCTACCTCGCTCCGGCGACCGGCTGCCAGGTCTACCCCGGTTCCGCGGACCGGCTGCCAGGTCTACCTCGCTCCGGCGACCGGCTGCCAGGTCTACCCCGGTTCCGCCGACCGGCCGTCAGGTCTACCTCGCTCCGGGAACCGGCTGTCAGGTCTACCTCGTTCCGCGGTCAGGCTGTCAGGTCTACCTCGCTCCGCGGTCCGGCTGCCAGGTCTACCCCGGCTCCGGCGATACTTGGTCGCAGCGCCGGAGCGGCTGGGTAGACCTGGTGTCCCGAGCACTTCCTTCCAGTCACCGATGGGGTCGCTGTTTTGCGCTGCCTCCAGTTATGTCGTCGTAAGAGTCGGCGTCGTTGGCGCGCCTCCCCGGTGGGCAGTGCCCGCACTCTTGAGGACATCCGTAGATATAGACATGATTTTCCGTATACGGGAGGGGGTAGTCACCCGGCTCCTGAGGGCTTCCCGAGCGAAGGCGCACGCCGCGGGCGGAGCTCCCGCTGAAAGCAGAGGTGTGGGGCGGCACCTCCGCGTGCATTTGCTGGCAGATCCGCATCCGTTGCCGACCGAGATGGCAGCCCCGGGGGAGGCGTCTCCTCGCCGGGCAAGGGCGAAGAGCGGTGGCCGGCGGCGGCCACCGGCACTCTCGAATGCCGGAAGACCGGGGGGAGACAAGCCTGCCGCGGCTTTCCCCCGGCCCTCTCGAGCTCACTCCCCAGGGTACGGTGCTCCCGAGCGGGTGGATGGGCGGCAGCCTCCCGCTCCCCCCCTGCATTTTGCCTGATCCACACCCGCAGCCAGCGCCCGCCGAGGCGTTCACCCCAGGGGCGCGTCGGGGAGGCTCCACGCCGGACCTCTCGCAGACGTCGCCTCCTCGCCCGCACGCAGGGCCCCGCGTCTGTCTGGCCGTCCATCCCCGGGTGGCGGCTGGCGCGCGCGGCTGTCGGCTGTCCCAGGAGCGTGGCCGTGGGGCCTCGGGAGCGCTCTTTGCTCCCTCCTCGTCTCTCTCGCTTTTCTCTATCCCCGATCGATTTCGCATGCCCGGGGCGCGCCGGAGGGGCTGCGGGGCGGGCCGGCCGTCAAACGCCGGTGCTCAGGTCCCGTAGCACCCCTCCAGCGGGCGCGTCCCTCTCACTCGCACGCAGGGCCCCCGTGCCTGGTTGTCCACCCCCCGGGGTGAGCGGCTGGCACGCGCGCGGCCGTCGGCTGTCCCAGGACCGTGGCCGCGGGGCCTCCCTCGTATCTCGTTTCGCTCCGTTTCCCGATCGATGAGGCTTTTCGGGTCGCGTCGGAGAGGGCCCTCGGCGGGCCGGCTCCTCCGTTGCTCTCCGTCAGCGGGAGCCGCGGCGGTGCCCGGTGTTCAGGCAGGGTGGTCTCCTCTCCCGAGTCGCTTCCCGTCGCACGCGAGGCGTAGCCCTTCCCTCCCGGGAGCGGCTTCGCCGACCCCAGCTTTGTGACGGCCGCGTGGCCCCGCCAGTTGTCAGGTGTCCTAAAGCACGCCGGGTGCCGGTGCCGGCCCGGGTCCGGGTTGCCCCGTGGGTGCCGGCCGCGAGCAGCGCTGGGCGGCGGGGGCGGCTTAGCCAAGGCAATGAAACCGAGGGGAAAGAAACCGAAGGGCCGAGCGAGGCGGCCGTCACCCGCCCGGGTGGCGGGCCCCGTGCTGCGGCGCGCCGCGGGCGGCAAGGGGGGCGTCCCCCTCCGCCGCTGCCGCCGCTCGTGTCGCCCTTGGCGCCGCACCCCCGCCCGCTGCCGAGCGAGCCGCCCCGAGCGAAAGGGGCCCCGGTGGCCGGGTCGCGCCCCGCCTCGGCGGGTCGCCGTCTCCTCTAGCACGTCCGGAGCTCCCCGCGGCAGAGGCTGGAGAGGGGCG
>WNMW01000041.1:0-31856 GCA_009819605.1 Sterna hirundo
TGCAGCAGCTGGGCAGCGGTGTGGCAACATGACAATGTGCAGTGCGGTGTCGCAGCAACGACGTGATGATGCACCAATGTGCGTCTGCTCTCTAGAGCCGCTTGCTGGGAGGCTGGCTGTGATGGCCGCAGCTGGGTGCCTCTGGAGCGAGAGGTGCCAGTGCAGGGTGCAAGAGCTCCAGGAGAGCTCTTGCAAGGAGCCATGGAGCACCATCTTGTGGAAGAATGGCTGAGCGAGTGTTGCCTTTTATAGACGTGGCGACCTGGTTCAGGGACGGCACCGCGACCTGCCCCGGGACGCTTGGTCCATTAGCACGCGGACACCAACATGGTGGACGGCAAATGGCGTTTATTATTGTGCGACACAGCCTTATATAGCTTGAGGTTACAACGTCACTTCCGTCTACTTACGTCATCAACTAAGCGCCATTGGGATAGGGGGTCCTATCTTTCCGTACAGCGTGACATCTTCCGGCTGCCAGACCCTAACTACCCACATTTCCCCCCTCCCTATGCGCGACTAAATTAACCAAAGTAGAACAAAGTTGTAAACTTGAGTAAAAACATAAGGCACAGTAGAGAGGTAGAAACTGGGGGCTAACAGGTAGTGATGTGGTGTAACTTGAGGTAACTAGAGGTAGACGACAGTAACACAGAGTAAACGGATACTTAAAGCAGCTGTTGGCGTTCTACCAACATAATGTTAACCTGCTCTAGCCGGCTCTTGACAAACGCCACGAGCTTATTCAGTATGCAGGGTCCAAAGATCATGCCACCATGATCATTGCGACAGGCCCTATCAAGGTAGATATCAGGGTGGTTAACCACGGTGAATGGTTAAACCAGGATTCAAACCAGTTCTGTTGCGACTCTCGTTCCCTTTTCCGTTTTTCTAATCCTTCTCGCAATTTGGCCATAGTGTCTCTCACGATTCCGGTGTGGTCCGCATACACACAACACTCTTCTTTTAGTGCGGCGCACAGTCCGCCTTATTGTAAGAACAGCAGGTCTAGTCCCCTTCGGTTTTGTAACACTACTTCAGATAATGATCTAATTGATTGTTCTAACGCAGTTATTGATTGTTCAATTCTAGCCAAGTCCTCGTCTACTGCCACCCTCAAGGCGTTAAATTCTTTGCTCTGTTGCACCAAGGATGCTACTCCTGTGCCCATTCCCGCACTCCCTATGAGCATTAGAGTAGCTATCGTGATTGCTGTAAAGGGTTCTCGTTTTGAGAGATGATGTTCTGGGGTGATATGTGAGTTGTAGACAAAGTCTTCGGAATGGTAAAAGATCTTAGGGACTATAGATACCTGGACACAATACTCTGAGGATTCATCAAACTGTTCCAACGACAAACAAGGTGTAACTCCGATAGTAGAACAGACCCACTTGGCATTTTGGGTCGGTATTAGCCACTTTGCCGGGGTCTTGTATTGTGTCTTTTTAACACATAGTCACTCTTTGTGCTTCGGGACTTTGCCTACACACACGCCCCTTCCCACCACCTGTGTCAATGTAATGCCTCGCTTGTCTGCGTCCCATATGCACTGGGCCAGATTTGTTCCATTTGCCCGTATAGGTGCTTCACTTACCCCTACAGCCTCATAAAAAGGTGGTTTTATTCCGCAGCACAGCCAGCAATGTTCTGTAAGGTTTGGGTTAGTTTTGTTCAATACTTGGTAGCTAGCTTGCATCATTTTCCAGAGAGAATTTCCATAAGGGATTTTGGTGATGCGTGTTGCTGCCAGCGTGGTAGTCTCTTTAATCATGTAGTTTCGACTGGGGGTAGTCGGAACTACGTCATTAACAACTGAGCGGATCATTTGGAGTAACTGGTGTGGTAGTATATTTTACTGTTGATGTCTCCTGGTTGTTGGTCTCTTTAGTTGTGTAGTCTTGACTGGGGACAGTCGGGACTACTTCATTAACAAATACCTAGTTGGGACCTACTGGCAGTGGGTCATTCGGAAAAACCTCCTTTTTTATGAGGATTAGGCCACCCTTGTCTGTCCCCGGTTCTGTGTACCTTAGTCCCCAAATTCTCCCAAGTAACCAACTATCCTCTTGGGGCTCGGTAACATTTAAGAAGAGGTATTTGCAATTTCCACGTCCTCGCCATGCTTGTGGTGTGATGCACCCATATGGACCCCACTGGACTTTTAGGTACTTGTCTCTACCACTACCCGGTATCCAATCAGGGGCTATGGTCTCACATCCCCAGTGGCTGCAATAGTATTGGTTAGGGTAGTTACAATACCCCTTCCCAGGATTCGAGCTAGGACACATGTAAAATCCTAGATATTCCCAACATCGGTCTCTCGGGACAAGTTGGCACAGAGAGGCAGTAAAACTTGGTGCGCCTGATGTTATCTGAGTTGCGATAACCTGGTGGTCCTCTGGACGAAGGAGGGACCATTTAAATGGCTGGTGGTGAAGGTGACCTGACTGTACCTGTCCTACGGTGACAAGCTCTAAAATCAAAATCACGCAAAGGCATCGCAGTCGTCGCTTGGTTTCTGCCAATGCGGGGCTCCCAGGCTTAGACAGGGCGCCTGCTGGCTTGTCAGCTTCTTTTGCCACCGGGGTATATGGGTTCCGGGGGTGTCCGATGATCCGGTCCTGCAAACAGAAGCTCACAGTTTTCATTAGTTTCGTTAGTTTTGTTCTGAAGGTCTGGTTTAATAGACTTAAGTGGACACCATTTAATTCTACCATCTTTTCTGACTGCAGCATACCCTCGCCCTGTCAGGACTAACTTCCACCCTTGTTCCCAGTCTCCCAGCTCATTCCTAACTATGACCAATGGGCCTTCTTCTAGCGCTCGAGTGGCCCAATGTTTTTGGGCGGGACTATTCGTTTCCTCTCCCCTGGGGAACTGGTTTAGTGCTAATAAAGCAGTCGCTAGCAAGCGCGCCTGGTCTCCTGAGGGAACAGTGTTGGTGAAACCCTCTGCTTTTGCTAGTACCTCCAATTTAGATTTCAGAGTTTGGTTTGCTCGCTCGACTATGGCTTGTCCTGTGCTATTATACGGGATGCCGTGTATTAGAGTAATACCCCATTTCAGAGCGAATGCTTGGACTGATTTAGATACAAAATTCGGACCATTGTCTGTTTTGATTTGATTAGGGACGCCGAGCCACGCCATGGCTGTCAGCCAATGCTGGATGGTAGCTTTGGAGTCAGTCTTAAGGTGTTGTGTAGCTACGATCACCCCGCTATATGTGTCTACGGTTACCGCTAGCCACGCTCGAGGTTTCAGCAACTGACAGAGCGTAAAGTCCGTCTGCCACAACTCGGAGGCTTTGAGGCCTCTGGGGTTAACTCCACTGGACCACAGTGGTACTTTTTGGCAGTGGGGACACGTAGCTACTATGTGTTTCGCGTCAGTGGCTGAAATCCCACATTTCTTTGCTAGCGCTTTTGCTCCAATGTGGAGGGATTCGTGTAGTTGGCGGGCATCTTTTAGTGTCCATAATCCTTTAGCAGCGGCGTCTGCTTTGTCGTTACCGGTTTGGAAAAACCCTTTAACAGGGTCGTGGCTGTTGACGTGGATGACCGATATGGTACCTTTTCTGGAAGAAAGCGCTTCTTCTAGCATTAGAGCTACTGTAGACGTTGACACGCCGGGCCCTGACATGGCTAAGCAAAGCTTGGCCACGAACATTGAATCGGTTACTATATTGAGATGTTCCGTTGGAAACAGTCCGCACGCCAGCACCACGGCTGCCGCTTCCAGCTGTTGGACTGAAAGCGCACAATCGGTCATTTTAATGCAGTGCCATTCTCCTCCCGATTGCCACACTGCTGCCGCGGTTGAGGTCGCTGAGGATGCGTCTGTGAAAACCGTTGGTCCCGGCTGGGGCCGGTCCATGATCTTCTGTGGAAGGTCGATGTCGACAATTGCCAGCATTTGAGTCCAAGGGGGCTTTGTGGCATACCGGACTTCTCCACCAAATCCGACGAGGGATATAGCTAGATACTCTGACATTGCCACTGATTGCGTCGGGAGCCCTTTGCGGAAGGGTAGGTATATTCTGGCAGGTTCAATGCCTAGATGTCTTAGGGCGAGTTTTCTGCCTTTCATGATGAGGTTGCCAAGGCACTCGACTCCTAGGGAGAATGCACGTGACGGTTTTCCCAGGACTATCCATTGTATTGGCTGAGCTTTGTCGGGGGGGCCCTGGGCAAGTGCCCCCACTCCCCCCCCTTTCGTGAAATGTACGTACAGATCGAGTGGCACAGCTGGGTTCCATCTGGCAAGTGAGCTTGATGATATTTGATGCTCGATAAAGTCAAGAGAAGCCATTGCTTCTGCCGTTAGAGATTTCTGTTCCCATGGGTGTTTTCCCTTTAAAAGATCATGTAGGGGGGCCATGGTTTCTGGAGGGATCAGGACGATATTGTGGAGCCATTGCAAGGACCCTACTAGCTGTTGCATATCATGGAGTGTTTTGATGTTCTGACGGATTTTCATTTGGGGGGGTGTTATGTGAGAGCTTGTAATCCCCACTCCCAAAAAGCTAACACATGGTCCTCTTTTAATTTTTGCGCTCGCGATTTCGAACCCGTATGTTTTTAGAGTTTCTGAGACTGCTAACACTAGCTGGTCCACTTGACTCCCGGATGGCGCGGCGATCAAAATATCATCCATATATTGAATGATAGTCGCGGTCGGGTCAACGCGCCGAACCGGCGCCAGCGCCCGATCCACTGTAATTTGGCAGATAGTAGGTGAGTTAATCATTCCTTGGGGCAGCACTTTCCACTGAAAGCGTAAATTGGGGCGTTGGCTATTTGGAAACACGATGGAAAAGGCAAACCGTTCCTTATCCTGCTCATGCAGAGGTATCGAAAAGAAACAGTCTTTAATATCGAGGACAGCGCAAGGTTGTCCTTCCGGTATCATAGAGTTCATAGGCAACAGTGTTTGGACAGGACCCATTGGTTGGATCTTTTTATTTACTTCACGCAGGTCATGGAGGAGATGGAACCCCTCACCCGACCGCTTGGGTATTACAAAAACTGGGGTGTTCCATGGGCTAGTAGAAGGCTCTATATGATCTCGTTGTAACTCGTGGTCAACTAGCTCAAGAAGAGCATCCATTCGAGGCTTTGACAGGGGCCACTGCTCAACCCACACTGGATCGGACGATTTCCATGTCAGTTTAATTGGTGGAAGTGGGTGTGCGGCAGTGGCCCTTAAGGTAAATTTGTAACCCTGGCTTTTAATAGGGCTAGAGCGTCCCTTCCCAATAGTGGTGGGACTCCTGACATGACATATGGGAAAAGGTTGATGGTTTTCTCTGGTCCCGTTTCGGTGTGAAGCATAATTGCTATTAATTGGGCGCTCTTTCGAGCTCGGGTCAACCCCCCAACTCCACCCACCATGGGGGCATCTTCCAATTTCCAATATTGGGGCCAGCTTGACTCAGGAAGAACTGTAACGTCTGCTCCGGTATCAATCAAAAAGGGGACTTTAATGGTGGTGCCTTTGGGGTTATTATAGAGAGAACAGATCCCCCACACCACTGGTGGGTTGTCACACTTTATTGCCAGGGCCACCCTAAGGTCTCGTTCCCAAGGAGTGGTCCCTGTTGTCCCTGAGATAAGGGCTGACTCAGTTGGACTGTCGGTTGGGCCATAAAGCTGGTCGCTTCTCGAGGGGGCAACGGGTTCGAAAGCACCTCGCCCCACCTGGGGTTGATATGGCTGGGCCGCGGGAGCTGTGTGGGAGAAGGCTGTGCGCGGCCCAGGTGGCCTCTCCCCCTCCCGTTTCCCTGAAATTTAGTTCTGCATTCTTTGGCGAAATGTCCTTTCTTTCCACAGGACCAACACGGTCCTCTAAATCAATTCTGGCGCGGGGCGGGGCGCTGTTGGCGGGCCTCCCAGCCGAGGGCAGTTTGCCACCACGTGGCCCGCTTGGCCACATTTAAAACATGCCATCACTTCAGCTATTGCGGTGCGAACAGCCACTTGAATCGGGGCTAAATGCTCTTCATTCACGACATGCTTAATCATGTCTGCGATAGTTGACCCCGCTGGCAGAGATCGTAAGATTTCTTTGGTTTTCGAATTGCACTGCTGACGTAAGCAGTCTGCAATGACCGGGCCTTTTGCTTCCACGGGCAGGGTCAAGGAGTTGACCGCTGCTTGGAGGCGATCTACAAATTGTGTAAAGCTCTCACTTTCAGTTTGTTTTATCGTGGACCTTGGCGATGGCTTGGCGACAATCCTACAGGCTGCACGAATAGCTTCCCTGGCCGCATGCGTGGTTGTCATAACTTCGTGGGCCCGCAAGCCTTGGGCTTGCGCGTGAGGGGTAATCATTGTTGGGTCTGTACCCATTAGCCGCTGCAAGCTGGAGCTGTGTAGCAGATGGTCCGCTCCGGTTACTCGGGTTAGCTGCTTCGTACAGTTGTCCTCCCATTCTTGTTTAAAAACAATCATCCCTGCCCCGTCAAAGATCAATCTACAAGTTTGTTTTATATCGAACGGGAGCATGTCGTCTCCCCCGAAAACTCCGTCTATGAGGGTGGAAACCATGGCAGAATTAAGCCCTTTGTCTGCGATTGCTTTAACAATCGCTTGTATATCCTTAGGATTTATTGGTGTGTGGACCCTTTGTCCCCCGTCCGTCACCCGGACCGGGAACGCTAGCGCGGCAGATGGGGCCCAATCGGCGCACGCGATCTTTATTTTTCTCCAATCCGTGAGGGGAATTTTTTCCCTTCGTGGCTCCTCTTCATTGCGAATGGGGATATTGTGTCTTTTTTATTTGTGTCTTTTGACTCTGTCTACCCCTATCTCCTCCTCCTCTGAACTCGAATCAACCGTGTACCACTCATTCCAGGCAGTGTCCGACTCGGAGTCGGAACTCGACTGACTGGTCACTTCCGGTTTCCCGTGCCTTTTTGTCGGACTCTGGCCCCGCCCACTTCTCTTGCGGGCGGACCAATCCCTCCCTCTTAGCTCGCCCCGCCTTCTACTCGGCGGGGTGTTTGCTCTATAATGGCATTTTTGCAGATGGTCACTCTGATCTGCATTCCGCCCCTCGCTCACATACCCCTCCTTCCCCCGGTCGCCCCCGGCACTTTTCCCTTTCTCATTCTCCTCCCTGTTCCCGTCGGTGGCATCTTCGCCCCGCCCTTCCCCTTTTTGGTCGGCGCCATCTTGGGGTGCATAGGGCGGCGGTCCCGCCCAGGCGTCCCCAGCCTCTGCTTTCCTCGCGGCACCCCTGGCCTCCTCGGCTAATTTACTCCAGAAGGATTTTGTTTGATCTTGCCCCTCCGCGAGCAGGGCAGGGTTTGGGGATTGCGGGGGCGTGTCGCCCTCCTGCGAGTCCGTAGGCTCAGCAGGATTGCCACTGTCTGGGGGGCATGGAGTCTGTGTGGCTGCCCCGACTCCCAATTTCGGGGTAACCATCAAACAGTCCCTTGCCGCCCTCCAGGTGTCCTGCTCTTGCATGGCCTTCTGCAGAGCCTGTACGACTTTTCCCCATGATTTAAGACTTCTCCCACGACCCGAAGACATTGTCTCCTCGGCTAGCACTTTAGTGCATTTATCCCACACCTCTGGGTGGAGAATATCTACCGGCTGGTCAATGACCCCGATTTGTAAAAGCCTCGCAACTGCAAGGGTAAAATCTTTGGGCTTACAATCAATCCCCCACTGCTTATGTATTTGGGATATGACCTTCACAAGGGCATCCATCCTCCTTGTTGGCCCTGGTCCGGAAGCGTCCTCCCTCGACCTCCCCTGCCGGGCTGGTCCAGCCGCTCCGGCCGCTGTTCACCCGAATCCAGATGATTCCTGGGTTTTGGCACCACTTGTTGCCTTTATTGGCGCGGCGACCTGGTTCAGGAACAGCACGGCGACCCACCCCGGGCCGCTCGGGCCATCAGCTCGCGGACACCAACGTGGTGGACAGCAAATGGCGTTTATTACTGTGCGACACAACCTTATATTGCTTGAATTTTACAACGTCACTTCCGTCTGCTTACATCGTAAACTAAACGCTATTAGGGGAGGGGGCCCTATCTTTCCGTACAGCACGTCATCTTCCGGTCGCCAGACCCTAACTACCCACAATTAAGCATTGAAAGAGGGTGCCCAGGGAAGTGTAACCATCCCTGGAGGTATTGTCCTGGTTCCGGCAGGGATAGGGTTAATTTTCTCTGGTATTCCATACCACGTGATCCATGCCAACCTTGAAATGCCGGGGGGAGGGGGCAGGAAGCTCTCTCTCGGAGCGGGCTGCGGCGTCTCGGGTCGGGTCGGTGAGCGGCGGTTTCATAACCACGTTTGTGTATTCCTTTGTCTGTGTTGTTGTTGTTGTTATTTTGCTTGTTCCCTTCGCTATTCGGTTAAAATGCCCTTGTCTCAACCCTAGAGTCTTGCGGTTTTTTTTCTTCTGATTCTTCCTGTATTGGGAAGAGCCGAGCGAGCGGCACGTGGTTCTTTGTTGCCGTCTGAGGCAAAACCACGACAGGTATTTAAAAGACAGGTAGACATAGTGCTTAGAGATATGGTTTAGTGATGGTTTTTGTCAGAGTTAGGTTGGTGGTTGGACTCGATGATCCGAAAGGTCTCTTCCAACTTAGGCAATGCTACGATTCTATGCACCCCAGGATGCAGGTTGCCCTCTTGGCTGCCAGGGCACACTCCTGACTCATATTAACCCAGCTGCCAACCAGGTCCCTTTCTGCAGGGCTGCTTTCTAGCCACTCCTCTTCCAGCCTATACTTGTGTCCACCATTATTTCACCCCAGGTGTAGAATGCAGCATTTGTTCTTGTTAAACACGCTGAGAGTTGCCTTCTCTGGGTCATGGACACAGGTGCTAAACTGAACGGGGCCCGGGAGCCAGCATCCCTGTGCTGCCCCACAATGTCCCAGTACGTACCCTCCGTAAGTCCATGCTGACTGCATTTGAAGACAAATTTTTCTATTTCTTGCCAAGAAATATCACCCAAGAGGACTCTAACTGATGGCACACTCCTCACCAATGTGAGCTCGTACAGCCAGTGAGTTCTTCCCTGAGTTGCATTTTCGGCCTCATTCAAAGCTGGGTGCAACACTTGCTTGTCCTCTCTCACAAGAGACCTCTGCTAACCCAATGACTTTTCAAAAGGGGTATTCCAAAGAAATGTCAATCTTCCCCTGTAACTTCACTACCACTATTTTGCCTGTAATACTACGGACTTAATTGCTCTGATCTTTCATACATTTTCACCTGTCCAAATACAATGACCATTTCTAAAGTCATTTTTCCAGGTGCAGACTGTCTAGACAGGGGCCTTTTCTGTTATACTCCAGTTTTCTCCTTCCCTTACTCTTTGTTCATTCAAGTTCCTGTCACCCATCCAGCTGCTGCTTTGAACTTCACATGGTTAAAAGTTTCCCTGTCTTTCAGTAGTCTAATTATCTCCTGTAGCTAATTCTTTAACTGTGTTTATATCTACCTTTCTGTACCTATCTTTCTAAAGCATTTCTCATAAGATTACCCCTTGCAGAAAAGCAACCTCATTAGAGGCAGCATGTACTTAGCATATGGCCGCAGAGGGTATTTTATTGTTTATCGAACATGATCAGACATGATCAGGCTTTACTTTTCTTTGCTTGCAAAGAGGAAAAATCCTTCTGTGCCTGGGCGCAGCCAGGTCTCTAAGGAGATCAGGTGGGACCTGGTGCAATGGAGCTGTAACATCCAGCTGCAGAGATCAGTGGAGAAGTCTGATGGAAGGAACAGTGATGCAAATCCCAACTGGGCAATGACAAAGATGGTGGGGTTGGGGTAGGGGTGGTGAGGAGCAGCATTGTCCATACAGTGTCAGACCTCAAGGGACTGCTTTTCATATCCATCCAGACCTCCTGAGGAGACCCTCTGGATCAATATCAGTTGCAGAAGACTTCTATCACCTCTTGTCTAGACTGAAAAGTAAAGTAAAACAAACCCTTTAAAACAACAAAAAAAAATATTAGGCTTTCTTTGAAATCTTCCTTCTTAACTACACTATGAAAGAGCTCCAATTAGCTGTAGAGGTATTAAAGACTTGAAGGAAATTAAAGGAAGAGAAATAGCTCGTTAGGTCTTTCTGTACTTTAATGAGCCCCGTGGCGTATTTGGCTCTGAGTCCATGAACCTCAGATACTGAGAGAAGATTGAAAAAACTGCTCAAGGAGTCAGAAGCAAAACTCAAAGTACCTGGAAGCATTAATGGGCCCCACTGAGAGCCACTACTGACAAAGTCTCCCCAGGGACTCGTTAGAGGAGATAGCTGGAGGCTGTGACTGCAGGTAGGCAAAGGCACAGTGCAGGTGGCTGTAATGCAGAGAAAACTGTTGCTTTGTTTGGTGAAGCAGAAAGGCCAAACCTGACCCTCAGGCCCTGGGAAGGCAGATCCTGCCCCTCAGGTGTGGCTCAGGGCTCTTCCTGGGGGCAGTGGGGTGTGAGGGTGAGCAAGGCCAAGTGTAGGGAAACTGTGCAACACCTCCCGGATTTCCCCATGCAATGTTGAAGCAGAAACCAAGTCCAGAGCCTCAAAATAAAGGTTCTTCTGGTCGGCCTTGGTGGAAGAGGCAACTGCCATAACCAAGGGGACGAAGACCTGGGTGCTGTTGGGCTTTTTAGCTTTGCCAGAGCCCTGGGCCATCTCTTCTGCAGGCTGACCATCACTGTCCCATGCCTGCGCCTCTTTCCTTGCAGGCTGCAGACACCCATCGTGCTTTCCCACATCGCTCTCACCCTGGCATTTCCATATCTGTACTGATGCCTCTCCACTCTCACCGGCTGTTCCTTATCCGGACTCTGATCTGTTCCTGATCCAGACTCCCTCCGGGTGACCTCTTGCACCACAGTGCAACCATTTCAGTGAGATTTCTTTTCCCTCACAGTGCAGTCCGAACCTTCCAAGCAGACCTTTGTTGAAGGTTTCCTTCTCTTCCCGCTACCAAGAAAAGCTCCACTAATCTCTGAAGCCACCCTTCAAGCAGGTGCAGGCTACTGCTAGAGAGCCCTGGGCCTCCACTTCAAAAGGTACAGAAGCCCAGCTCCCTCAGCTTCTCCACACAGGCCCCAAACCCCATCCTGGCTGATGTCCTTTGGAGCTTCTCCAGTTCATAGAGTCATACAATCATAGAATCTTCATGGTTGGAAAGGTCCTTTAAGATCATCGAGTCCAACCAAACAACCTACAGACTCCGCCACTAGAGCATGCCCTGAAGTGCCACATCCAGATGTTTCTTAAACACCTCTAGGGATGGTGACTCAGCCCCCTCCCTGGGCAGGCTGTTCCAGTGCCTGACCACTTGTTCAGTAAAGTAATTCTTCCTAATACTTAATCTAAACCTGCCCTGCCACAACTTCAGACCATTTCCTCTGGTCCTGTCATTATCCACCTGGGAGAAGAGGCCAACCCCCACCTCTCTACACCCTCCTCTCAGGTAGTTGTAGAGGGCAATGAGGTCTCCCCTCAGCCTCCTCCAAGCTAAACATGCCCAGTTCCCTCAGCCTCTCCTCATACGACCTGGTCTCCAGACCCCTCACCAGCCTGGTAGCTCTCCTCTGGACACGCTCCAGCACCTCAATGTCTCTCTTGTACAGCGGGGCCCAGAACTGGACACAGCACTCAAGGTGAGGCCTCACCAGTGCCAAGTACAGAGGCACCATCACTTCCCTGCTCCTGCTGGCCACGCTGTTCCTGATACAAGCCAGAATGCCTGTTGGCCTTCCTTGGCCACCTGGGCACACTGCTGGCTCATAGTTCAGCTGTACCGTCCACCAGCACCCCCAGGTCCTTTTCTGCGGGGCAGTTTTCCAGCCACTCTTCCCCAAGCCTGTAGCGTTGCTTGGGGTTGTTGTGACCGAAATGCAGGACCCGGCACTTGGTCTTATTAAACCTCCTACAGTTGGCCTTGGCCCATCGATCCAGCCTGTCCAGGTCCCTCTGGAGAGCCTTCCTACCCTCCAGCAGATCAACACTCCCACCTAGTTTGGTGTCATCTGCAAATTTACTGAGGGTGCACTCAATCCCCTCATCCAGGTCATTGATAAAGATATTAAACAAAACCGGTCCCAAAGCTGAGCCCTGAGGGACACCACTGGTGACTGGCCACCATGAGGATTTCACCCCATTAATCACAACCCTCTGGGCATGGCCATCCAGTCAGCTTTTAACCCAGCAAAGAGTACACCTGTCCAGGCCATGAGCAGCCAGTTTCTCCAGGAGAATGCCATGGGGGACGGTGTCAAAGACCTTTCCAAAGTCCAGATAGACAACGTCCACAGGCTTCCCTGCATCCAGAAGGCGGGTCCCATGGTCATAGAAAGAGATCAGGTTGGTTAAGCAGGGCCTCCCTTTCCTAAACCCATGCTGGCTGGCCCTGATCCCTTGGCCACCCTGCACTTGCCGTGAGAGCTCACTCAAGATGATCCTCTCCATGATCTTTCCTGGTACCGAGGTCAGGCTGACAGGCCTGGAGTTCCCCGGATCCTCCTTCCGACCTTTCTTGTAGATGGGCGTCACATTAGCCACCCTCCAGTCATCAGGTACCTGCCCTATTGACCAGGATTGTTGACAAATGATAGAGAGAGGTTTGGTGAATTCTCCCGCCAAGCCCCTGAGTACTCTTGGGTGAATCTCATCCGGCCCCATAGACTTATGTGCGTCTAGGTGCAGAAGCAGATCATTGACTACTTCCTCCTGGATTAGAGGTGCGTTGTTCTGCTCTCCATCCTTATCTTCCAGCTTAGGAGGCTGAACACCCTGGGGTGTTTTCTGTTCTCCTTAATGTCAGTGGCCAAGTTGAGCTCCAGCTGGGCTTTTGCCTTCTTAATTTTCTCTTTGTATAACCTAACGAGATCTCTGTACTCCCCCTGAGTTGCCTGTCCCTTCTTCCAAAGGTGGTAAACCCTCCTTTTATTCCTAAGTCCCATCAGAAGTTCCTTATTCATCCAGGCTGGCCACTTTCCGCACCCTTTAGACTTGCGACGCTTGGGGACAGCCTGCTCCTGGGCCTTTAAGATTTCCTTCTTGAAGAGCGTCCAGCCTTCCTGGACCCCTTTGCCCTTCAGGACTGTCTCCCAAGGGACTCTCCCAACCAGTGTCCTGAAAAAGCCAAAGTCTGCCCTCCGGAAGTCCAAGGTGGAGGTTTTGCTAACCCCCCTCCTTACATCACTATGAATTGAAAACTTGACCATTTCATGATCACTAAGCCCAAGTCGACCTCCGACCACCACATCTCCCACTAATCCTTCTCTGTTTGCGAACAGTAGGTTCAGCAAGGCACCTCCCCTGGTAGGTTCCTCTACCAGTTGTGTCAGGAAGTTCTCTTCCATGCACTCGAGGAACCTCCTAGCCTGCCTGCTCTCTGCTGTGTTGTATTTCCAGCAGATACCTGGCAGGTTGAAGTCCCCAACCAGAAGAAGAGCTGGCAGTTGCGAGGCTTCAGCCAGACGCTTATAGAATACTTCATCTGTCTCCTCATCCTGGATGGGTGGTCTATAGCATACTCCCAGCACAACGTCTCCCTTATTTGCCTTCCCCTTCAACCTTACCCATAAACACTCGACTTTATCATCACTGGAATCTAGCTCTATACAATCAAAACATTCCCTGGTGTACAGAGCCACACCCCCGCCTCTCCTTCCTTGCCTATCCCTTCTGAAGAGCTTGTAGCCATTCATCGCAGCATTCCAGTCCTGACAGTCATCCCACCACGTTTCTGTGATGGCGACTACATCATAGTTGTCCTGCTGCACAATGGCTTCCAGCTCATCCCGTTTCTTGCCCATGCTACGTGCATTTGTGTAGATGCACTTGAGCTGGGCTACCGATTTCACCCCCACCCTTGGCCCTTTATCCCTAAGCTCATTAGTAGTGGGCCTGGTTTTATGCCCTTCCACCTTCATTTCTAGTTTAAAGCCCCGTCCAGGAGCCTTGCTAACTCTTGGCCTAGTACCCTTTTCCCCTTTTGGGATAGGGTTTTCCTGTTCTTAGCAAGCAGGCCCTGTGTCCTGTAGATCAAACTATGACCATACAACACAAAGCGTTGCTCATAGCACCAGTTTTGGAGCCAGGTGTTATCTGTCTGATTTTCTTGTTTACACATTTGCGTTGCGTAAAAAAGGGGCTAAACGGTTTTGGCAGAAGATAAACCCCCTTGCGTTCTAACACTCCTCACTGAGGTGGGAGGCCAGGTGCGGCTGGGTTTAAATTCTGAGTGATGCCCAATTCAGCACTATCAGTCCAAGCGCGTTTAATATGTATTAAACTATTACGATTTGGATACACTAATAGTGGACTGCACCTTCAGTCTAGTCGTGCTCCTGAACTAGCACGGCCACTCTTGAGTCTGTGGTCGCATTCAGTGAGAAACCAAAACGACTAGCTACTTAAACAGTGCAGTTTATTTAAACAACAGATATACAGGTTCTTAGGATTGCCGGTGATAAATACACTGTCTGCAAAGCACGTGCAAATAAAGGTACTGTTAAGTGTACAAAACGCGCGACAAAATTATAAACGATACAGCCTGGCTATAAATGTAGGATAGAGATTCTCTAGAGAAATTCCTAAGTCCCCAAGAAAGCCCAGGCCCTTCTCCTGGGGGTCAGTCCTCAGCCAGTCAGGTCACAGCATGCCCTCATCTGTGGGGTAATCCTGCCCCCAGGAAAGGCTTGGCCACTTCTCCTTGTAAAACTAGGTGAGTTTTCCATTTTCTGAATCCCAGAGTTTTTCAGGGTCTGCCAGGAATGAAGCTCCATTGGGCCAGTCGTTCACGTGTGCGTGCAGATGGCTCTCCCTGACATGTGGTGCCTCTGACAAGATAACAGCATGAGAAATCGCAGGACACTACAGACAATAAAAGGAGGCACTTGATCAATGCCATTGTTCACCAAGGTACACATTCCCATGGTGAAAAGCTCAGAAACACCAAAGGAAAGAACAAAGGAAGCCAAACTAGGAGCATGGAGGAAAGAGGAAATAGAGATGGGCTATTTGCCCATGGGAGGGTACAAGGATGGTCAAGGGGAAGAACCTGTGAGTGGGAAAAGTGGGAAAAAGAAATGGTGAAGCAATGGAAAGGATGAGGGCTGTTTGGGGGGACCTGCCAAGCAGCCCTGCATCTGAGCAACTGTGCCCAGAGTGGGATAAGAAAGTCCCAGATCATCTGACCAGACTTTCTGGTTGACTTCCATGGTCACCAGGAACCTGACTGATTTCCCTCCCCTCATGAAGGAAAGATCCATGGTGGAGTGAAATGCAGAATCATTCACGCTGGAAGGAAGCTGAGGAGATCTCTAGGCTACTCTCCTGTTCACAGCAGGGTCAGCTATGGGGTCAGACCAGGTTGCTCAGGGCTTCCTTCATTTTGGGCTTGAAAAGCTCCAAGCATGGAGATGACACAAGCTCTCTGGGAAATCTCCTCCAGTGTTTGACTGTCTTGGCAGGGAGGACGTTTTGCTCATTTGTTTCAGCTGATGCCATTGGCCCTCATCTTCCCATCATGCACAATAGTGAAGAGCCTGGATGCATTTTCTTCATGCTAGCCAAGAAGATGTGGGAAGGCTGTTATTAGGTCTCCCCAAAGCCTTCTGTTCTGCAGGCTTTGCACCTTTGCAGCAAAGGCGGCCAGTGGCTTTCTGGGCTGCACTAGGCAGAGCACTGCCAGCAGGTCAGGGGAGGAGATCCTTCCTCTCTACTCAGCCCTGCTACAATTTCTCTTGCTCATTTCCCTCAGTGTTTTCTACCCTACTGCCTTCACTTAGAGGTGGTTGTAGGGCTTCAGGTTCCTGGTTGTAAATAGGGTAAAGGCCTCTCATGAATGTTTTCACAGTCAGTGTCACAGAAGTCTAAACATCATCTGAACAGATCTCACCTCTTCAAAATCTTTCATCTCTGCCTTCCAAGCCCTTCTTCCCTCCCTCCATTCTCCAATTTTTCTTACAGAATCATAGAATGGTTTAGGTTGGAAGGGACCATCTAGTTCAAACCCCCTGCCATGGAGCAGAGGGGTAGAACACCTCCCTTGACCCGGTTGCCGTGCTTCTTTTGATGCAGCCCAGGATACAGTTGGTTTTCTGGTCTGCGAGCACACATTGCCAGGTTGTGTTGAGCTTCTCATCCACCAGCACCCCCAAGTCCCTCTCCTCAGGGCTGCTCTCAAGCCATTCTCTGCTCAGCCTGTATTTGTGCCTGGGATTGCCCTGACCCACGTGCAGGACCTTGCACTTGGCCTTGTTGAACTTCATGACGTTCACATGGGGCCACCTCTCAAGCCTGTCCAGGTCCCTCTGGATGGCATCCCTTCCCTCCAGCGTGTTGACCGTGCCACACAGCTTGGTGTGATTGGCAAACTTGCTGAGGGTGCACTCAATGCCACTGTCCATGTCGCCTACACAGATGTTAAACAGCACCGGTCCCTGTACCAACCCCTGAGGAATGCCAGTCGTGACTGGTTTCCACTCAGACATCAAGCTGCTGACTGCAACCCTTTGAGTGCAGCCATCCAGCCACTTCCTTATCCACTGAGTGGTCCATCCACCAAATCCATGCCTTTCCGATTTAGAGACCAGGATGTCACGTGGGACAGTGTCAAATGCTTTGCATAAGTCCAGGTAAATGATGTCTCTTGCTCTCCCCTTATCCACCAATGTTGTAACACCATCATAGAAGGCCAACAAATTTTTTGGCATGACTTGCCCTTAGTGAAGCCCTGTTGGCTATCACCATTCATCTCCTTATTTTCCATGTGCCTTAGCAGAGATTCCAGGAGCATCTGCTCCATGATCTTGCTGGCAGAGAGGTGAGACTGACCAGGCTGTAATTTCCCAGTCCTACCTTTTTTCACCTTTTGAAAATGGGGGTTATGTTTCCCCTTTTCCAGGCCAGTGGGAACATCACTGGACTCCCACAACTTTTCAAATGTTTTTTCACCCAGCCTACCCGTCCTTGCTTCCACCCTCTCTAGGCCTCCTTTTTGCTTTTCAACTTGTCCAGGAGCTCCTTATTCATCCATGCAGGCCTCCCGGCTTTTTTGCCTGACTTCTTCATTGTCGGGCTGCACTGCTCCTGAGCTTGGAGGAGGTGATCCTTGAATACTAACCAGTTTCTCTAGGCCCCTCTCCCCTCCAATGCTTTATCCCATGTTTCCCTGCCAAGCAGGTCCCTCAAGAGGCCAAATTACCCCTATATGTCATCACTACTACAGTTGCTATATGCTATATCGGTGGTATTACCGTGAGAGTCACCTAAATTAATGAGGAATGAACTTGGATGCAACTGAACAAAGTGCAGAAGTGATGGAACCAGAACTCACCTCAGCAACTGGTGCCCAGCAATTTTCTCGAGACCGACGTCTTCCACCCACAGACCATGGGCATGAGCATGGGCTGTGCCAGATACAGCAGCTGCGAGCTCCAGGTGCAGCATGCAAAAATTGTACACCACACCCATCTCTCCTGCCCTGAAAGATAATTATGACAGTTGGAGCCCAAAGTCATGGACTAAATGAACTCAACAGACATTTCAGTGGGATGGCCCATAGACTAATATCTGTGTGTGTACCTGTCTGTCTGTCTGTCTGTCTATCTATCTATCTCAAGGCAGAAGTGGTGGTGATTTATTGCAAAGTTTAAGAGCTGGGTGTCATGTAGATGGTATAGAACAAGGGGTGGATACTGTCCTGGTTTCAGCCAGGATAAAGTTAGTTTTCCTCCTAGTAGCTGCTGTCTTTTGGATTTAGGGAGAAGAATGTTGATAACGTTGTTGCTACATAATGGTTACAGTAAGTAAAGGAAGTTTCCAGCTTCCCATAGAAGCTGAGAGGGAGCACAGTCAGGCCAGGCTGGCCAAAGGAATATTCCATACCATAGCCATCATGTGCAGCTCCCGGAGGTTGGCCGGGGGGCAGTGATCCGTGATCGCTGCTTGGGACACGCTGGGCAATTTGTGTGGCATCAATTATTTTGTATATTCTTTTGTCCGTTCTTAATATTATTATTTTCCTCTTCTGTTATTTCTCTGTTAATCTGTCTTTACCTCAAGCCACAAGATTTGTTTTATGCTTTTTCTCCCTCACTTCCTTATGCTACTTGTTGTTGCGGAGGGGGCGTAAAGTGAGTAAATGGCGGTGTTTACCTAGTTGTTGGCCAGGGTTGAACCACAACAACCTGGGACATCCAGTTTTATTGAAAAGCTGTTATCTGAAAGGCCACATCTGACACAGAGTTGTGCAAGAGTCAGACACAATAGGATCAAGCCTAAGACAAGTAGTATAAACACAGAAATATATCAATAAGTAGGACTATCACAAGAGAAAAAAAACAGACTCTGGCCTAAGATAAACTCTGTGAAATGTGCAGAGAAGCAGAGGCAGGTTATTGTCAGGGAAAGAGCGTCCCCTGGGCCAGTTTCCATAGGGCATCCTTGAGCTCCTGGTTCCTCATGCTGTAGATGAGGGGGTTCAGTACTGGAGGCACCACTGAATACAGCACTGAAACCGCTATGTCCAGAACTGGGGAGGAGATGGAGACAGGCTTTAGGTAGGCAAACATGGCAGTGCTGACAAACAGGGACACAATGGCCAGGTGAGGGAGGCACGTGGAAAAGGCTTTGTGCCGTCCCTGCTCAGAGGGGATCCTCAGCACAGCCCTGAAGATCTGGACATAGGACAGCACAATGAACACAAAACACCCAAAGACTAAACAGGAACTAACCACCAGAAGCCCAGCTTCCCTGAGGTAGGAGTCTGCACATGAGAGCTTGAGGATCTGGGGGATTTCACAGAAGAACTGGTCCACAGCATTGCCCTGGCAGAGGGGCAGGGAAAATGTACTGGCCGTGTGCAGCAGAGCATTGAGAAACCCACTGCCCCAGGCAGCTGCTGCCATGTGGACACAAGCTCTGCTGCCCAGGAGGGTGCCGTAGTGCAGGGGTTTGCAGATGGCAACATAGCGGTCATAGGACATGACGGTGAGGAGAGAAAACTCTGCTCCAACCAAGAAGGCAAACAGAAAGACTTGGGCAATGCATACTGCATAGGAAGCGGTCCTGTTGTCCCACAGGGAATTGGCCATGGATTTGGGGACAGTGGTGGAGATGGAGCCCAGGTCCAGTATAGAGAGGTTGAGGAGGAAGAAGTACATGGGGGTGTGGAGGCGGTGGTCACAGGCGATGGTGGTGATGATGAGGCCGTTGGCCAGGAGGGCAGCCAGGTAGATGCCCAGGAAGAGCCGGAAGTGCAAGAGCTGCAGCTCCCGTGTGTCTGCGAATGCCAGGAGGAGGAACTGGGAGATGGAGCTGCTGTTCGACATTTGCTGCCTCTGGGCAACCTGCTCAAGCAGGAAAACACAGTAGGTTAGTGGAGACTTCTCTAAGCAAAATCAAATCTGTTTCCTATGGACTCTGCCCCTGCTGCACACACCCCTGTTCATTTTCCAGGAGACCTTCCTCAGCTCCATGGCTGGAGCTCTGGTCGGTGCTGGCTGAATGTGCTGGGAGGAGCAGGGCCTCTGCCTGCCGGCTGCCGAGGACTCCGCACTGCTCTGCAGCAGTGTGTTCATGGGACGGTGCAGTCAGGGACCACCCTGGTGTTCTACTTTGTCTGACGAAAGTACTTCTAATGCAGAAGGGCCTGTCAGCATCAGCACTCTCTGTTCTAAGGAACTAACTTTCCAGAAGGCAGTTTGAGAAGTCTAAGGTTCTTTACAGCTCCCCAAATCTCACCTGGGGAGTTTTCTTGCATGACAAAAACACTTGGCATTTCTGCCATACTCAAGGAGAACAGAGTGAGTCCTGCAAAGCAGGATGATTGCCTGTGGCTTAGAGCAGAGTCGCGGGACCTGGTTTGTCCATCCGTCTTGTTCCCAGCTGACCAGACCTTGCAGCTTCATGAGAAGGAGCGTCATCACACTCTTATATGTTGCAGCCAGACACTGTTGAGAGCAGAGGGATCCACCTCAGACCATGGAATGTCTCACCCTTTCTGAAGGCCTCAGCACCCACTTCTAGCCAAGGACACACAGGGCTTATTTCACCAACCTAACCGCTTTTCCTCAGACACAGAATCTCTGTGTTTCTCCGTGGGGCACTCAGATAACACAGTGGTGCTACGGGACAGCTTTCAATCCTGGAGGGAAGCTCACAGCTTGGATGGACACCCAGAGGCGAAGCCCATTGTCCTAATTTTTACATCTCAGTAAGAGAAAATGGACTCATTCCCCAGCCCCACAGGCTGCATTGCCCACAACCCCACAGCTTAGAGGAAAGCTGGGACACATGTTCCCATGGACAAACTACAGGAATGGATGAACAAGATCAGTGTGGGACTCTGCAGCTGAAATTCCCCTCCCCGGGGAGTCTGACAGCAATAAAAAGATAACTTTAAACAGACATGTGGATAAAGCAGGAAAAATACCATGAGGGTGTGGCTGAGAGAGGCCAGGGCAGAGGCAGCCAAGCCCTCAGGACAGCGTTACCCTCACCCAGCTGTGCACGCCACCTCCCAGACTGTGATAAGGCAGGACAGTTGCCCTCGTCCCGATTGCTGATCACCAGAAATGGGCATGTGGCAGAAGGGATGCCCTTCGCCTCTTCTGCTGCTCTGCTGGACAGAAAGGTGACTCCCACCTGAGAACCCATGGCCGTGAGGTCCAAGGGCTGGGCTGGGTTTCTCAAGGAAGGCATCTGCACTGCGGGGGTGGCTGGCAGGTGCCGATATCTCCCCTACAACAGGGTTTCCTTTAGCAGTTCCCTCCTTCCCTGCCCATCTCTGCTGATCTCTGCTGCCTGGAGCTCTCCCTGCCAGGAGCTGTTTCCCTGGCCCCTCGACTGAGGGAGCTGGGGTTCTTTAGCCTGGAGAAGAGGAGGCTGAGGGGAGACCTTATCACCCTCTACAACTACCTGAAAGGAGGCTGTAGAGAGATGGGGGCTGACCTCTTCTCCTTGGTGACAAGTGATAGGACGAGAGGAAACGGGTTCAAGTTATGTCAGGGGAGGTTTAGATTGGATAGTAGGAAACATTTTTTCACTGAAAGGGTTATTAAACATTGGAATAGGCTGCCCAGGGAGGTGGTGGATTCACCATCCCTGGAGGTGTTTAAAAAAAGGGTACATGGGGCACTTAGGGACATGGTTTAGCAGTGGCTTTTGTTAGGGTGGGTTAATGGTTGGACTTGATGATCTTAAAGGTCCCTTCCAACCTCAGCAATTCTGTGATTCTATGATTCCCTGCCAGTGCCCCCAGACCCCATCCCAGCCCCTCTGTGCCCAGCTCTGCCCTGCAGCCTCTCCATGTGTGCAGGGGCTAAAGAGCAGGTCCCACAAGCCCTGAGGAGACTGGAAAGGGGATGCTGCGGCTCTCTGTAATTCCCCCAGCTGGAAACTCGAGACACAGACTCAGGAAAGCTCCTTATCTATAGAGTACTCCCGCCTTTCACCTTTCATTGAAAAGTCCCCTTGGAAATGTGCCGCTGCCCACCCAGCCAACAAGATGAGAAACTTCAAAAGACAGACACGTTCCCTTTGATTGAACTCCATCTGGAAATGTCTCCTCAGGAATGTCCAGAGGAGTTGTCCAGGAGTTGTGAGCAGCCCTGACCCACACAGCACCCTCTCAACAGCAGAAGGACCCTGCTCTAGCAGGTGTCATTCCTTCCATTCACAGCTTCTCCCCAGAGCTCCATGGGGAGCTCCCTGGGCAGGCTGAGAGCTGACCCTGGCAGCCTGAGAGTTGACCCTGGCAGGTGGCAGAATCCCTGGCCACACACTCACCTTCACAGTCCTTCACCTTTTCCTGGGAGAAGGCAGCCGTCATGCCCTGTGCCTCTGATGGTGCAGCAGGGAAGCCCTGACCCGGAGAATGTCCTCCTCCTCCGCAGCAGCAGAGAAGTTGGGAGAGTCCTCCTGAGAGATCCCATAGGCTGTGGGATGTGCCAACTTTTGGAGATCTCTCCAGGAACTGGAGCTGCTTTCTTTTGTGAAGATTTCTCCCCCCATTAATTCTCAGCATCCTCCCTCTCCAGGCTGCCTTTAACCTAACGCTGCCTCCCTCCTCTCCCCTTCTGCCTGCAGGCAGTGCCCTCAGCCCTGCTGCGCTTGGCAGAGGAGCTGCTCCTGGGCAGAGCTGTCTCTCTGCAGCGCTGCCCGCTTACCGTGAGCTCCCTCCATGCCAGGAGCCCAGCCCAGCTCAGATGCAGATGACCTAAAGATGCAGAAGAAGAGCAGGCGTAACTCTCTCTGCCTCCTCCCCATCCTCCCGGACTCCCATGAGTAGGGTCTCTCCTGGGGAACAGAATATGAAGCAAACTGAAGTAATCACCAACGGTCCCTCTCTAAACACTGGACACACTGATTCCTGCAGTGGGAATTGCTCTACCAGGATGTGTGGATCTACAGGACGTGCCAATGTTCCCATCTCGAAACCCCCACTCCTCTCCCATTGTCAGGCAGGGCACGTAGGCAGTAACAGGCAGGGGATCATTTCCATCCATGCAGGACGGGGTTTGAGCCAAGCCAAACCTCCCTGTGGGCACAGGTAGGACACGCGGACGAACAGCGTCCACGGAGCCAGGCATGGAAGGAGAGGCCCAAGTGGCTGCTGTGGGGCTGTGGGAGCATGTGCCGAGAGACACGTGTGATAGGCTGTGTCTACATGAGCGTCTCATGGGCATGTGGGGTGTTAACAGGCTATACGTTTGTGTTGATGCAACACTCTGGGTGTGTGTGCACACATGTGTACATGTGTGTATGCCTGCATATGTGTATGTGTGCATGGACACACACATGCATGCATGGACAAGTAAGTGTGTGTGCAGCCGTGCAGGGTGCGATCTTTGAGTGCACACATGGCTGGGTGTATGCTGTGAGCATGCATGTGAGCGGATGAGTGGGTGCACACTGTGCATGCATGGATGCTGTAGGGTGTGCATGCCCTGCCTGTGTATGTCTTGTGTGTGCATGTGCACACTCTGTGTTTATGTGTACCAGCCCAGTATGCGTAGACATGCACTCTGTGTGTATGTGAACGCTGTGCATTGCACTCCATGTTCAAAATGTGTGTTTGGAGTATGGTTGTGCACACACTCGGGGTGTGCATTGCACCTTCTGTTTGTACCCCCGTGTGTCTCCATGCACCCTGTGCGCATGTGCACCCTGTGCATGAATACAGTGTGCGCACACATCATTTCTGTGCATGTACTCTGTGCAGGCGTGTGTGTGCGTGTGTGTGCATCTGTGAGGTCTGTGCACACTGTATCCAGCCTATGTTCCTCCCAGATAATGTCTCCTTGCAGGAGAGCTAGAGCTGAATTGGGAGGACTCTCATTCCCAGGAGGTTTCCCCTCTCTCAGTCCCGTGGATCTGACTGCTCTTCCCATGCGCAGGTACTAGAGACTTAGTTTGTCTTCCAAAGAGCCAGGTCCTGTTCAAGAACATGCTCACATACCTCATGGGCACGAATGGCAAAACAGAGGAACATGGGTAGAACAGTACCTTTACCAGCAGCCACTTAACACAAGAAGCACAACCCAGTCCTTGTCTTCCTCTCCAGCTGATCAGGACTGATGTTCAGTAGTGAAACACACACACATCACTCCCTAGATTCGCAAGCACAGCATGTTCATGCTTCCCTTAAATATCACCATGGGAATTAAGTTGGATTAAAATCCATGACTGGACGTCAAGCTACTTACCATAGAATCGTCTAGGTTGGAAGGGATCTTTAAGATCATCGAGTCAAGGGTTAACCCAGCACTGCCAAGTCCACCACTAAACCATGTCCCTCAGCACCACCTCTACGCGGCTTTTAAATCCCTCCAGGGATGGTGACTCCACCACTTCCCTGGGCAGCCTGGTCCAGGGCTTGGTAATGCTTTTGGGGAAGAAATTTTCCGCAATATCCATCCCAAACCTCCCCAGCATAACTTGAGGCCGTTTCCTCTTGTCCTATCGCCTGTTCCTTGGGAGAAGAGCCCGACTCCCCTGGCTCCCCCCTCCTTTCAGGGAGCTGTAGAGAGCGAGAAGGTCTCCCCTCAGCCTCCTCTTCTCCAGGCTGAACACCCCCAGCTCCCTCAGCTGCTCCTCACAAGACTCCTGCTCCAGACCCTTTGCCAGCTCCGTTGCCCTTCTCTGGACACGCTCCAGCCCCTCCATGTCCCTCCTGGAGTGAGGGGCCCAAAACTGCACACAGCCCTCGAGGTGGGGCCTCACCAGTGCCCAGGATAGAGGTACAATTGCTTCCCTAGTCCTTCTGGCCACGCTATTTCTAACAGAAGCCAGGATGCTGTTGGCCTTCTTGTCCGCCTGGGTACACTGCTGGAATTAGCACAGACCTTAGATCTTTCCAGGTCTCTATGTCCTCTTGCTTGTGAGTGAGTCCAGCTTCAAGTTCACCAGTGAATTGCACACACACACGGTGCTCCCACCAGAAGCTGGCCCCGGACACACGGTGTTTCCAACGGCAGGGTCCTTGTGACCTGTGTTCCCTTCTGCCATTGCTGGCAGCCAGCTCTCCGGACCCACCCCCACCAGGTACGGAGCGGGGCCGCACAGAAAAGGGTTTGGAATGGCTCTCAAAAAGAAGGTGGGATGGACTGTGGTGATTAGGTGCAGGGCTCAGGCAAACAAGCAAACCGGCCAGCAGCTTGCTTCTGTGTGATGGGCTCCTTCACCCGGCCTTGTCTCCCTTTTCCACGCTTGTACCTTCCCCTCACCTTCCCTGTCTCCTCCCTTGCTCTGCCCTTCTCTCCCCTCCCAGACAGGGGACCCACCCCCGGCTATTTCCCCCCTGCTCCCCGGTTTGCTCCATCTGTGAACAGCGTTGGTGTTTCAGGCCCTGTGAGCTGGGTCGCCTTGGACTTCCATGGCATTACTGGTGGGCTTTGCTGGGTACTGCTGTCCCTGCCAGAGTCCTCTCCCCAAAATGACCCCAACTCTTCCTTCAGTTATCTGTGAAGTGTGCCCTCCCCTCATCATCCCCCAGAAGTACCCATGAAATCTCCGCACAGCTTCCCCAACCCCATGTGGGAGCCTCAGAGCCTCGCCAGCCCCCAGGCCGCTGGCACAACCCGTCTGTGGGGCCAAAGCAGGAACAGGGGCGGGCGCACGCGCGCCCCGGGGCTTCCCTGGCCCCGCTGCCCACGCAGCGCCTGCTGGGGAGGGAGGACGGCTGACCTTCAGCCAGAGCAGCAGCAAGCCATGGAGCAGCACTGTCACGAGTTTCTGGTTACAGAGCGACCTGCGGGCTCCGGCCCATGGCTTATCACTACGGCACGTCGCGTGTGGTGGGTGGCACGGACGCCCAGCCAGGGGCCTGGCCCTGGATCGTCAGCATCCAGGACCCCTGGGAAGCAGGCACGGGGCACATCTGCGGAGGGTCCCTCATCAGCTCGCAGTGGGTCCTCACGGCAGCACACTGCTTCATCAACGCCAGGTAAGGAGGATCGGGGACGGGGCCGTCCCCACCACGCTGGCAGGTGCCCTGTGCCAGCACCACGTGCTGCTCCCGCCCCGGTTCCTTGCCCGGTGCCTGGGCTCTCCTGGGCCGGCGCAGACACTGCTCGGGAGAAGGCTGCGCTCGTGCCACATCTCCCCAGCAGCCCCCGGCTCGACATCGCCGGCGCCCGAGGCACGCCAGGGCCGTTGCACCCTCCGCAGCGCGGCTTTCCCCTCTCCCCGGGGCAGCAGAAGGCAGGGAACTGCTGGGCTGCTGCAGCACATGGCTCCGCTCCCTCTGAGCCCCCGCTCCATCTCCTTCCAGGCACATCACCATGTGGCGCGTGGTGGTCGGGGCCACCCGCTTGTCTCGGCTGGGCCCGGAGGTCCAAGTGCGCAATATTCGGCGGCTCCTGGTTCACGAGCACTATAATAACATCTCACAGAGCAACGACATTGCGCTGCTGGAACTGAACCACCCCGTCCAGTGCAGCTACTACACACAGCTCGCCTGTGTGCCCGACGCCTCGCTGAGAGTGTCGGAGCTGACCACCTGCTACGTCAGTGGTTGGGGTGCCACGGCTGCAAGATGTGAGTTCCCCAAAAGCGCTCGTGTCCCGAGGGCAAGCTTGGCTCACTGGGGAGACAGGCTGGGCTTCCTGAGAGCAGAGGGGAAAGCCAGAGTCGGGCCGTGGGGACATTGGCCTACGGAGAGAGGGGCCCGACCCATTCCCCAACGCAAGACCAAAGGGCAACACCGGTACAAGGCCTTCAGGACAGGCAAAGCCAAGAACCCGGGGAAGGGCTTCACCAGACGGGGGGGAGAACGGGCAAAGAGCTGCTGGCCGCTAATTCCTTTCTGTGCTCACAGCTGCCAAATCAGCTGATGTCCTGCAGGAGGCCCAGGTCCGCCTCATCGATGTCAACCTCTGCAACAGCAGCCGGTGGTACAGAGGCGCCATCCACAGCCACAACCTGTGTGCTGGCTACCCACAGGGTGGCATCGACACCTGCCAGGTAGGAGCGTGCCACAAGCCCAGCCCCAGCAGCACAGGCAGCCCTGTCACAGCCGCCCAAACACACCCCGGGGCGGGCTCTGCCCGCCAAGTCGCCCTCCCGCCGCTGGCTCCCCACCCCTGCCGGGGCTCACCTCCCCTTCCCCCACCTGCGCGTCCTTGCCCCGTGTCCGCCTTGTCCCAGAGGCCGGGGACTCTGCCCAGGAAGCCCATCTGTGCTCTTGGCAGCCACAGCTCCAGATCCCAATCCCACAACATCGCTCTTTCACACAGCCAGCAGCCAGCCCTACCGCTGACGGTGGCCACCCAACACACCTCAGGCCTCTCTCCTCCGCTGCAGGGTGACAGCGGTGGTCCTCTGGTGTGCAAAGACAACAGTGCGGAATACTTCTGGCTTGTCGGCCTGACCAGCTGGGGGAGAGGCTGCGCAAGAGCCAGGCAGCCCGGCATCTACACCTCCACGCAGCACTTCTACGACTGGATCCTGCTCCAGATGGGACTGCGCCCGGCACCAACAGCTACCCCGACACCACAGACAGCCTTCACTTCCACCCCCTATCAGAGGCCAAGGCCAACACCAACACAATCGGGCACGTTTGGATCCTGCCTGTTTCCACGCCAGAAGCTGGTGGAATTCTTTAATCTGTTGCAGGAGCTCCTGCGGTTCCTAAGGGGGGAAAAGGCTTGAGCAGCAGGATGCACAGGATCCAGCGCAGGCTGCAGCGTTCCACCGCGTTTCCTTCTAGGGCAATGCCTGCTGATGCAAAGGCAGCCTCATTGCCAAAGGCCTGCTCTGTCCTGCCCACGCTCCTCCGAGTGCTCGCGGATGCTGACCATGACTTCGTTGTTGAAATAAAGTTGCCGATTTTCTCAGCTAACCGTGCCTCGCTCCAGTTCCGTCTCCTGTGCAAGGGAAGGACTTCCATGCCCAGCACCTGCGGAGTGGGGCTGCAGGCACACAGTGGGGCACAAAGGGCAAGAGTTGCTCCCGAGGGCTGGGGATGTGCCTGCTCAGAGAGGAGGGTGCTCAGAGCCACCGTGGGATGGAGAAGACCGGCACATTGAGGATAGGAAGCCATGACGTGAGATGCAGACAGCTCGGGGATATGCATTAAGCACACGAGCTGACGAGCAGGGCCTGGCATAAGCCTCAGGGAAATGAACCGACCCTGGGCAACTCCTGAGCATGCCAAGAGACATTGCCGACCCCAGGGAGCAGAGTGAGAAGCCGACAGGAGTTACAGTGCCATAAGGAAGAGCCAGATTTCATGGGTACTTATGGGGGATGATGAGGGGAGGGCACACTTCACAGGTAACTGAAGGAAGAGTTGGGGTCATTTTGGGGAGAGGACTCTGGCAGGGACAGCAGTACCCAGCAAAGCCCACCAGTAATGCCATGGAAGTCCAAGGCCACCCAGCTCACAGGGCCTGAAACACCAACGCTGTTCACAGATGGAGCAAACCGGGGAGCAGGGGGGAAATAGGCGGGGGTGGGTCCCTTGTCTGGGAGGGGAGAGAAGGGCAGAGAAAGGGAGGAGACAGGGAAGGTGAGGGGGAGGTACAAGCGTGGAAAAGGGAGACAAGGCCGGGTGAAGGAGCCCATCACACAGAAGCAAGCTGCTGGCCGGTTTCCTTGTTTGCCTGAGCTGCCTGTCACTGGGCTGCTGCAGTGCTCTGTATAACCGGCACGCCAAGACAACACAGAGGAGCTCTCCACACGCTCGCCAGCGTCCCCGCCACCCCATTTCACAGCACCAACCCCTCTGCTAGTTGCAGCACCCCAGCCTGCAAACACCCCTGCACCCCAGCCAGCGCCCCGCAGCACCCTCTCCTTGCTGCTCTGCCCCCCCAGACCCACCGTCACAGGCTGCTGCAAGCGCAAAACGGAGACCAGGCTGCTGCGCACGAAAATTGGTAGTGCTTGCTTGAGAAAGGTGTCCCTCCGTGGAGCTGCGCTCGGCTTCACAACAGCGCCGCACAGATGCCACTGCGGGGGCTGGAGAAGGGTCCCGAGTTGCCCTCGGCAGAGCAGCTGCCCTGCAGCCACCCCGCGGATGCCACGCTCCCGCTGTGCCCTGCGGACCCTCGTCCTTGTGGTCTGTGGTCTGCAGCCCTCCGACTCCAGGCTGAGCTTTTCCCGCCTCTCAGCTCTTCTCAGCCCTCGGCACCAGCCCGCCTCGGGGGCACGCTCCCTTCCCCTCAGTGCCAAGTGGCTCCTGCAAACGCCACGCGTGCCATCAGCGCGGCGTGGGGGACCCCGCTACCCGGGGAGCAGTGCAGAGCCGGCTCAGCGACAGCTTTGTATGGAGGAGGGCACAGGGGGTGACACAGCTCTGAGGGGAGCAGCGGCATCCTCAGCAGGGCCCAGCTCCCAGCCTCGGCGGACGGAGGATGAGGGAGACGCAGGGATGTGGCTCCCGGGGGACAACCCGAGCGGGGAGCTGTTCCCCTGCGCGTGTGTAACAGGCACACTGCCCTCACGCCACAGCAGCCCCACGGCCGCCCTCCCTACACTGACCCCATGGCTGCCCTCCCTACACCCACTCCACGACTGCCCTCACCTCATGCCGACGCCACGGCCGCCCTCCCTACACTGACCCCATGGCCTGCCCCCATCTTCTGTGCCCGCCACCTCCTCCCGCTGCCAGCTCCCTCCTTCCCTCCCCCCCTCCTCTGCCTCCCCTCGGCATCCCCGAGTCCTGGTAAGCAGATATTGAGCCCGGGCACCCAGAGCCCCTTTGGGGTCCCGCTGGCTGCAGGGGCAGGGGTAGGTGGGCAGCTCCCGCAGCAGATGCGGGGGACAGAGCCCGGCCAGGCCCTGGCAAGGGATGGTGAGGGACGGCACGGGAGAGTGGGGGGCAGACAGGGGTGCACAGGCTGACACCAACAGCCAAACTGCACAGCAACACACACACCCACCCCAACTGCACAGCAACACACACCCAGTGCACAGCACCGCACACTGACTCTCTTCTCCTAGGGAGCAGGCGATGGGACAAGAGGAAACAGCCTCAAGTTGTGCCAGGGCAGGATACTAGGATTGGATACTAGGAAAAAAATTACACCAAAAGGGTTATCAAGCATTGGAACAGGCTGCCCAGGGAAGTGGTGGAAACGCCATCCCTGGAGGGATTGGAGGGATGGGTAGACGTGGTGCTGAGGGACGTGGTTTAGTGACGGTTTTGGTCAGTGTTAGGACAATGGTTGGACTCGATGATCTGAAAGGTCCCTTTCAACGCAGACAGTTCTACGATTCTGTGATTCAAGGGACACTGACACACACACTGGCTGCACACCAACTCTGAACGCCCCCACGCTGCACACCAACACTCACACTGACTGCGCACCAACACACACAACACACACAACACACACGAACTCTCCGAGTGCCGCACGCGCAGTACACAAGCAGGTCATGCACGGCGAGCGGCAGGCACGCGCACTCAGCGTGGCACAGACTCGCACCAAGTGCATGCACAGACAGCCTGCCTGCGTGCACAGACGCCCGCACACACGGCACACGCCCTGCCCTGTGGACGCACACGTACGGTGTGTGCACAGGCTCAGCTACACCACACTGCAGCTCTACTGTGTGCACCTCCATGTGCGTATGGAGATGTAGAGTGCACCCGGACACCGAGTGCACCCACACATGGCGCACGCACACACAGACTGCACGACACAAACCGACATGCCGGGGTGTGTGCACCAGGCGTGCGCACACACACAGCGAGCGCCGGGGGGGCGGTGCTGGGCTCGTCCCACGCGCACATCACTGCTCGCCCGCCGCGGCTGTCACCAGGTGGGCCCTGCAGCACCCGACCACGTGCGTCCTGCCTGTAGTAGGTCTGTTCTCTGGTGTATGTGCTTTGGGAAGGACCTGGCGGCAAAGGGCTGCAGGGCGCAGGGTGGCCGTGAACGTCCCAAAGGGGCTGGGATGCCACGTTGCTTTGTCCCTGCAGGCTGTCAGCAGGCAGTGCTCCGAGCCGGGCGCTGCCGCCTGCCACGGGGCACACACGTAGGCAGAGCGTTCAGCGGGGCTCTGGTGGGGGTGTCCGAGCCCAGCTTCTGCCTCCCCTCCTGCTCGGAACACCCCACGTTGCTCCCCCTTCCCCCGAGAGACCACCGTGCCCAGCGGAACCAGGGAGTCTGTGACATCAACCCTGGCAACCAGGGCACCCTGGGCAACGCCAGCGCTGCGGGCACCGTGCCGGCTGCTGCTCTGGTGGCGACGAGCCCTTGGTTCTTGTAGCTACCACGTGCTGCTGCCAGCCATGACTTTGCTCCTCGTCCTCATCCTGCTGGCCCTGTGCTGGCCCGTGCACGCCGCGTGGGACACCTGTGGGTAAGTGGCGGAGGCTCGGGGAGGGAACTCAGGCAGCCCTTACGGGGTTCACTTGTCCCCCGTGGCCACCACCGCACAGCTTCCCCAACCCCATGTGGGAACCTCAGAGCCTCGCCAGCCCCCAGGCCGCTGGCACAACCCGTCTGTGGGGCCAAAGCAGGAACAGGGGCGGGCGCACGCGCGCCCCGGGGCTTCCCTGGCCCCGCTGCCCACGCAGCGCCTGCTGGGGAGGGACGACGGCTGACCTTCAGCCAGAGCAGCAGCAAGCCATGGAGCAGCACTGTCACGAGTTTCTGGTTACAGAGCGACCTGCGGGCTCCGGCCCATGGCTTATCACTACGGCACGTCGCGTGTGGTGGGTGGCACGGACGCCCAGCCAGGGGCCTGGCCCTGGATCGTCAGCATCCAGGACCCCTGGGAAGCAGGCACGGGGCACATCTGCGGAGGGTCCCTCATCAGCTCGCAGTGGGTCCTCACGGCAGCACACTGCTTCATCAACGCCAGGTAAGGAGGATCGGGGACGGGGCCGTCCCCACCACGCTGGCAGGTGCCCTGTGCCAGCACCACGTGCTGCTCCCGCCCCGGTTCCTTGCCCGCTGCCTGGGCTCTCCTGGGCCGGCGCAGACACTGCTCGGGAGAAGGCTGCGCTCGTGCCACATCTCCCCAGCAGCCCCCGGCTCGACATCGCCGGCGCCCGAGGCACGCCAGGGCCGTTGCACCCTCCGCAGCGCGGCTTTCCCCTCTCCCCGGGGCAGCAGAAGGCAGGGAACTGCTGGGCTGCTGCAGCACATGGCTCCGCTCCCTCTGAGCCCCCGCTCCATCTCCTTCCAGGCACATCACCATGTGGCGCGTGGTGGTCGGGGCCACCCGCTTGTCTCGGCTGGGCCCGGAGGTCCAAGTGCGCAATATTCGGCGGCTCCTGGTTCACGAGCACTATAATAACATCTCACAGAGCAACGACATTGCGCTGCTGGAACTGAACCACCCCGTCCAGTGCAGCTACTACACACAGCTCGCCTGTGTGCCCGACGCCTCGCTGAGAGTGTCGGAGCTGACCACCT
>WNMW01000042.1:0-31213 GCA_009819605.1 Sterna hirundo
TGGAACTGTTTGCTGATCATGCGGCGCCGGGCGTCGAACTCGTGGGCGGCCATGTAGGGGATCTCCAACAACATGGCGGCCACCAGGTAGACGCACTCCAGCAGCTCCAGGTTGACGTGCATGTGGAAGGGCACCTGGCGCCGCTTCTCCACCTTCTCCTGCTCCGGGTTCCGCTCCTGCAGGCTCCGCAGGAGAAGACCTTGACCCAACAGCTCCTTGGCCCGCCCCGAGCTCTGGATGTCCAGGAGGGCGTTGTGGGCGTCCTTGATCAGCCCCTCGCGGAAAGCGCAGATGCCCAGTTGGACCATGGTGCGGTTGTAGAGGATCTGTGGGGCGGAGGAGGAGGCGTGGGGCGGAGTTAGGGGGTGAGGAACCTTCTGGAGATGGTGGTGGAACCCCATAAACCACGTTACAGAGGTGGTGGGGGAGGAGGAACTGAGGAACCCAAGAAGAACCCACGAGGAACCCATGAGGAACCTTCCCAAGATGGCGGTGGGACCCTCTGGAGACGGTGGGAGAGGACTTGGGGGGCAGGGAGGTGTGGGGCTGGTGAGGAACCTTCTGAAGACCATGGTGGAACCCCATAAATCATGTTATGGAGGAGGTGAGGGAGAAGGAACTGAGGAGCTCCAGAAGAACCCATGAGGAACCTTCTCAAGATGGCGGTGGAACCCTCTGGAGACGGTGGGGAAGGACTTATGGGGCAGGGAGGTGTGGGGCAGAGGAGGAACCTTCTGGAGATGGTGGTGGAACCCCATAAACCACGTTATGGAGGTGCTGGGGGAGAAGGAGTGGAGGAGCTCCAGAAGAACCCACGAGGAACCTTCTCAAGATGGCGGTGGAACCCTCTGGAGATGGTGGGGAAGGACTTATGGGGCAGGGAGATGTGGGGCAGAGGAGGAACCCCCTGGAGATGGTGGTGGAACCCCATAAACCACGTTATGGAGGTGCTGGGGGAGAAGGAGTTGAGGAACTCAAGAACCCACGAGGAACCTCATAGAGATGGCGGTGGAACCCTCTGGAAGACAGTAGGAGAAGACTTATGGGGCAGGGAGGTGTGGGGCCGGTGAGGAACCTTCTGAAGACCATGGTGGAACCCCATAAATCATGTTATGGAGCTGCTGGGGGAGGAGGAACTGAGGAACTTAAGAAGAACCCACGAGGAACCCATGAAGAACCTTCCCAAGATGGCGGTGGAACCCTCTGGAAGACAGTGGGAGAGGACTTATGGGGCAGGGAGGTGTGGGGCTGGTGAGGAACCTTCTGGAGATGGTGGTGGAACCCCATAAACCATGTTATGGAGCTGCTGGGGGAGAAGGAGTGGAGGAACTCAAGAAGAACCCACGAGGAACCCATGAGGAACCTTCCCAAGATGGCGGTGGAACCCTCTGGAGATGGTGGGAGAAGACTTGGGGGGCAGGGAGGTGTGGGGCAGAGGAGGAACCTTCTGGAGATGGTGGTGGAACCCCATAAACCACGTTACGGAGGTGCTGGGGGAGAAGGAGTGGAGGAACTCCAGAAGAACCCATGAGGAACCTTCTCAAGATGGCGGTGGAACCCTCTGGAGACGGTGGGGAAGGACTTATGGGGCAGGGAGGTGTGGGGCTGGTGAGGAACCTTCTGGAGATGGTGGTGGAACTCCATAAGTCACGTTATGGAGGTGCTGGGGGAGGAGGAACTGAGGAACTTAAGAAGAACCCACAAGGAACCTTCTCAAGATGGCGGTGGAACCCTCTGGAGATGGTGAGAGAAGACTTGGGGGGCAGGAAGATGTGGGGCAGAGGAGGAACCTTCTGAAGACCATGGTGGAACCCCATAAACCACGTTATGGAGCTGCTGGGGGAGAAGGAGTGGAGGAACTCAAGAAGAACCCACGAGGAACCCATGAGGAACCTTCCCAAGATGGTGGTGGAACCCTCTGGAGACGGTGGGGAAGGACTTGGGGGGCAGAGAGATGTGGGGCAGAGGAGGAACCTTCTGGAGATGGTGGTGGAACCCCATAAACCACGTTATGGAGGTGCTGACGGAGAAGGACTCAAGGAACTCCAGAAGAACCCACGAGGAACCTTCCCAAGATGGCGGTGGAACCCTCTGGAGACGGTGGAAGGGGACTTATGGGGCAGGGAGGTGTGGGGCAGAGGAGGAACCCCCTGGAGATGGTGGCGGAACCCCATAAGGAACCTTCTGGAGACGATGCTGGAGCACTTGGGGGGCCGAGGAGGAACCCCCTGGAGCTGGCGCTGGACCAGGGGCCGGAGAACGGGGGGGGGAGGGGTCAGAGGGACTTGGGGGGCAACTTGGGGGGCGACTTGGGGGGCAGAGAGATGTCGGAACCCCCGAGGAATCCACCCGGAACCCCACGGAGACGCCACCGGAAGAGTCGGTGGCCAAACCACGGAAGGGCGTGGTCCTGCCACGGGGTCCCGTCTGCCCCATAGAGAGTTCGGGGCCACTTGGGGGGCGACTTGTGGGGCAGAGACACGGTGGAACCCAGGAGGAACCTACAAGGAACCCACGAGGAACCCATGAAGGACCCTCAGAGGTGCCGGTAAAGGGGGTAGTGCCTGCCCCATAGAGCCATTTCCTCACGCTATGGGCTCTGCCTGCCCCATAGAGCATCGGGGCCACTTGTGGGGCGACTTGTGGGGCAGAAAAATGATAGAACCCAGGAGGAACCCACGAGGAACCCACAAAGAACCTTCGAGAGATGCCTGTAACCGACCCAACGCCCACCATACAGAGGTGCCCCCTCGCGTTACGGGTTCCGCCTGCCCCATAGAGGGTCAGGATGACTTGTGGGGCAACTTGTGGGGCAGAAAGATGATAGAACCCACAAGGAACCTATGAAGAACCCTTGAGGAACCCATGAAGAACCCTCCAGAGATGCCTGTAACCGACCCAACACCCACCATATAGAGGCGTCCCCTCGTGTTATGGGCTCTGCCTGCCCCACAGAGGGTCGGGACAACTTGTGGGGCAACTTGTGGGGCAGAAAAATGATAGAACCCACAAGGAACCTATGAGGAACCCTTGAGGAACCCACAAAGAACCCTCCAGAGATGCCCGTACCTGACCCAACACCCACCATATAGAGGCGTCCCCTCGCGTTATGGGCTCTGCCTGCCCCATAGAGAGTCAGGATGACTTGTGGGGTGACTTATGGGGCAGAAAGATGATAGAACCCACAAGGAACCTACAAGGAACCCTTGAAGAACCCATGAAGAACCCTCCAGAGATGCCTGTAACCGACCCGCCCCCACCATATGGAGGTGTATGCTCGTGCTATGGGCTCTGCCTGCCCCATAGAGCATTCGTGGCCACTTGTGGGGCGACTTATGGGGCAGAAAGATGATAGAACCCATGAGGAACCCATGAAGAACCCATAAGGAACTCACAAAGAACCCTCCAGAGATGCCCATAACTGACCCAACCCCCACCATATAGAGGCGCCCCCTCGTGTTATGGGCTCCGCCTGCCCCACAGAGCGTTTGGGATGACTTGTGGGGCAACTTGTGGGGCAGAAAGATGATAGAACCCAGGAGGAACCCATGAAGAACCCATGAAAAACCTTCGAGAGATGCCCGTAACCGACCCAACCCCCGCCATATAGAGGCGCCCCCTTGCGTTCTGGGCTCCGCCTGCCCCATAGAGGGCTGGGACGACTTGTGGGGCAACTTGTGGGGCAGAAAGACGATAGAACCCAGGAGGAACCCATGAAAAACCTTCGAGAGATGCCCGTAACCGACCCAACTCCCCCCATATAGAGGCGTCCCCTCGTGTTATGGGCTCTGCCTGCCCCATAGTGGGTCGTGGCCACTTATGGGGTGACTTATGGGGCAGAAAGACGATAGAACCCACAAGGAACCTGTGAAGAACCCTTGAGGAACCCACAAAGAACCCTCCAGAGATGCCCATAACCGACCCAACACCCACCATATAGAGGTGTCCCCTCGCGTTACGGGCTCCGCCTGCCCCATAGAGAGTCAGGATGACTTGTGGGGCTACTTGTGGGGCAGAAAGACGATAGAACCCACAAGGAACCTGTGAAGAACCCTTGAGGAACCCATGAAGAACCCTCCAGAGATGCCTGTAACCGACCCAACCCCCACCATATGGAGGTGTATGCTCGTGCTATGGGCTCTGCCTGCCCCATAGAGCATTCGTGGCCACTTGTGGGGCGACTTATGGGGCAGAAAGATGATAGAACCCATGAGGAACCCATGAAGAACCCATAAGGAACTCACAAAGAACCCTCCAGAGATGCCCATAACTGACCCAACCCCCACCATATGGAGGTGTCCCCTCGCGTTATGGGCTCTCCCTGCCCCATAGTGGGTCGGGGCCACTTGTGGGGCAACTTGTGGGGCAGAAAGATGATAGAACCCAGGAGGAACCCATGAAGAACCCTCCAGAGATGCCCGTAACCGACCCAACCCCCACCATATAGAGGTGCCCCCTCGCGTTCTGGGCTCCGCCTGCCCCATAGCGCCCCCCCCGCTCCCTTCCCAGCCCCACGGCGCCGACCTGGACGGGGGGGTCGGCGTGCTGGATGTTGTCCTGGAGGTGGGACATGAGCATGAGGTCGCGGGCGGCGAACCAGCGGCTGTGGAGGGCGTGGTGGTAGATGTGGCAGAGGATGGCGCAGGTGCGGATGCGGTCGGTGCGGTCCTTGGCGTAGACGAACTTGCAGAGACGCTCCATGAGGGCGGCCGAGTCTTCCTCCTCCTCCTCTTCCTCCTCGCCCCCCACTTGGGGGTCGCCGGCCCCACGGCGGCGGGCGCCGTAGTCGAACTTGTAGTAGGTGTGGAGGACGCGGCGCAGGTAGACGCGGCAGAGCTCCTCCGTCGTCCCCTTCTCCTGCAGGTACCGCTGGAGGCGGGCGATGATGGCGCACACCCGCCCCTCGTCCTTCAGGTGCTCCACGTACTCTGGGGGGCGGAGGCGCAACTTAGGGGTCGCCAGCCCCACGGCGGCCCCACACACACGGCGGCGGCGGCGGCTCACCTTGGGAGTGGGGGTCGGTGTTCTGCATGATCTTGGTGAACTCCTCGTCCATGCGCTCCACCAGCGTCAGGATGCAGCCGCGCACGCGGTAGGGCTGGGGGGCAGGACCCATAAGTTGGGGGGCGGGACCCATAGCGGAGGCACATAGCGGTTCTTCGGCCCCACAACTCGGGTCCCGACCCTGAAAGCGCTTCTACAGGGCCATAAGAACCTTCAAAGTGCTCTTCCAGACCCACATCTGACCCACATCTGACCCACAAGTTGGAGGGCGGGACCCACAAGTTAGGGGGCAGACCCACAGCGGAGCCACAAGCAGTTCTTCAGGCCCACAACTCGAGTGCCGACCCCGAAAGCACTTCTACAGGGCCGTAAGAACCTCCAAACTGCTCTCCCAGACCCACATCTGACCCACAGCAGACCCACAAGTTGGGGGGCAGGACCCACAAGTTAGGGGGCAGACCCACAGCGGAGCCACAAGCGGTTCTTCAGCCCCACAGCTCGAGTCCCAACCCCAAAAGTGCTTCTACAGGGCCATAAAAACCTCCAAACTGCTCTCCCAGACCCATAAGCAGCTGCTCCAGACCCACATCTGACCCACAAGTTGGGGGGCAGACCCATAGCAGACCCACAGCGGAACCACAAGCAGTTCTTCAGCCCCACAACTCGGGTCCCAACCCCAAAAGCGCTTCTACAGGGCCATAAGAACCTTCAAACTGCTCTTCCAGACCCACATCTGACCCACAAGTCGTTGGCCCAGACCCATAGCAGACCCACAATTCTCCCCTCCAGCCCCACAACTCCCTCCCAGGACCCACAACTCCCCCCTCCAGCCCCACAAGTGCCTTATCCAGCCCCACAAGTGCCTTCTCCAGCCCCACAACTCCCTCCCAGGACCCACATCTCCCCCCTCCCCAGCCCCACAACTCCCTCCCAGGACCCACAACTCCCTCCCAGGACCCATAACTCCCCTCCCCAGCCCCACAACTCCCCCCTCCAGCCCCACAACTCCCTCCCCAGCCCCACAACTCCCCCCCCCAGACCCCCAACTCCCTCCCAGGACCCCCAACTCCCCTCCCCAGCCCCCCAACTCCCCCCCCCCCAGCCCCGCAACTCCCTCCCAGGACCCACAACTCCCCCCTCCAGCCCCACAACTCCCCCCTCCAGCCCCCCAACTCCCTCCCAGGACCCATAACTCCCCTCCCCAGCCCCACATCCCCCCTCCCCAGCCCCAAATCCCCCTCCCCAGCCCCACATCTCCCCCCTCCAGCCCCACAGGTACCTCCCAGGACCCATAACTCCCCCCCCCAGCCCCCCAGCTCCCTGCCCCACGGCCGCCCCACACCTGCTCGGGGTTGGCCAGGTTCTCGGACTCCTCCAGGATGTTCTCCCCGATGAAGATCTCGGGGTGGGCGAAGAGAACGTCCAGCAGCTCCTCGATGCAGCCCAGGCACTTCTGCCACATCTCCGCCTGGGGGGCACCACCTCAGCCCCCGCCCCACGGCGCTGCCCCACGGCGCCCCACGGCGCCCCCCGCCCCACACGGCCCCACCACGAGGGGCCGGAGTCGGGAGAAGGGGGTTGACTTGAGCCCCCTCTGCACCTCCGGGGTCACCCCTGGCCCCATAGATATCCCCCCCACCCCCCCCAGACCCATAGATCGCCCTCTGCCCCATAGATCCCAGCCCCACAGAGCCTTCCGACCCACATCCCGCCCCACACGTCCACGTTTGGGGTTGGAATCGCAGAGGAACAGGATGGAGTTGAGCTCCATCTTCACCCCCAAGACCACCCCCAGCCCCATAGATCCCTCTCAGCCCCACAGATCCCCACTCTGCCCCATAGATCCCAGCCCCAGAGACCCTTCTGACCCACATCCCGCCCCACACATCCACAAAAGTGGCCATTTTGGGTTGAAATCGGAGAGGAACATGACGGAGTTGAGCTCCATCTTCACCCCCAAGACCACCCCCAGCCCCACAGATCCCTCCCAGCCCCACAGATCCCCCTCCGCCCCACAGATCCCAGCCCCAGAGATCCTTCTGACCCACATCCTGCCCCACACATCCACAAAAGTGACCATTTTGGGTTGAAATTGGAGAGGAACACGACGGAGTTGAGCGCCATCTTCACCCCCAAGACCACCCCCAGCCCCACAGATCCCCGCCCCAGCCCCACAGATCCCCCCCCCAGCCCCACACCTTCATGTAGGTGGCCAGGTTGGGGTTGTAGTCGTAGAGGGACGCGATGATGTTGAACTTGATCTTCACCTCCAGGGCCACCCCCAGCCCGTTCTCGTTGGCGATGGCCACCAGCAGCTGCAGCAGCTCGATCTGGGCCGCGCTGTGGGGCAGGGGCCGTGGGTCAGCCCCACGCCTTCTCCCCCCACCCCACCGCCCCACGGCGCCCCCCCCAACCTCACCGATCCGTCCCCTTCTTCCCCCGCGCCTGGAGGATCTCGTTGAGCTTCTTCACCACCACGGCGTGGTTGATCTCCGTCCCCTTGGCGAACATCTTGGGCTTCTCCTATGGGGCCACGGGAGCCACTTAGGGGGCAGAGCCCCATAGCGACGCCACCCCACACCCTCCCGCCCCATACCTTGACCAGGGGGACGCCCCCCTTGACCTTCTCCCACTCGCCGCCGCCATCGTTCTCCTCCTCCTCCTCCTCGTAGCGGCGGCTCTTGCGGTCGTGCTTCTTCTTGGCCTTTTCCTCCCGCTTCTTCTCCCCCCCTTTCTTGTCCTCCTCCCTGTGGGGCCGCCCCATAAGTTGTGGGGCAGGGCGAGACCCACCCCCTGAACCCCAGCCCCACACTTATGGGGCGGAAGGACTGACTTTTTGAGGAACTTGGAGGCCAAGGAGGTGTATTTGCCGTCGTCTTCGTCCGACTCGGAGTCGGTGTCGGAGTCGGACGAGCCCCAATCTTCCTCCTCCTCCGAGTCGTCCTCCTCCTCCTCCTCCTCGCCCTACAACCGGCACTCACTTAGGGGGCAGCCCCACACTTTTCCCCCCCCCAGCCCCACAACCAGCCCCACAACCTTGGCGTAGCGCGACCGGCCCTCGCCGCCCCCTTCCTTCTTCTTCAGGAAGGCGCCGACGCCGCCGTCCTCCTCCTCCTCCTCCTCCTCCTCCTCCCCCGAGGAAGAGCTGGACGCTGTGGGGCAGGGAGAGGAGACAAAGGGGTCGCGGCCTGCCCCACAGAGCCCCGCCCCATAGATTCGGCGCCCCACAGAGAGCGGGTGTGGGTGTGTCCCCCCCCCAACCTTCGGAGTCGCGGCTTTTCTTCTCCTCGTCCTCGTCCGACTGCTCCGGGTTCTGCCGGCGACGCCGTGGGGCAGGGAAGCAGGGGGGGGAAGTTAGGGGGCAGGCAGTGGGTCAGGCTGCCCCACAAGTGGCCCCCCAGCCCCACAAGCGCCCCCCAAGTTCCCCCAAAACCACGTAGCTGCCCCACAACTACCTCCCTCAGAGGCACAATCGCTTTCTCCAGCCCCATAACTGTGTCGCCCAGACCCACACCTGGCCCCCCAGCCCCACAAGTGTCTCCCCAGCCCCACAACTACCTCCCCAGCCCCACAAGTGCCCCACCTGACCCACAAGAGGCCCCCAAAGCCCCATAACTGCCCCACAACTACCTCCCTCAGAGCCACAATCGCGTTCTCCAGCCCCATAACTACCTCGCCCAGACCCACAAGTGGCCCCCCAGCCCCACAAGTGCCCCATCTGACCCACAAGTGCCCCACCTGACCCACAAGTGCCCCATAAGTTCCCCCAAAAGCATGTAGCTGCCCCACAACTACCTCCCCAAGACCCACAATCGCCTTCTCCAGCCCCATAACTAACTCGCCCAGACCCACAAGTGGCCCCCCAGCCCCATAAGTGGCCCCCCAGCCCCACAACTACCTCCCCAGCCCCACACGTGCCCCACCTGACCCACAAGTGCCCTACAAGTTTCCCCAGAGCCCCATATCTGCCCCACAAGTACCTCCCTCAGAGCCACAATCACCTTCTCCAACCCCATAACTATGTCTCTGCCCCACTGTGCCCCACATCCCCCTCTCGTGCCCCACATCCCCCCCAACATCCCACCCCTCTGCGCCCCACGTTGTGCCCCGTTCTGCCCCACATCCCACCCCACCCCCTGCCCCACACCCCGCCCCACATCCCCCTTCCCTGCCCCACATCCCACCCCTGTCACATCCCAAATCCCCAACATCCTGCCCCGTTGTGCCCCACGTTGTGCCCCGTTCCACCCCACATCCCAACCCCACATTCCACCCCACACCCTGCCCCACACCCCACCCCACACCCTGCCCCACATCCCCCTTCCCCGCCCCACATCCCACCCGTCACGTCCCAAATCCCCCCCCAACATCCCCCCTCTCTGTGCCCCACATTGTGCCCCGTTCTGCCCCACATCCCGCCCCACTGTGCCCCTTATGTTGCCCCACATCCCGCTCAACATCGCACCCCTCTGCGCCCCACGTTGTGCCCCGTTCCACCCCCCATCCCGCCCCACATCCCGCCCCACACCCTGCCCCACATCCCCCTTCCCTGCCCCACATCCCACCCCTGTGGTATCCCAAATCCCCCCCAACATCCTGCCCCGTTGTGCCCCACGTTGTGCCCCGTTCTGCCCCACATCCCGCCCCACCCCCTGCCCCACACCCCACCCCACACCCTGCCCCATGCCCCACACCCCACCCCACACCCCACCCCACACCCTGCCCCACATCCCCCTTCCCCGCCCCACATCCCACCCCCGTCACGTCCCAAATCCCCCCCAAGATCCCCCCTCTCTGCTCCCCACATTGTGCCCCGTTCCACCCCACACCCTGCCCCACACCCTGCCCCACACCCCGCCCCACCCCCCGCCCCACAGACCTGCTTGTAGCTGGCGATGTGGGGCTCGAAGTCGCGGTTGTACTTGCGGATCTTCTGCCGGAGGGTGCTCAGGGCCTTCGCGTTGTTCTTGTTCATCTTCTTCTTCCCCTCCTTGTCCTCCCACAGCTGGGGGGCACCGACCCACGGCTGACCCACAGAGCCCCTTCCCTGCCCCACATCCCGCTCCCCTACACCCCATTCTCACCCATTTTCCGCCCCGTTCTGACCCACTTTTTGCCCCGTTTCGCCCCATTTTCCCCCCCAATTTCCCCCCCCACACCCCGCCCCACGCCCCGCCCCACACCCCCTTTCTGTGCCCCACATCCCGCTTCCCTACAGCCCTTTGTACCCAATTCTGACCCACTTTTTGCCTCATTTCGCCCCCTTTTCCCCGTTTTCTGCCCCAAATTCCCCCCCTAAACCCCCCCATGCCCTGCCCCACACCCTGCCCCACATCCCGCCCCACATCCCGCTCCCCTCCACCCCGTTTTATACCCAATTCTGACCCATTTTCCACCCCGTTCCGACCCATTTTTCGCCCCGTTTTGCCCCATTTTCCCCCCGTTTTCCGCCCCGAACCCCGCCCCATGCCCTGCCCCACACCCTGCCCCACACCCTTCTGTGCCCCACATCCCGCTTCCCTACAGCCCTTTATACCCAATTCTAACCCACTTTTTGCCTCGTTTCGCCCCCTTTTCCCCCCATTTTCTGCCCCAAATTCCCCCCCTAAACCCCCCCATGCCCTGCCCCACACCCTGCCCCACATCCCCCTTTTGTGCCCCACACCCTGCCCCACATCCCGCTCCCCTACACCCCGCTTTATACCCCCCTCCGACCCATTTTCTGCCCCATTTCGCTCCCTTTTCCCCCCCCCCGTTTTCCGCCCCACACCCCGCCCCAAACCCCCCCTACACCCTGCCCCACACCCTACCCCACATTCCCCTTCTCTGCCCCACATCCCGCCCCACATCCCGCTCCCCTCCACCCCATTTTATACCCCATTCCCACCCATTTTCCGCCCCGTTCTGACCCAATTTCTGCCCCGTTTTGCCCCCTTTTCCCCCCCGTTTTCCGCCCCACACCCTGCCCGAAACCCCCCCCACGCCCTGCCCCACATCTCCCTTCCCTGCCCCACATCCCGCTCCCCTACACCCCACTTTATACCCCATTCCCACCCATTTTCCGCCCCGTTCTGACCCACTTTTCGCCCCGTTTCGCTCCCTTTTCCCCACCGTTTTCCGCCCCGAACCCCCACACACACCCTGCCCCACACCCCGCCCCACACCCTGCCCCACACCCCCCTTCTGTGCCCCACATCGTGCTCCCCTACAGCCCTTTATACCTAATTCTGACCCACTTTTTGCCTCGTTTCGCCCCCTTTTCCCCGTTTTCTGCCCCAAATTCCCCCCCTAAACCCCCCCATGCCCTGCCCCACACCCTGCCCCACATCCCCCTTCTGTGCCCCACATCCCGCCCCACATCCCGCTCCTCTGCACCCCGCTTTATACCCAATTCTGACCCATTTTTTGCCCCGTTTCGCTCCTTTTTCCCCCCATTTTCCCCCCGTTTTCCGCCCCGAACCCCGCCCCACACCCCGCCCCACGCCCCGCCCCACGCCCCGCCCCACACCTCGTTGAGGTAATCCTCCAGGTCGGCCAGGATGCGGACGTAGAAGCGGGGGACGCCCTCCTTGTCCACGATGCTCTTGGCTTTGCCGAAGGCTTTGCCCAGGAGCTCGAACTCCTCCAGGCACTTGGTGACGTCCCGGATTTTCATGGCGTTTCGGATGGTTTTGATCAAATTGTTCAATTCTTCAAACCTATGGGGCAGAGGGGGGCAGCGCACGTGTGGGGCAGCCCCACAAGTGCCCCCCCAAACCCCCCCCCCGTGTTTTTTTTACCTCTTGTCCTTCGCGCTCCGCACCACGCGCTTGGTGTCCTCCTCGTCCTCGCTCAGTAAAATGGGTCTAAAAAAGAGGGGAAAAATCTATGGGGCAGCCCCACGGCGCCGCCCCACGGTCCCCCCCGTCCCGTCCCGTCCCCCCCCAGCGTACTTGCCGTAGTTGCCCCCCGGGGGTTTGGCCACCAGCTCGTCCCCCGAGACGGAGGATTCGGACTCGCTGTCGGAGCCGGTGGTGAAGAAGCGGGACATGGCGGCGCCGTGGGGCAGAGCTGTGGGGCAGGCGGGGGGGGGGGTGGGGGTCAGACCCACGGCGCGGCATCCCGCCCCAGCAGTGGGCCACGGGCCGGCTGCGCCCCATAGAACCGCTCTCAGACACGCTCCTGCCCCATATATCTCCATCCTCAATGAGCTCTGCCCCACAGCGCTGCCCCACAGCGAACTTTCAGCCCCACGGCGCAGCTTTGCCCCACAGAACTACTCTCAGACGCGCTCCTGCCCCACATATCTCCATTCTCTATGAGCTCTGCCCCATAGCGCTGCCCCACAGCGAGCTTTCAGCCCCACGGCGCAGCTTTGCCCCATAGAACCGCTCTCAGGCGGGCTCCTGCCCCACATATCTCCGTCCCCGATGAGCTCTGCCCCATAGTGCTGCCCCACAGCGCTGCCCCATAACGAGGTTTCAGCCCCACGGCGCAGCTTTGCCCCATAGAACTGCTCTCAGATAACCTTCTGCCCCACATATCTCTGTCCCTAACAAGCTCTGCCCCATAGCGCTGCCCCATAACACACCCCTGCCCCACACGTCTCACTGCCCCTCAGCACAGCTCTGCCCCATAGATCTGCTCTAACACAAAGTTCTGCCCCACATATCTCCGTCCTTGACGAGCTCTGCCCCATAGCGCTGCCCCATAGCAGGGATTTGGCCCCACGGTGGAGCTTTGCCCCATAGAACTCTCCTCGAACAAGCTTCTGCCCCACATATCTGTGTCCTTGATAAGCTCTGCCCCATAGCGCTGCCCCACAGCTCTGCCCCACACATCTCGCTGCCCCACGGCGGAGCTTTACCCATAGACTTGCTCTAAGATACAGCTCCGCCCCACATATCTCTGTCTCCAACCGACTCTGCCCCACATCTCCCTATCCCTGACAACCTCTGCCCCACAGCGCTGCCCCATAGCGGGGATTCGGCCCCACGGCGCAGCTTTGCCCCACAGAACTCCTCCCAGACAAGCTTCTGCCCCACATCTCTCTGTCATCGACCTGCTCTGCCCCACATATCTTGCCCTCCCTCGCTAACTCTGCCCCATAGCGCCGCCTCATAACTCAAGTCTGCCCCACAGCAGGGCTCTGCCCCACACATCTCGCCGGCCCTCATCAGCTCTGCCCCATGGGGCCGCCCCCCGCCCCCCAGCCCCCCAGATCCCTCCCGGGCCCCACGGACACGCCCCCCCCCCCCCCAAGCTCCCTGGGCCCCACAGCTCCCTCCCGCCCTATCGATCACCCCCAGCCCCACATTTCCCCCCCCCCCGAGACCCATAAACACGCTCACAGCCCCACGTTTCCCCCCTCCACCCCACAGATCCCGACCCACACCCCTCCCGCACCCCATAGAACCTCCCCAGCCCCATAGATCCTCCCCAGCCCCACAGATCCCTGAGCCCCACAGATCCCCCCCAGCCCCATAAGGCCCCCCCCCCAGCCCCACAGATCCCACCCCACACCTCCCCCCCCCGCGCCCCACAGATCCTCCCCAGCCCCACAGATTCCCCCTCAGCCCCACGGACACACGCCCCCCCCAGCCCCACAGATCCCCCCCCAGCCCCACAGATCCCCCCCCAGCCCCATAGACCCCCCCCCCAGCCCCACAGATCCCGCCCCACATCCCCCTCCCCCGGGACCCACACTTCCCCCCCCCGCCCCACAGATCCTCCTCAGCCCCACAGATTCCACCCCCCCCAGCCCCACATTTTCTCCCCTCAGCCGCACCGACACGCCCCCCCCCCCGCCCCCCCCAGCCCCACAGTTCCCGCTCCACACATCCCCCCCCCCGGGACCCACACCTCCCCCCCCGCGCCCCACAGACCCTCCCCAGCCCCACAGATTCCCCCCAGCCCCACAGACCCCCCCCAGCCCCACAGATCCCGCCCCACATCCCCCCCCCCTCACACTCGCACGCGGCGACGCTTCTCCGGGGCCTGCGACAGCCGGGGCGGAAGTGACGTCACCGCCGCGGACCCGCCCTTTCCGCTTCCTCCCCCCTTCGCGCGGGGGGTGGCGGGAAACCGAGTCCTGGCGGGAAAATGGCGCCGCCCCCGAGGGGTCACGGGGGGAGTTGGGGGGCGGGGTGTGGGGCGGGGCCGGCGTGGGGCAGAGCTGATGTGGGGCGGAGATGTGGGGCAGAGCCACCGTGGGACCCACGGAGCCGTGGGGCAGGGCTGCCATGGGGCAGAGATGTGGGGCAGGGTGTGGGGCTGAGCCACCATGGGACCCACAGCGCTATGGGGCAGGGCCACCGTGGGGCAGAGACATGGGGCAGAGCCGCCGTGGGACCCACGGAGCCGTGGGGCAGAGATGCTGTGGGGCAGAGATGTGGGGCAGGTCCGGCGTGGGACCCACGGAGCCGTGGGGCAGAGCCACTGTGGGACCCATGGAGCCGTGGGGCAGGGTGTGGGGCAGAGCCACCATGGGACTCCCAGAGCCGTGGGGCAGAGCCATGGGGCAGAGATGTGGGGCAGAGCCACCGTGGGACCCACAGCGCTGTGGGGCAGGGATGCCGTGGGGCGGAGCTGTGGGGCAGAGCCACTGTGGGACCCACAGAGCTGTGGGGCAGAGATGCTGTGGGGCAGGGCTGCCATGGGGCAGAGATGTGGGGCAGGGTGTGGGGCAGAGCCACTGTGGGACCCATGGAGCTGTGGGGCAGAGCCGTGGCGTGGAGATGTGGGGCAGAGCCGCTGTGGGACTCCCAGAGCCATGGGGCAGAAATGTGGGGCAGAGCCACTGTAGGACCCACAGCACTGTGGGGCAGGGCCGGTGTGGGGCAGAGATGCTGTGGGGCAGAGATGTGGGGCAGAGCCGCCGGGGGACCCACGGAGCTGTGGGGCAGAGCCAGTGTGGGGCAGGGATGTGGGGCAGGGTGTGGGGCAGAGTCACGGGACACAGAACGCAATGGGGCAGAGCCGTGGGTCACAAGATCCATGTTGCCGTGGGGCAGGGATGTGGGGTAGAGCCGCCGTGGGGCACAGGCCCCACAGCACCGTGGGGCAGAGCCGTGGGTCCCAGCAGTCCGTGTCGCTGTGGGGCAGAGCCGTGAGTCCTTGAGCTCCCTGTCGCCGTGGGGCAGAGCCGTGGGTCCAAGGTCTCCTTCCCGCCATGGGGCAGACCCACAAGTCCCATCTCCCCACATCCATGGGGCAGAACCGTGGGTCCGAGGCGTCCCTATGGCTATGGGGCAGAGCCGTGGGGCCGAGGCTCCTTGTCGCCGTGGGGCTGAGCTGTGGGTCCCGTGGGTCTGGGCTGATGTGGGGCAGAGCCGTGGGTCCTTGAGCTCCCTGTCGTTGTGGGTCCTGGGGGGTCGTCGTCGCCGTGGGGCAGAGCCGTGGGGCCCCAGGTCTCCCCTCTGCCGTGGGGCACGGGCCTCCCCACATCCGTGGGGCAGAGCTGGGGGTCCCACGGCGCCGTGGGGCAGAGCTGGGGGTCCGAGGTCTCCTTCTGCCGTGGGTCGCAGCCCTCCCCAGGGCCGTGGGGCAGAGCTGTGGGTCCGACAACGCTGTGGGGCGGAATGGGGAGGGGGTGTCACAGTCAGCCCCACAGACGTGGGGCAGAGACACAAGCGCCATCTCCCCACATCCGTGGGGCAGAGCTGTGGGTCCCAACCCCCCCCACCCCCGCCGTGGGGCAGAGCCGTGGGTCACAGGCCTCCCCCCCCACCGTGGGGCAGACCCACAACACCCATCTCCCCACATCTATGGGGCAGAGCCATGGCTCCCAGCCCCCCCCCCCCACTCTCGCCGTGGGGCAGAGCCGTGGGTCCCCCATCCATGGGGCAGAGCCTCAAGACTCATCTCCCCACATCTATGGGGCAGAGCCCCGAGTCCCGGCCCTCCCCGCATCCCTGGGGCAGAGCCGTGGGTCCCAGCCCCAACCTCGCCGTGGGGCAGAGCCGTCGAGTCACCCCCCCGCCCCACATCCGTGGGGCAGAGCCCCGAGTCCCCTCTCCCCCCGCCCCCTCCCCGCATCCATGGGGCAGAGCCGGGGGTCCCAGCCGGGGGGGTCGCTCACCCGCTGCCCGCCGTGGGTCGCTGCCGCCGCCGTCCCGGCCGTGGGTCGGGGGGTCCCCGCCGTGGGTCAGGCCCCACAGAAGAGGCGGTGGATCCCCACGGCCGCCCCCCCGGCCAGCGCCACCCCCACCGTGTCCCCCAGCGCCGTCACCGCCACCGCCAGCGCCCCGCCCCCCGGCGCCGCCTGCGCGACCCACACTTAGGGGGCAGACCCACAAGCCCCCCCGCGCACCCCGCCCCACAGCCCCCGCCCCCGAGCTCTGCCCCACATCCCTCTTGCTCCGCCCCACGCCTCCCCTCTCCTTGACCCACAGCGTGCCCCACAGCCTGCCCCACACTTAGGGGGCAGACCCATAACCACCCCACACACCCCACCCCACAGCCCCCGCCCCCACCCCAGAGCTCTGTCCCACATCCCTCTCCCTCTGCCCCACACCTCCCCTTTCCCTGCCCCACAGCCTGCCCCACACTTAGGGGGCAGCCCCACAACCCCCCCACACACACCCTGCCCCACACACCCCGCCCCCGCCCCAGAGCTCTGCCCCACATCCCTCTCCCTCTGCCCCACACCTTCGCACCTCCTGACCCACTCCCTGCCCCACACTTAGGGGGCAGACCCATAACCACCCCACGCACCCTGCCCCACACACCCTGCCCCCGCCCCAGGCCTCCCGCCCCACATCCCTCTCCCTCTGCCCCACACCTCCCCTTTCCCTGACCCACAGCCTGCCCCACAGCCTACCCCACACTTAGGGGGCAGACCCATAACCACCCCACGCACCCCGCCCCACACACCCCGCCCCCACCCCAGAGCTCTGCCCCACGCCTCCCCTCTCCCTGACCCACAGCGTGCCCCACAGCCTGCCCCACACTTAGGGGGCAGACCCACAACCGCCCCACACACCCCGCCCCACGCACCCTGCTCCCGCCCCAGAGCTCTGCCCCACATCCCTCTCCCTCTGCCCCACGCCTCCCCTTTCCCTGCCCCACAGCCTGCCCCACACTTAGGGGGCAGCCCCACAACCCCCCCACACACCCCGCCCCACGCACCCTGCCCCCGCCCCAGGCCTCCCGCCCCACATCCCTCTCGCTCCGCCCCACGCCTCCCCTCTCCCTGACCCACAGCCTGCCCCACAGCCTGCCCCACACTTAGGGGGCAGACCCATAACCGCCCCACACACCCTGCCCCTGTCCCAGGCCTCCCGCCCCACATCCCTCTCCCTCTGCCCCACACCTTCCCACCCCCTGACCCACTCCCTGCCCCACTTCCTGCCCCACACTTAGGGGGCAGACCCATAACCACCCCACGCACCCCGCCCCACACACCCCGCCCCTGCCCCAGGCCTCCCGCCCCACATCCCTCTCCCTCTGCCCCACACCACCGCCCCCCGACCTACTCCCTGCCCCACACTTAGGGGGCAGCCCCACAACCCCCCCGCGCACCCCGCCCCACAGCCCTCGCCCCCACCCCAGAGCTCTGCCCCACATCCCTCTCCCTCTGCCCCACGCCTTCCCACCCCCTGACCCACTTCCTGCCCCACACTTAGGGGGCAGACCCATAACCCCCCCCGCACACCCCGCCCCACAGCCCCCGCCCCCGCCCCAGGCCTCCCGCCCCACACCCCTCTCGCTCCACCCCACACCTCCTCTCTCCCTGACCCACAGCGTGCCCCACAGCCTGCCCCACATTTATGGGGCAGACCCACAACCCCCCCGTGCACCCCGCCCCACACACCCCGCCCCCACCCCAGGCCTCCCGCCCCACATCTCTCTCGCTCCGCCCCACACCTTCCCACCTCCTGACCCACTCCCTGCCCCACACTTATGGGGCAGACCCATAAGCACCCCACGCACCCCGCCCCACACACCCTGCCCCCGCCCCAGGCCTCCCGCCCCACATCCCTCTCCCTCTGCCCCACACCTTCCCACCCCCTGCCCCACTTCCTGCCCCACTTCCTGCCCCACTTCCTGCCCCACACTTAGGGGGCAGCCCCACAACTGCCCCACGCACCCCGCCCCACAGCCCCCGCCCCCGGCCTCCTGCCCCACATCCCTCTTGCTCCGCCCCACACCTCCTCTCTCCCTGACCCACAGCCTGCCCCACACTTAGGGGGCAGACCCATAACCACCCCACGCACCCCACCCCACACACCCCGCCCCCGCCCCAGACCTCCTGCCCCACATCCCTCTCCCTCTGCCCCACACCACCCCCCCCGACCTACTCCCTGCCCCACACTTAGGGGGCAGCCCCACAACCCCCCCACGCACCCCACCCCACACACCCCGCCCCCGCCCCAGAGCTCTGCCCCACATCCCTCTCCCTCTGCCCCACACCTTCCCACCTCCTGACCCACTCCCTGCCCCACACTTAGGGGGCAGACCCATAACCGCCCCACGCACCCCGCCCCCGCCCCAGGCCTCCCGCCCCACATCCCTCTTGCTGCGCCCCACACCTCCCCTTTCCCTGACCCACAGCCTGCCCCACACTTAGGGGGCAGACCCATAACCAACACACACACCCCGCCCCACACACCCTGCTCCTGCCCCAGAGCTCTGCCCCACATCCCTCTCCCTCTGCCCCACACCTTCCCACCTCCTGACCCACTCCCTGCCCCACACTTAGGGGGCAGCCCCACAACCGCCCCACAGACCCTGCCCCAAACATCTGCCCCCCATCCCTCTCCTTCTGCCCCACACCTCCCTGCCCCCAGCCCCACATGCCCCCTCCCCCACCCTCTGCCCCACACCCCGCCCCACATCCCCTCCCCCTCCAGCCCCACACCTCTGCCCCACATGCCTGCCCCTCCCCCTTGCCCCTCCCCCTCCTGCCCCATATCCCCGCCCCCTCCTGCCCCACATCCCTGCCCCACAACCCCCCCCACGACCCCCCCCGCCCCACATCTCCACCCCACACCCCCGCCCCCCACCCCCTCTTCCACCCCCCGCCCCACAGCCCCACCCCACATCTCCGCCCCCCACCCCCTCCTGCCCCACACCTCTGCCCCACATCCCTGCCCCTCCCCCAACCCCTCGCCCACCCCCCACCCCCCCGCCCCACATCCCCCCTCCCCCACCCTCTGCCCCACATCCCGTCCCACACCCCCCCACCCCTCCTCCCCGCCCCACATCCCTGACCCCACCCCCACCCCCCACATCCTTCTGCCCCACATCCCACCCCCCACCACCCCCCCCACCCCACACCCCCCCCACGACCCCGCCCCCCTCCCACTCCTGCCCCACATCCCGCCCCCCACACCCCACATCCTCCTGCCCCACATCCCGCCCCACACCCCCCCCCACACCACCCCTCCCCCCCGCCCCACAGCCCCCCCACGACCCCACCCCACATCCCCGCCCCCCACCCCCCCTGCCCCACACCCCCCCCCACAACCCCGCCCCACATCCCCACCCCCCCACATCCCTGCCCCACATCCCCCCCCCCGCCCCACAGCCCCTCCCCCACCTGCTGGGCCGCGTTGCTGAAGCCGCTGCCGTAGGCCCCGCCCCCCACCAGCCCCTCCCCCAGCACGAGGGCGCAGGCGGCGCCGAAACCCGGCAGGAACCGCCCCGGCACCGCGGCCAATAGGAGCGCGGCGTTCAGCACCTGGGGGCGGGGCCACACGCTGAGGGGCGGGGCCGAGGAGGGGGCGGGGACACAGAGGGGGCGGGGCCGCGGGGGAAGGGGGTGGTGCACGGGAAGGGGGAGGAGCCACCGGACGGGGGGGGGGCGGGGCCAGGGGCGGGGCCCTGTGAAGGGGGGCGGGGCCAGGGGTAAGGGGCGGAGCCATGGGGGGGCGGGGCCGGGGAGGGGGCAGGGCCACGGGTACAGCACGGGAAGGGGGAGGAGCCACCGGGCGGGGGCGGGGCCACGGGGGGCGGGGCCACATGCTGAGGGGCAGGGGCCACTGGGAAGGGAAGAGGCGGGAATGGGCGGGGCCACGGGGGGCGGGGCCACAAAGGGGGAGGGGCCATGGAAGAGGGTGGTGCACGGGAAAGGGGAGGAGCCACCGGGCGGCGGGGGCGGGGCCAGAGAGGGGGCGGGGCCACAGGGAGGGGAGGGGGGGCAGGATCACATGGCAAGGGGCAGGGCCACAGGGGGGCGGGGCCCCGAGACGGGGCAGGGCCAGAGCAGGGGGGCGGAGCCGTGTGCCGAGGGGCGGGGCCACAGAGGGGGCGGGGCCACAGAGGGGGCGGGGCCATGGGAGGGGCGGGGCCACGGGGATGGTGCACGGGAAGGGGGAGGAGCCACCGGGCGGGGGGGGGGGCACGGGGGGGCGGGGTCGGTGAAGGGGGCGTGGCCACGGATCGGGGGCGGGGCCACGGTTAAGGGGATGGGGCTGGGAAGGGGCGGGGCCACACGAGGGGGCGGGGCTACGTGGAGGGGCAGGGCCCCGGGGTGGGGCGGAGCCACCGGTCGGGGGCGGGGCCACGGGAAGGGGCGGGGCCACGATTGGGGGGGCGGGGCCAGGGGCAATGGGGGGGGGTTTGTTGTGGGGCCGGGGGCTGGTTGTGGGGCAGGTTGTGGGTCTGAGAGCGGGGGGTGGGGCAGGGGGTGGGGCAGATGTGGGGCAGGGGGAGGGGCGGGGGTGGGGCTGCCCCACTGCGCCCCACCCCCACCCCAGAGGGCAGGAGGTGACGGAGCACGTGTGGGGCAGGGCTGGGGGCTGGGCCATGGGTCCCGCTATGGGTCCCGCTATGGGTCCGCCCCACACCCGCAGACCAAGGCTATGGGTCCAGCTATGGGGCAGGCCATGAGGCTGGCTATGGGGCAGGGCTATGGGTCACACTATGGGTCTGCCCCACATCTCTAAGACGGCAACGCTATGGGTCTGGCTATGGGGCAGCCTATGGGCCAAGACTATGGGGCAGGGCTAGGGGGGGAGCTATGGGGCAGGGCTATGGGTCCCGCTATGGGTCTGCCCCACTGATCCTGCCCCACGCCTGCAGCGGGGCAAGCCTATGGGTCAGGCTGTGGGTCACGCCATGGGTCCCACTATGGGTCTGCCCCACACCTGTAGCAGGGCGAGCTTATAGGTCAGGCTATGGGTCAGTCTACGGGGTAAGCTATGGGTCCAGCTATGGGGCAGGCCATGACACTCGCTATGGAGCAGGACTATGGGTTGTACTATGGGTCTGCCCCACATCTCTAAGACGGCAACGCTATGGGTCTGGCTATGGGGCAGCCTATGGGGCAGGCTATGGGGGGGGGCCATGGGTCCCGCTATGGGTCTGCCCCACACCTGCAGCAGGGGGAGGTCATGGGTCTGGCTATGGGTCCAGCTATGGGGCAGGCCATGACACTGGCTATGGGGCAGGGCTATGGGTCGCGCTATGGGTCTGCCCTACATCTCTAAGATGGCAACACTATGGGTCTGGCTATGGGTCAGCCTATGGGGCAGGCTATGGGGGGGGGGCATGGGTCCCGCTATGGGTCGCGCTATGGGTCTGCCCCACATCTGTGAGACAGCAACGCTGCGGGTTTGGCTATGGGGCAGGCTATGGGGCAGGCTCCGGGTCAAGACCATGGGTCGGGGGGACGGGGGGGAGCCCCGGGTCGCGCTATGGGTCGCGCTATGGGTCGCGCTATGGGTCTGCCCCACACCTGCAGCAGGGCCAGCAGCCCCAGGCGGCGGCAGCGGAGGCAGCGCAGGGAGGAGCGGGCCGCGAAGACGCCCCCCTGGTAGATGAGCTGGTACCTGTGGGGCAGGGAGGTGTGGGGCTGCCCCACGGCGCGCCCCACACCACCCCACACCGCCCCACACCCCCCCCCGGCCGTGGGTCTCACCAGCGGTACTGCTCGTTGTGGGTCAGGGCGGCATCGGGGAAGTAGAGCAGCTCCAGCTGGGGGGAGATGTGGGGCTGGACCCACGGCGACCCCCACCCCGGACCCACGGCGTCTGCCCCATAGCGCCTATAGCAGCCCCATAGCACCAAGTCCAGCCCCACAGCAGCTGCCCCACGGCACCCAGCCCCATAGAACCCCCAGCCCCACACCCCCCCAGCCCCACATCTCCCCCCAGCCCCATAGCAGCCCCCCAGCCCCACATCTGACCCCAACCCCATAGCATCCCCCCAGCCCCACATCTCCGCAGCCCCACACCCCACAGCCCCATAGCAGCCCCCCAGCCCCACACGCCCCAGCCCCATAGCAGCCCCCCAGCCCCACACCCCCCCAGCCCCACATCTCCCCCCAGCCCCACACCCCTGCACCCCCACACCCCCCAGCCCCATAGCATCCCCCCGGCCCCACACCTCCCCACCCCACACCCCCCCAGCCCCACAGCACTCCCCAGCCCCACACCAGACCACAGCCCCACACCCCCCAGCCCCACAGCACCCCCCAGCCCCATAGCACCCCCCAACCCCATAGCAGACCCCAGCCCCACACCCCCCGCAGCCCCACACATCCCCTCCAGCCCCACACGTCTCCCCAGCCCCATAGCAGCCCCACAGCCCCACACCCCCCAGCCCCATAGAACCCCCAGCCCCACACCCCCCCAGCCCCACATCTCCCCCCAGCCCCACAGCACCCCCCAGCCCCATAGCACCCTCCCAGCCCCACACCTCCCCCAGCCCCATAGCATCCCCCCGGCCCCACACCTCCCCACCCCACACCCCCCCAGCCCCACAGCACCCCCCAGCCCCACAGCACCTCCCAGCCCCATAGCAGACCCCAGCCCCACACCCCCCGCAGCCCCACATCTCCCCCCTAGCCCCACACATCCCTTCCAGCCCCACACGTCTCCCCAGCCCCACAGCACCCCCAGCCCCATAGCACCCTCCCAGCCCCATAGCAGACCCCAGCCCCACACCCCCCGCAGCCCCACACATCCCCTCCAGCCCCACACGTCTCCCCAGCCCCATAGCAGCCCCACAGCCCCACACCCCCCAGCCCCATAGGACCCCCAGCCCCACACCCCCCCAGCCCCACAGCACCCCCCAGCCCCATAGCACCCTCCCAGCCCCACACCCCCCCAGCCCCATAGCACCCTCCCAGCCCCACACCTCCCCCAGCCCCATAGCATCCCCCTGGCCCCACACCTCCCCACCCCACACCCCCCCAGCCCCACAGCACCTCCCAGCCCCATAGCAGACCCCAGCCCCACACCCCCCAGCCCCATAGCACCCTGCCAGCCCCATAGCACCCCCCAACCCCATAGCAGACCCCAGCCCCACATCCCCCTCAGCCCCACACCTCCCCCAGCCCCACAGCACCCCCCGCCCCACGGCCGCCCCACGCACCAGCCCCTGGTTGATGAAATACTCGGCGAAGTAGACGACGGCCAATGGGGCGGCCTGAGGCAGCGCCGCCTGGGGGCGGGGTCACGGGGTCACGGGGTCATGGGGGGTCACGGGGGGTCACGGGGTCACAGGGGGTCACGGGGTCACCCCCGCCCCTCCCCCCCCCAGCCCCACAACCAGCCCCCTGCCCCATAGCGACCCCCAGCCCCACATCTCCCCCCCAGCCCCACACGTCTCCCCAGCCCCACAGCACCTCCCAGCCCCATAGCACACCCCCAGCCCCATTGCACACCCCCAGCCCCACTGCACTCCCCCAGCCCCACAGCTCCCCCCCAGCCCCATAGCACCCCCCAGCCCCACGGCTCCCCCCCAGCGCCACATCTCCCCCCCAGCCCCACATCTCCCTCCCCAGCCCCATAGCATCTGCCCCATAGCACTGACCCCAGGCCCACAACCACCCCCCAGCCCCACATCTCCCCCCGCGCCCCACATCCCCTCCAGCCCCACACATCTCCCCAGCCCCACAGCATCCCCCCAGCCCCACAGCTCCCTCCCCAGCCCCATAGCACCCCCCCAGCCCCATAGCATCCCCCCAGCCCCACGGCTCCCCCCCCAGCCCCATAGCATCCACCCCATGGCACCCACCCCAGACCCACAACCACCCCCCCAGCCCCATAGCACCCCCCCAGCCCCACATCTCCCCCCACATCCCCCCCCCCCCAGGCCCCTGCCCCACCTTGGCCACCTGCCATCGCTCCCCCGCCGTCAGTCCCCCGCCGTGGGGCAGCGCCGTGGGGCACGGGGGGGGGCCCCAGCAGGAAGAAGTAGCTGTTGGGGGGCAGAAATTGGGGGGCGGGGGGGTGTCCCCGGTGTGGGGCTGCCCCATAGATCGGCCCCACGGGTAGCAGAGCGGCAGAGCTGGGACCCATAGATCTGCCCCACATCCCTGCCCCACGGTGACACAGGCCCCCGGGACCCATAGATCTGCCCCACATCCCTGCCCCACGGTGACATGGGGCCTTGGGACCCACAGATGTGCCCCATGGATCTGCCCCACGGCCAGCCCCATGGCGACACAGACCCTCGGGACCCACATTCTGCCCCATAGCCCTGCCCCACAGCGACGAGGACCCCTGGGACCCCCCCGCCCCATGGCTCTGCCCCACACCCCGCCCCACAGACCGACCCACAGCACCTGCCCCACACCCTGCCCCACATCCCTGCCCCATAGACCGACGCACAGCACCTACCCCACACCCTGCCCCATATCCCACCCCACACCCTGCCCCATAGACTGACCCACAGCACCTGCCCCACATCCCCGCCCCACACCCACCCCCCATCCCTGCCCCACAGCGACATGGACCCCTGGGACCCACACCCCACCCCACATCCCCGCCCCACGGCTCTGCCCCACACCCCACCCCACAGACTGGGCCACATCCCTGCCCCACACCCCGCCCCATATCCCACCCCCCACCCCGCCCCATAGCTCTGCCCCACACCCCGCCCTACAGACTGACCCACATCCTTGCCCCACGTCTCTGCCCCATAGACTGACCCACAGCACCCGCCCCACACCCTGCCCCACACCCCGCCCCACGGCTCTGCCCCACACCCTGCCCCATAGACTGACCCACAGCACCTGCCCCACAGCCTGCCCCAGAACCCACCCCATGGCTCTGCCCCACACCCCACCCCACACCCACCCCACATCCCTGCCCCACAGACTGCCCCACAGCACCCGTCCCCCCCTCCCCGCCCCACACCCCACCCCACACTCGCCCCACATCCCGCCCCACGGCTCTGCCCCCCCCCCCAGCCCCCCGGCGGTACCTGAGGAGGGTGATGTGGGGCAGGAGGAGGCCGGGCAGGACGGCGTGGGGCAGGGACAGCCCCGCCTGCAGCAGCGCCCCATAACCCAGCGCCCCCCCCAGCCCCGCCGCCCCCGTCCCCGACGACCAGCACGCGACCCCCAACCTGGGGCAGACCCACACATCGACCCACGGACGGACCCACGGACGGACCGACCCATAAGTCGGCGTCCCCCCCCACCCCACAGCTCCGACCCGCGACCCCCAACCTGCCGCCGACCCATAGATTGACCCGTCGAGCCGCCCCCGGACTGACCCATAGCGCCCTGACCCACATCTTAACCCAGCCCCATAGCGTCCCCCCAGCCCCACATCTCCCCTCAGCCCCCTCTCCCCACAGAACCCCCTGCCCCATAGCACCCCCCAGCCCCATGGAAACCCCCCAGCCCCACATCGCCCCCTCCAGCCCCACAGCATCCCCCCAGCCCCATAGCGTCCCCTGCCCCATATCGCGCCCCCCACCCCATAGAACCGCCCTGCCCTATAGCATCCCCCTGGCCCCACAGAACCCGCCCGCCCCATAGCACCCCCCGCCCCACACATCCCCCCGGCTCCATGGCACCCCCTGCCCCACAGACCCCACCAGCCCCATAGCAGCTCCCCAGCCCCATAGAACGTCTCCTGGACCGTACAATGCCCCCTGCCCCATAGCGTCCCCCCTGCCCCATAGCGCCCCCTGCCCCATAGCGCCCCCTGCCCCACACCTACCGGGGGTACTCGGAGGCGAGTCCCAGGAACGTCACCTCCCCCAGCCCCGAGGCCGCGCTGGCCAGAATCACCCCTGGGGGGCAGCCCCACACGTCAGCCCCGCCCCACACATCCCCCCCTGCCCCACACGTCAGCCCCGCCCCACACATCCCCCCCTGCCCCACACGTCAGCCCCGCCCCACACATCCCCCCCTGCCCCCCACGTCAGCCCCGCCCCACACATCCCCCCCTGCCCCACACATCAGCCCTGCCCCACACATTCCCCCGTGCCCCACACATCAGCCCTGCCCCACACATCCCCACCCCACACCTCCCCCTGCCCCACACCTCAGCCCTACCCCATGTCAGCCCTGCCCCACACATCTCCCCCTGCCCCACACATCAGCCCTGCCCCACACATTCCCCCGTGCCCCACACATCAGCCCTGCCCCACACATCCCCACCCCACACCTCCCCCTGCCCCACACCTCAGCCCTACCCCATGTCAGCCCTGCCCCACACATCTCCCCCTGCCCCACACATCAGCCCTGCCCCACACCTCCCCACCCCACACCTCCCCCTGCCCCACACATCAGCCCTACCCCACATGCCAGCCCTGCCCCACACATCCCTCCCTGCCCCACGTCCCCACCTCCACATCTCCCCCCACCCCACATCTCCCACCCCACCCCACACATCCCCCCTGCCCCACGTGTCGGCCCTGCCCCACACATTCCCCCCACCCCACACATTCCCCCATGCCCCACACATTCCCCCCGTCCCACACATTCCCCCATGCCCCACACATTCCCCCTGCCCCACACATTCCCCCATGCCCCACACGTCCCCCCTGCCCCACACATTCCCCCATGCCCCACACGTCCCCCCTGCCCCACACATCAGCCCCACCCCACACCTCCCCCCCAGCCCCACACCTCCCCCACGCCCCACACATCACGCCAGCCCCACAGATTCCACCCTGCCCCACACATCCCCCCCCGCCACACACCCCCACCTCCACATCTCCCCCCCCACCCCACACATCCGCACCCCACACGTTCCTCCCTGCCCCACACCTCCCTCTCTGACCCACACGTCAGCCCTGCCCCACACCTCCCCCAGCCCCACACGCACCCCCCAGGCTCAGGGTGCTGCCGGCGGCCGCCGCCACGAGCCCGAAGCTGCCCCACGCGCAGAGGGCGGCCGTCACCACGCGGGCGCTGGGGGGCAGGAGGGGGGCGTCGGGGGGGCAGCCTGCCCCACACATCCCCCGCCCCACACATCCCCTGCCCCACACATCCCCCCCTGCCCCACACATCCCCCGCCCCACACATCCCCCTCTGCCCCACACATCCCCCGCCCCACACATCCCCTGCCCCACACATCCCCGCCCCACACATCCCCTGCCCCACACATCCCCCGCCCCACACATCCCCCTCTGCCCCACACATCCCCCCGCCCCACACATCCCCCTCTGACCCACACATCCCCCCACCCCACACATCCCCCCTGCCCCACACATCCCCCCACCCCACACACACCCCTGCCCCACAGCCTGCCCCACACATCCCCCTGCCCCATACATCCCCCTCTACCCCACACATCCCCCCCTGTCCCACACATCCCCCGCCCCACACATCCACTGCCCCACACATCCCCCTGCCCCATACATCCCCCTCTACCCCACACATCCCCCCCTGCCCCATACATCCCCCGCCCCACACATCCCCCTCCCCACACATCCCCCGCCCCACACATCCCCCTGCCCCACACATCTCCCTCCCCACACATCCCCCCGCCCCACACATCCCCCGCTCCACACATCCACTGCCCCACACATCCCCCCGCCCCACACATCCCCCTCTGACCCACACATCCCCCCACCCCACACATCCCCCCTGCCCCACACATCCCCCCACCCCACACACACCCCTGCCCCACAGCCTGCCCCACACATCCCCTGCCCCATACATCCCCCTCTACCCCACACATCCCCCCCTGTCCCACACATCCCCCGCCCCACACATCCACTGCCCCACACATCCCCCTGCCCCACACATTCCCCTCTGCCCCACACATACCCCCGCCCCACACATCACCCCTGCCCCACACAACCCCCCACCCCACACACACCCCTGCCCCACAGCCTGCCCCACACATCCCCCTGCCCCATACATCCCCCTCTACCCCACACATCCCCCCCTGCCCCATACATCCCCCGCCCCACACATCCCCCACCCCACACATCCCCCCGCCCCACACATCCCCCGCTCCACACATCCACTGCCCCACACATCCCCCCGCCCCACACATCCCCCCCTGCCCCACACATCCACTGCCCCACACATCCCTCCACCCCACAGCCTGCCCCACATATCCCCCCACCCCATACATCCCCTGCCCCACACATCCCCTGCCCCACACATCCCCCCACCCCACACATCCCCCCCTGCCCCACACATCCCTTCCCACCCCACAGCCTGCCCCACACATGTCCCCCCCCCCAGCCCCACGGCGGTTACTTGTAGGGCAGGAGGTGGATGACGAAAGGAGCCACCAGTTTGATGAGGAGGGTGGGCAGGATGTCGGCCAACAGCACGGCCTGCGCCCCACAAGTCGTGGGGCAGACCCCCAAGTTAGGGGGCAGACCCATAGATGGGGGGGGTGACCCATAGATTGGGAGGGGGGGGGCGGCCCATGGATGGGGGGGTGGCCCAGAGGTTGGGGGGAGACGCAGGGTGGGGGCCAGACCCACAAGTTGTGGGGCAGACCCCCAAGTTAGGGGGCAGACCCCCAAGTTAGGGGGCAGACCCATAGATGGGGGGGTGACCCATAGATTGGGGGGGGGGGGGGCAGCCCGTGGATGGGGGGGTGGCCCAGAGGTTGGGGGGAGACCCAGGGTGGGGGCCAGACCCACAAGTTGTGGGGCAGACCCCCAAGTTAGGAGGCGGACCCCCAAGTTAGGGGGCAGACCCATAGATGAGGGGGGTGACCCACAGATCGGGGGTTGGCCCGTGGAGAAGGATTGTGACCCACGGATGGGGGGCAGACCCACAAGTTATGGGGCAGACCAATAGATGGGGGGCAGACCCAGGGGGTATGGAGTGGACCCATAGATGTGGGGCAGACCCACAGACGTGGGGCAGAGACAGGGGATATGGGGCAGAGACAGGGGTTATGGGGCAGACCCATAGATGTGGGGCAGACCCACAGATGTGGGGCACAGCCAGGGGTTATGGGGCAGCCCCATGGGGGGGGGGGGTGACCCACAGAACTGCCCCCCTCCCGCTGGGGGGCGGCCCCATAGAACCACCCCCCTCCCCCCACGGCGGGCCCCTCCCCATCCCCCCCCTTGGCCCCTCCCCCACCCCAAACCCCGCCCCCTCGAGCCCCTCCCCCACCCCCCTTTGGCCCCTCCCCCACCCAACCCCCCGCCCCTTTGGCCCCTCCCCCATGGCCCCTCCCCCACCCCTCAAGCCCCTCCCCTTTTACCCCTCCCCCACCCAACCCCCCACCCCCTTTGGCCACTCCCCCCACAGCCCCTCCCCCACCCCAAAACCCTCCCCCTGCTCCCTTTGGCCCCTCCCCCACCCCCTCAAGCCCCTCCCCCTTTTAGCCCCTCCCCCACCCCACCCTCCACCCCCTTTGGCCCCTCCCCCAGAGCCCGGCCCCCTCCCCCTCTGGCCCCTCCCCCCCAAGGCCCCTCCCCCTCCCCTCCCTCAAGCCCCTCCCCCTCAACCCCTGCCCCCTGTGGCCCCTCCCCCACCCGTGGCCCCTCCCCCACCCCGCTTTCAGCCCCTCCCCCACCCCAACCCCCACCCCCTTGAGCCCCTCCCCCCGTGGCCCTGCCCCCCCGTGGCCCCGCCCCCGGCCCCGCCCTCACCCCAGTGGATTGGGGGTTGCAGTCGAAGGCGGAGCCGTTCCCGGGGATCCCCTCGGTGCCGGGGGGCTGGGGGGGGAGGGGCACAGTGGGGCGGGGCAGGGGCTGGGGGGGATGTGTGGGGCAGGGGGGGACGTGTGGGGCAGGGGGGGACGTGTGGGTCAGAGAGGGATGTGTGGGTCAGAGAGGGGATGTGTGGGGCAGAGGGGGATGTGTGGGGCACAGGGAGATGTGTGGGTCAGAGGGGGGATGTGTGGGTCAGAGGGGGGACGCGTGGGGCAGGGGGGGATGTGTGGGGCTGGGGGGATATGTGGGGCAGGCAGTGGATGTGTGGGGCAGGGCTGACGCATGGGGTGGGGGGGACGTGTGGGGCAGGAGGGGACGTGTGGGGCAGAGGGGGATGTGTGGGGCAGGGCTGACGTGTGGGGCAGAGGGGGACGTGTGGGTCAGAGGGGGATGTGTGGGGCAGAGGGGGACGTGTGGGTCAGAGGGTGATGTGTGGGGCGGGGGGGATGTGTGGGTCAGAGAGGGACGTGTGGGTTGAGGGGGACACGTGGGGCAGAGGGGGATGTGTGGGGCTGGGGGGATACGTGGGGCAGCAGCGATGTGTGGGGCAGGCAGTGGATGTGTGGGGCAGGGCTGACGCATGGGGCGGGGGGGGACGTGTGGGGCAGGGCTGATGTGTGGGGCAGAGGGGGACGTGTGGGGCAGGGCTGATGTGTGGGGCGGGGGGGGACGTGTGGGGTACGGTGGGACGTGTGCGGCAGGGTTGATGTGTGGGGCAGGGGGACGTGTGGGGCAGGGGGGGACGTGTGGGTCAGAGGGGGGACGCATGGGGCAGAGGGGGATGTGTGGGGCAGGGCAGACGCGTGGGGCAGGGGGGATGTGTGGGGCAGGGGGGGACGTGTGGGTCAGAAGGGGATGTGTGGGTCAGAGGGGGATGTGTGGGGCAGGACGGGATGCGTGGGGCAGGGCTGATGTGTGGGTCAGAGAGGGACATGTGGGTCGAGGGGGACGCGTGGGGCAGAGGGGGATGTGTAGGCCTGAGGGGAATGTGTGGGGCAGGGTGGGACGCGTGGGGCAGGGCTGATGTGTGGGGCAGGGGGGGACGTGTGGGTCAGAGGGGGGATGTGTGGGGCAGGGGGGGACGTGTGGGGCGCCCCCACCTGCCCCGTCCCCGCCGTGGGGCGCTGCAGGAGGTCGCGGGCGGCGCTGAGCATCACCACGTAGGGCAGGTTGTTGCAGAGCCCCAGCAGCCTGTGGGGAGACGCCGTGGGGCAGGAGGTGTGGGGCAGGAGGTGTGGGGCGGGGCCGCGTGGGGCGGGGACTCACCAAAAGGCGGCTCCGTCCCTCCAGCGCTCGGCCGGCGGCGGGGCCGGGGGGGGCGCCTCTGTGGGGAGAGGGTCAGTGGGGCAGGGTGTGGGGCGGGGTGTGGGGCAGGGGGTGGGAAGTGTGGGGCAGGTGTGGG
>WNMW01000043.1:0-30000 GCA_009819605.1 Sterna hirundo
TTATGGGGTGATGTCTAGGGAGGGGGCTATAGGACGTCTGTGGGGCTGTGCCCCCCCCCGTTTCCCTACGTCCCCAGTTCTATAGGTCCCCGTTTCTATAGGTGGATGCGTTTCCCTCCCCACCTCGCGTGTGGGGGCACGGCTGCGCAGTGGGGTGCAGGGAGGTCCCCCAGCACTGGGGGGGCTCAGAGGGATGTCACACTTCCCCCCCCCCCCAAAAGGGACCAGCACGGGGGGCTCCAGGTCACCCCCAAAGGGGAAGGAGCGGCCGGGAGGGGGAAAACCTTGGGGGGTGCCCTGCAGAGACCCCCCCCCCACCCGCCCTCAGGCCACTCTGCTCCTTCTCCCCTCCACTTTCCACCCCCCCAGGACCTCGTGGGTGACAGTGGCAGGGCTCAAGGTCACCTCTCCTCTTCCAGCCTCTCCCAGGGGACCAATTTGGGGTCTTTTCATCCCCAAACCCGACGGGCAGGAGGAACCTCCCGCCCCCCCCCGGATAACGGCCCCCCCACCCCCCACTCCAGCTCCTCTCCCTCTGCCTTTCGGGTCCCCTCGGGGTTTGTCACCAAGGTCCCGGGGACGCCGGTCCCCCGGGCAGCATCCGCAGCCGAGCGGTGATGCTGGATCCTTTCCATCCACCCCCCCCGCCTCCTCCGCATCCACCTTTCCCAAAACCTGGAATTACTGTGAAACCACCCAGGTCCCATTCCAGTGCCTGACGTGGCTTTTTTTGAAACCTCGATTAATTGCCTTAAAATGACGGTTCTGGGGGAAACGAGCTTTATTCCCGCTCCCCAGCGCTCCCGTGTCGCCGTTCCGGGGGGGGTGTGTGTGGGGGGGGGTGTTTGTATTTCGCTGTCACTTCGGGTCCCCGCACGTCCCGCAGGACACGGTGGGACGGCGACAGGGACGCGGGGAGGCGGCAGGAACGACGGACAGACAGAAGGACGGCAGGAAAGACGGGGGGAGAGCGGAGCAGCCCCCGCTGGAGGCTCGGGACTCCCCCCCTCCCCCCCCCCCCCCCCAGCCCCGCTCGCTCCCCGGAATTTAACCGCGTATCTTGCGCCTGGGGGGAGTTTGCGAGGATCTGCGCGGCTTCTCCATCTGGGAATGCCGTGAAAACCTTGGGAAAATTCCTCCCGACCTATTATGGCATTAAACCCCCCCCCCCCCCCCCCGACAATTTAGTGGAACCAGCAGCATCCCGCGTTCACCCCTCTGCTCCGGCCCCCCCCCGGCTCCCCGGGTGTTAAATTAAGGGGGAGACGTGGCACGGAGGCTGCTCCCCACCTTTCTCCGTCCCTTTTGGGGTGGGTTTTGGGGATCGTCCCCCTCCGCCCCCGGCCCCGTAGCCCCCTCCCGTCCAGCCCCGGGGATGGAGCATCGCGGGGAAGGAAAGGAGCATCCCGGCGGTGCATCCGCGGGAGGGGGGGTAAATCCGCGGGGTTTAGCTGTTTGGCCAAAAAAAAAAAACAAACCAAACCCCACAACCCAAACCTCCATCGGATCCCGGGGTTTTGTCCCGAATAGGGGGGGTGCCGCCCCCCCCCCCCCCCAAAAATAAAAGCCCCCGCCTGGCACCAGCCCCACCAGCGCCTCCCCTTTTCCTCCCCGGGGGTTATTGTTCCCTAAGCAAAGGGAGATGTAAATACACGGCGGCTCCCGGGCGGCTTTGACCCGGCAGCGCGGTGCAATTCTCGCTGCCATTTACACGTCCTCGTCGCACTTATTTATTTTTATTAAAATATTTAAGGAAGGGGGGGGGGGGGGGGGGGAGGGAAAAAGCGGCCAGAAAAAAAAAAAAAAGAAAGAAAGAAAAAAAAAAAAACCAAACCACCCCAACCACCAAGGCAAGGAGGAGGAGAGGAGCCCTGGGCTCTGCAGGCTGCCGGGAATAAAGTGTATTTTTCTTTTTTTCCAGGGGGCTTTCTGGGCGAACACTGCTCTCTTGTTCTTCGAATCACTTTGCCATCTTGCGGCTCTGGGGAAGGAGGGGCCTCACCCTCCGCTCACCCCCATTAATCACCGCGACAGCCCCCCCCCCCCCCCCCCCCCCCACCTTTCCCCAGGCCTCTCACCCTTTTCATCTCCGCGTTTGTGAGCAGCCGCCAGCGCGGCCCCGCTCCGGCCCCGCACAACCCTGTCGCCGTCGCCGGGGCATCCCCTTCCCTGGTGGACCCGCATCCCGCATCCCGCATCCCACATCCCGCATGTGGCATTCCGCATCCCACAGCCCTGCATCCCGCAACCTGCATCCCGCATTCCTGCATTCCTGCATCCTGCATCCCACATCCCGCACCCAGCATCCCGCATCCTGTATCCCTCATTCTGCATCCCCATATCCTGCATCCCGCATCCTACGCCCTGCATCCCGCATTCCCGCAACCCACAACCCGCCTCCCCCCTCCTGCATTCCGCATCCTGCGGTCCCGCATCCCCCATCCCGCAGTCCCGTGTCCTGCATTCCTCATCCCGCGTCCTGCATCCCGCATCCCTCATCCCTCATCCCACAGCCCACAGCCCCGTGTCCTACATTCCTCATTCTGCACCCCACATCCCACATCCTGCATCCCACACCCCGCATCCCGCTCCCTGGCATCTCCGAGGGGCTGGAGGATGGGGGACCCTTCCCCGTGCAGGGTGGGGGGTGTGTGTGTGTGATAACACAATTCTCATATATATTTTATTGCCCCCCTCCAAAATGAGTAACTCTCCCCATTGCAATGAGATAATTAATATTTAATTAGGGGGAGAGCTGCTCCTTGGGGTGCCTGACTCTCCGGAGCGAAGACATCCCAACCTGGACCGTGAGTTTTGCTTGGAGGCACCCGCTGCAAATAAACCCAACCACTACAAGGGGCGGCGTGGAGGGGGGGAAATGAGGAGAAAAAGCATAAATTTTAGCAGATTTGGGATGTTTTTCCCCCTTTTAGGAGAAGAGCACCCACCTCCCGCCGGTGTCGCAGTACGGATGGAGTCAAAAAGGGACATGGGTGCCCTGTTTTCCCACGGCCAGGGTGTTGTCACCTTCATGAGTGTGTCCAAGCCCCCATCGCACACCCGTTTTGCCACGAAGCAGGAGGATTTGCACCACCCTGTGCTCTTAAAAACCCCGGCTGGTGGGGTAAGACCCCCCCCCCCCGGGGGGAGCCCCCCGACTCCGGTGCCCCGGCTGAGTCGCTCCAGCCGTGCCGGGAAATGGCTGCTGTAAGCGAATTCCGGCTCCAGCCCGGGAATTAAATCACAGCTCGGCACTAACTCGATTGCACCTCGGGCGGCGGAAAGGTCAAACGGGACTCGCGCTCGCTCCTCGTTGCTGCGTGACGGTAACGAACGCTCCCGGGCAGCTTCTCCCCACGCTAACGAGCTCGACGAGGGGATTTGCAGGGCACCGCGTTGCCCCCAGCCCTGCCACGGCCCCCAATTCCCACCCACCGGCCCGTTCCCGGGGTGGGTTTACACCCCCGTGCTCAGGCGTGCAAATCCTGCGGCCACAGGGAGGAGGGGGCAGAGGTGTGTGCTTGCACACCTGCGCACGGGGGCATGTGCAAGACGATGGCCACGTGCAAGGCAAAGGCCCCGTGCAAGACAGCGGGCACGCGCGAGACAAAGCTTATGTGCAAGACTCGGCCACATGCAAGATGAAAGCCAGGTGGAAGATGACGGCCACGTGCAAGACGAAGGGCACGTGCAAGACGTGGCCATGTGTAAGATGGTGGCCATGCACAAGATGACGGGCACTTGCAAGACAGAGGGCACGTGCAAGACGACGGGCACGTGCACAACTATGGCCATGTGAAAGACAAAAGGGCACATGCAAGACGATGGCCACGTGCAAGATGAAGAACATGTGGAAGACCTGGATACATGTAAGATGATGGCCATGTGCAAGATGAAGGGCACGTGCAACACGATGGCCACGTGCAAGATGAGGAGCATGTGGAAGACGATGGCCATGTGCAAGACGAAGGGCATGTGCAAGATGTGGCCACGTGCAAGACGAAGGGTATGTGCAAGATGAAGGGCATGTGCAAGACATGTCCACTTGCAAGACGATGGCCATGTGCACGACTACGGCCATGTGCAAGACAAAGGGCACGTGCAAGACGATGGCCACGTGCAAGATGAAGGGTACGTGGAGGACGATGGCCACGTGCAAGGTGAAGGGTACGTGGAGGACGATGGCCACGTGCAAGGTGAAGGGTACATGGAGGACGATGGCCACGTGCAAGGTGAAGGGTACATGGAGGACGATGGCCACGTGCAAGGTGAAGGCCACGTGGCTTTGCAGAGGTGCAGCATGGCTGGGGGTGACGCAGGTGTCTTGGGGCCAAAGCATCGCCCCGTCTCACCTCCATTTGCACGTCCAACCACGCACCAGCCACCCCCAGAGACATCGGTTGGGGCGCGGGGTCAAAGTGGGACCAGGACCCTCATGAGTTGGGCAGGATGAGCCCTGATTCCACCTAAATTCCTCCTTATCCGGGCAGATCCCACCCTCCCAGGGATGGGTGCCGGTGGGCAAAGCTGCCGGCGGGATGCGGAGCATCCCCCCAACCCCAGCCCTGGGGGGACCCACGGGGGTGGTGATGAAAATCCAGGAAAATGGCGCAAATCCATCTCCAGCTGTAGGTGGATCCACGGAGACAGAGAAATGGAGGCAGCCGGCCGGGAACGCCCGAGTTTTGCCTTCCTTATGAATTTAATCGGAACCGCTGCAGGAAGAGGAATGGGATTTGACTTCCCCCACCCATGGCGGGGGGTGTGTGTGAATTTGGGAAATCCTCAGCCGCAAACCGCCCCCCCCCCGCCCCGTTCCCACTCTACCTTCACGCAAGGGACATTCACCCGGATTTTTTGCGCCGCGCCGGGCGCCCTCTTCCCACGCCACCAAGCCAAGAAATAAACAAAAGACCCGATTTGACCATTTTTTTTTTTTAAGTTGGGTTTTTTTTTTTTTATTATTTTTTAATTTTTATTTTTTTTATTGGAAATCCCGGCGGCGCATTAGCATGCGAGGCGCGGGGAGCGAGCGGGCGCTCGCTGCCGCGGTGTGACCTCTCCTTGCACCCGGGGCCGGGGAGGAGCCCGGCGCGGCGGCTGCGCGGGGGCCGGCGATGCAGATTCTAATTTGGCGATTACTGTCACAAAGTCGTTTGTCACCCGCCCCGGGGAGACTCGGCGGCCGGCGGCCCTCCGGTGCTCCTTATTGCTGCCTTAATCTTTACAGATTGAATTAAGATTGGGGGGGTACTTTATCAGCGGACGGAGCCGGGTGAAGGGTTACGCGCGGGTTTCATTTATTCGGCGATGGGAGGGACGGAGGTTTCCACCATCTCCCCCCCCCAAAAAAAATAAAAAAAAAGACCCCAAAACCAACAACAACCCCCCCACAAAACCCCACCGATTACCCTGTAATCAAATCACCTTTGAGACGCTCTTCGGAATCAAGCAAGATGGATGGAGCCTCCTTCCCCCCGGGCCGCGGAGCGGAGGCGATCGCCCTCCATCCCGATATTAATTCCCCCATTAAAGGAAATAACGGGAAGGGTTGTGCCGCTTTCATGCCGCGGCGTGGGCGACCAAGCTCCCCGCAGCCTCCCGTCCTCCGCGCCGGGCGCTAATTAGCAACAGGCAGGAGCGATGCCCTCCCGCCTCCCCCTTTTTTCTTCCTTATTAATGGCTGCGAGTAATAAATAGACTTCGAGGCGGGGGGGGGGATGACGGGGACGTGGGTGCTCCCTCTGTCACCCCCCGGCCTTCTCCCTGCCTGGGACGGCCCTTCTGAAGAAGCAGGGAGGAAGAGGAGGGTGAGGGTCATCCCCTCCTGCTGCTGGGGGGGGGGGGGGGGGAACTAATCGGCGCCCCGAGGAGGTGAATGCGTTGCGCTAATGAGGTCGGGACTTGTAATTACACCTGGTTGGGGCCGGGGTATAAAAATGCTGATAAATCCGGAGTTCGGGGGATGTTTGGGGATGCCGATGGAGGAAAATGAGGGAAATTTGGTCCTGGCCTTGGTGGAGAAGCTGAATTCCCTTCCCCCGGCTTTTCGGCTTGGGCTACAAACCCCTCCCGGTCGCTAGTCCAGGCTCCCTCTGGAGTCGGTGGAGAGAATCGGCGCAAATCAAGGAATGACAGGAAAACACCCCGAAGCGACCCAATCCCTTCCCATTCAGGGAGCCGGCCTAGCTTTTCCCGAAGCCAAAGGAGAAGGGGAAAGGCGAGGATCAGCCACGAGGGCGGCCACGGCCACCCGTCACCCCCCCTTAAATCACCGGGTGCCGCGGCTCAGCCGAGGGGGAGCCGCTCGTTAACGGTGACATCCCTCATCTCTCCGGCCTTTAGGAGGAAGAGATTGATTTAAAATCCAGAGCCCAAAGCCGAAAATCCTTCCTAAAAACCAAAAAAAAAAACCCCAAAACCAACCGACCAACCAACCCCCGCCTCGCTGCTCGTTAGGGTAATTTGCGTGCTTCGTTTGCGAGACCCCCGGCTCATCCCCCCGGCTCCTTCCGGGACTCGGCCCCGCTCGAGGATTATGGAGTTTCACGCTGAACATCGCGTTAAACGTGCCGGGGTTTAGGAGAGCTCAACTATTTTCCACCCTTTTTCTCGCCCCGGAAAAGCGGGAGTTTGGGTTACATCGCCGCGGGAAGCGTCTCGCCCCCGCTGATTTTACCCCTCGCACCCCGTTTCTGCTCATCTTTTTAAAGCCCCCTGGCTTTGCACGTCAACGCCAGGGCTTTGCCGGAATATTTGGGATGCTCCTGCAGTATTCCTGGCTTTTCCCTTCAAAGGGCCAAATTCCCCTCGCGAATCCCTAGCGAAAAAAGACCCAAAGAGGCACTTTCACCCCAATTTGCTCTAAAAACATCCCTGAGCTGGGGGATTTCTTCTCGCTCCGAGCTTTTAGGAGAGAACTCGCTTCAGGCTCAGCTCTTTGGGTTTAAAAGCCTGGACTTTGGCATCCAGCCCTTGGCTTTAATGGTGCTCAGCGGCTCGGGTTGACCTTTATTTTGCAAGGCAATGCTTCACGGCTCCGACTGAGCTTCTCGGAGCCGCCTGTCCAGGGTTGTTGCCTTCCCGGGAAGATTCATGGGACCCATAAAAACATCAGTTTTCTTTTCTAAACAAAGCTGTTGCCGGCCGCTTGGCGGGGGAGAGGCTGGTGGAAGGGAGGGAGGGAGGGATGGAGGGACGGAGGGAGGACGCTGTGCATTTTTTCCGCGCCGGCGAGTTGTTTATTTTCTGGCTGTAAATAAGGCAGCGGTGCCGGCAGAGCCTCCGGGTCGAGGGCAGGGGCTCGGCCGTCTCCCGCCCGTCTCTCAGCGGCTCGTCACCCGCGGAGGGAGAGATGGAGGTTTGACCTGCCCGCCTCCCGGCCGTCCATAAGGCATGCGTCTCCTTTGGACGCGCTCCAGGTTGGAATCCAGGGTCAGCGTTGGCCAACTGGAGGCCGCTCCTCATTCAAGCTCATCTCCCAAAGAGCTGGATCCCGCTTTTCCTCATCCTGCAAGTCAACGGGTGACTTGAGACCTCTCCCAGGGCATATTTCCGTACGGGAAATTGTGGGCAATCAGCCTAAGGGTGGGATGCTCCCCCGGCTCTTGGTTACTCGCTCCCCTCCAAGGCGTTGGCCGTCCTCTTCCCAACCCCAACCGGGAAAGAGGGGTAACTGCGGGAAGCGATTTGCTGCATCCCGTAAGCCGCGGTTCACGGCGGGGAATTGCCCATGCCGAGGGAGACGCTCTCCAGGAGGAGCTGAGCTGAGAAGCCCATCGTCGCTAACGAACCTGCGGGCGTCTACGGTAAAGAGAGATGGATCCTGACCGAAACGCCAGGGGACGGGCAGTAAATTACCTTCCATTGACGGAGGAGCACTTTCATTCGGACCAAAGTGCACTTTGCATGCATTTTGCATGCTTTTTAAATGCACTTTAAATTAATGCACTTTAAACTCAAACCCTTAGTTAATGCAAATTCGCCTGCCTGAGTGTTCCCTTGCAGACACGTCCCCGCTGCAGGACCCGATCCTCCAAAGGTTCCAATGCCTTTGGAGCTGGGAAAAGGCCCTTCAGGTCGGCTTCGTCTCACGTCCCGCGACCAAAACCACAACGTGGGGTCCGATCGCCGCCTTCTATCCCGGGAGGGAGATGGGCACCCCCACGTTCATCCTCCGAAGGGCTGAGTAGGGCGGGAGAGATGACCCATATCTAGTGGCCCACTTTTCTCCCTCCATCGGCCCGGAAGGAGCTGAGATAACCCATCCGGGCCAACGTTTTCTATTTCAAGAAGCGAAAACCCCCACCAGCGCTGAAAGAAACTATTCAGCTCCCTCCGGGCTTTCCCTCCCTTGCAGCAGAACCGGCCCAACCTGCACGGGGAGACCCGGGGGCGGCGACGGGGGGCTTCCAGCCAACCCCTGGTGGGACAGGGATTTGCTGAGCTAATTTCTACCCGAGTTTTTCGCCCGCTACGGTCACCACGCAGCCACGTGCCGAGGCCACGGGACGCAAACCAAACGCATCCCGGTAGCTTTCTCCGTCCGAAAAGCTGCCTGGGACCGGCCCCGTCTGTGGGGCAGCGAGGGGCTCTGCTTCTCGATCATCTCCACGTTGCCTCCCAAAGGGAAATAATTTATTTAGCTGCCGTCCTACTAACTTTCCCCTGTATTGATCCATTGCCAATTGGCCGTTTTGCAAGAGTAATGAAGCCGACAGCCGCAGGATTAGCTGTTCACACGTCAGCAGACTCTAAAAAGGACAAAGTCAAGGGGATACGCTCTTCCTCTGCGACAGAGGGACTTTGCCAAGCTGGTTTTGGAAGACGTTTGGGGTCCGGTGCCTCCGTGGCCTCCTGCAGGTGGTGGGATGGGGGTGGAAAACACTATCGGGGCGGGAATTTTGGCAGGTCCCTCTCCGCCTCCTCGCACGAGCAGCCGTGGCATTGCAAAGGTTGCGTCCTTGCTGTGCCTGCTTTCCTTTTGGATCGGGGGGGGGGGGGTGATTTTATGGTATTAATTAGTCACGCGGGCGCTTTTCATCCGTGCAATATTAGTCCTTTAATAGACGTGCCTGAACGAGGAGCTTCGTGCCCCCAGTCTCCTCTGTGCAGTCAATGCAGAGAGATCAGCGCCCTCAAGGCTTAAGGAAGGGCTAAATTGAGGTGCTTGCAGCAAACCCACCAGGAATCTCCCAAAATATGTCCAAAATAAGTGTTTTAACCTCCTTCCACTAGCTGGACAGGAACCGAACACCCAGCTAAACCCAACGCTGGTGAAGCGGGACGGATCCTGCCCTCAAGAAGGCGGCGGAACCCCAGCCTCAGCATCCCCTGGAAGGAGGAGAGAGCCCGTGATCTCGGAGCGGGTCCGTACGGGAGGTGGGGACGGGGGAGCCGGTGTGCTGTAAATCCTCTCCGACGGCGCGTCGGCGGAGCCGGCGAGCCCGGCAGCACCCAGCCACGTCTACAAGGGGACATCCATCAGCGTTAATCCAAATCAACTCGTAAAGTGGATTAGCTCGAGCCCATGAAGCCCCTTTCTGGACACTTATTCAGAATTACAGTTGGTTTAATTCAGTTTAGCTTAATTCGCCAGGCTAAACCGAATTAAGGCTGGCTGCACTTTGAACGAGAAGGTCCACGCGCGGGTTTAATGCAATTTAGCCGGCCCGCTTTAAATTCACACCCTCGGTTGATCTATCCGCCCCCGGGGGGGAAGCAGCTTGGCGGGTGAGCTCAAGGTAAAAATTACGGCGTCTCGTCTGCGTCAGGGCTTTGCTCTGCTCGTTCCGGGCGAATCGTCCTTTCCCTGTCACAGCCGTATGCTGGGCTGCCAGCCCGCCGCCCGCCTGAGTTGTGGCCGCTCCGAGAGGTCTGTGATGACACATCCAGCAGCGCGGGGCGAGGGCGGATGATATGCGAGGACAGGGCCGTGAGCGACGCAGCTCCGCTCCGGGTGGAGCATCGCGGAAAACCACTCTGGGAACATCCGCCTCTCCTCCGACGGCAACCGGGGACCATCACGCACCCCGTGCACGGAGCGGGGAAGGTCCCGATGACGGTAAATGGGATTCTGAGGGACTTTTAGCTTGGTAGAGGGGGAAATAATGGAATGTGAAGCCCTTGGGATGGGATTTCCCAGCCCTGATCAGAATGAAGAGACGCTGGGAGAAGTTGGGGTCGCACGTGGGGTTGGTGGGACACCTGGCCGTGGTCCACCATCGTTTGGCAGCGGGGAGCATGGGATGCGACAGCCCTGGAGGATAAGTCTCCAGGTATTTACACCCCCTCTGCAGGCACCGACCATCCCCCAGGTCCTTTCCGGAGGTCGGACCCCGATTTCATCAGGCTTCTTCACCAGCGACACCGTTTCCCCACCTCCGTCTACAGCCTGATCCCCCCGACATCTCGCCAGGGTCACCAAACGTCGGAGCCGGCTGGAGGGAGACGACTTTCCCAGCCAGGGTGTCTCCTGCAGCCCCTGGGAGGTGCCTTCAGCGGGGGCGCGATTCGGACCAGTCCAGGCAGAGGAGACCACGAGCAGGATGGGACCCTCCAATCCTCCGAGGAAACGATATCTACGGCGGAGATCACGCTGGAATTTGGCTGCAAATGACCCCGTCAAGCTGGGCACCGGGAGGGGAAATGCCTCCACCAAGGCTTTGAGGAGGTTTCTTGTCTTCTCCTTATTAATCACGGCAAAGAAAGCAGGTCCCTTCCCCTCCCATAAATCTTGCGGTGGCGTCAGCCCTGTTTGTCCGACCCTTGGCTCAACGCCGCTTCCCAGCTCTGCTCCCACCACGGACAAACCGGGCAGGAAAAAGGGCCTGGCAGCACCGAGCTCCCGCGGGTTTTAAGCACACGCTTAACGTTAAGCAAACGTTTTCGTGCTCTGCTGAGCCCAGACATTAAAATCCTCAGGTTTGCTTTAAATTCCTGAGATGGCTTCCCCGGTGCCTCCAGAGGGTCTTTGATTTTGAGGATTTGGAGGTGGTTTTTTTTTTTTTTGCAAATTAGAGGAGGGGAAACTTTATCTTTTCAGGGAAAATTGAAGCTCCTGCCCTGCGTCTGGGCGGGACCTGGTGCCTTTATCACAAGGCTCCTGAGAATTTGTCAAGAAGCCCCAAAATACTGAGCTTGGGAGGAGTTATGAACGTTTGCTTGTGAACCTAAGAGCTAACTCAGCGTCTCCGCCAAATTTGACGCACCGTCTTCGGACGCGGTTGACGGAAACCCAACGATCGCTGGTCTGAGCTCTCTCCTTTCGCCAGGTGGAGAAGCAAAGCCCTCGGTGGCCGCTGAGCTCTGCTGAACGTCTCCTACCAACCCTTCCTTACGGTGCCGTTGGCTTCGGCCTTCAGCCATCTACCACCGCCCCACCTCATCCACCCAGGACCAAAAGAGGGAGAGGAAGGTCCGGAAGAGTCTTGGAGCTGGCGCAGCTCCCTGCTCCATTCCTCCCCCCGCTTCTCTAAATAAGGCCAAAATATTCCCGGTGTCTTCGCGTCTCCTAAATGTCTTGTTTCCATTAGTTGATGGGCAGCGACTGAAGTATCTCAGCAGAGGGATTTTAACGTGAACCGCTCTCCAGGTAACCATTACTGGATCTTAAAAACATTTTATTACGAAGGCAAATGTATGTTTTAGCAATGCTCAGATGGCTACTTAACGTCATGTTTATCCCAGGCCAGACGCTTCTCAAAAATAAATGAGACTTTAAGATCCAGGTTCCCCCTTTGTTTAATGGACTTTAAGTTGTTTAAATCATCGGCTTCACTTAAACCTCTCACTTAAAATCGGGTGATCTATTTTTCTCCATTAAAAGTTCATTCATCACAAGTGGGCAATGAGTCTTTCCGTGAAGCCCTGATGGAGAACAAAAAACTTCCACACTAGGTCATAGCCACGGTTTGGCCGTTTCCGCACAGGGATGGACCATTTCTTGGCAGAACGGGGCCAAAGTCAGCTGAGAGGCGATGGTGCAACCTCCATCCTCCCATGCACCGTGGCCGGCATGGGTGCTCTCGGCTCTGGTGGTCTGGTACGTAGCCTGGAGACACCAAAAGCCATTCCCCTACCAAGACACCCAGCTCCCGTGGTCCCCCCATGGTATGGTGCCCACATGGTGAGATGGTGGAGAGCTGCTGGTGGGGACAAGCTGGTGGCAAAGGCCACCGGTGGGTGTCCACTTCAGCACAGTCCATGGAGAAGGACCGCAGTCACCTTGGAGAAGAGCCGGGCAGCGAGTAGCAAAGCCGGGCGATGGGGTCGTTGCGGTAGAGCCTGAAACGGCGTCGGCTCCCGCTGCTGGGTTTAGAGATTGAGGACAGCGAGGTAGGACCAGGGAAAAGGCCCCCAGCAACACGTGCGACCAGCCCCCCGTGCTGCACCCTCCCTCCGCCGCAACTATGAAATCCAAACGCTTTCCTCTCAACTACGGGAGAGGAGAATCCCCGCGGCAGAAACACGGACCGACCTCGCACTCGCCCTCACCCCGTTCATTCCCTCCGCACCCACAAATTTACGGCTGCCGCCCCCCCGTCACTCGCAAAGCCCCCCCCCTGAACCGACACGCCGAAAAGCCGTCGCCTCCGTGACTTTGTATTCTCCTTGCAATATTCATGCGCGCAGGGTACAAATGTAAATACATCCAGCCTGTCCCGCTTTGATTCATGCTCCGGTATCAAATCACATGTGCTTCCCCGTACGCAATAAATCTCCTTACGGTAACTCCACCTGAATTGTTCTCTGTGTGTTTCTCGGATCAGGATGAAGAACTGCGGCTCAGGGAGGGGGAGCTGCAGACCCACACCTCCCCCCACCCCCCCGCCACCCACCAGCGAAATATTTCCCAGCACGTGCAGAGGCTGACGCCTTCCGTGGGGCGGACGGGATCGTCCTCGGGCTGGTCCAGCGTTTCTGGGGCAGGACTCAGAGAAAGGGAAAAAAAAAAAAAAGTGGGTTTTGGGGGGGATTTGATGTGTTATAAACCCTGGACCTCGTTGTTCCGCCCTTGGGGGCGACAACTTGAGAGCCCGGGGCGTAGGCTGGGAGCGGGAATGCGGCCAGGACGCGGCGTTCCAGCCTTGGAACCAGGCTGAAGCGGGGTCAGATGTCACCTTCCCTTTACCGTCAGCCCAAGCATCACCCGGAGCCCCTTTGGCTGCGCAGAAGACGAGATCCATCTGCTCGTGGACCCCAAAGGCAGCAGAGGGAGGTTGGGACACATCCGGAGCCTGACTCCTTCCGCCGGAGAGCGGTATCCGAGCCCGCTGCATTGCCCTCGGGAGCTGAACTCGGCTGGGAGCCGTCTCACCTCGCTGTGACCATGTAGGAGCCAGGACTTGGTCTCAACTGGTCCCCAGGGCTCGCTTGGTGGCCAAGGGAGAGAGGTGGGAGCACCCACCGGGTGGGCGGGTGCATCCACGGGTGGGCACAGGGGATAATTGGGGCGTTTGGTCCCCGGCACCAGCAACGTCTCCACAGGAGCGCCCAAGTGCCCCCAGCCGAAGAGAGTTGACCAAATTCCACTTAAAACCCCGCTGTTCCTTCCCAGAAAGGACCAGTCGTGGACCAGGGCGGCTCCATCCCAGCACGGCCTTGAGCTGACTCACCCCGTGTCCCCCCGCCCCAAGAATGGGTCGGGAGGAGCAATGTGGGGCCAGCGACCTTCCTTTGGCCGAGTGCTCGGTTTTGGAGGAGGTTGGGAGACCCCCACGCTCATCCCAGGGCTCCCCCGAGGCTCGTCCCCTTCCTGACACGGGCTGCTTCGCATACCAGAACTCCCTCTGATTAAGATAACGCGGAGCGAAGCCTCGGTGGAAAACTGGGCTGAGCTCACAGATCGGGACAGATTCCAGGAAAAAAGGGGGTTTTGTTTGTTTTTCTTTGGTTTGGTTTGGTTTGGGTTTTTTTTTTCCCCCCCTTGAATCCTGGGGAATAAAAAAACAGGAGAGAAACCCTCACGTACTTCCAGGGAGAGCGAGAAAGACTGGAAACAATTACGGCGCCCGGCGCAGAGCCCTCGACTTCTTCCGTCCTGTCGGCAAAATTAAAACGCGGGGAGCCGGGCGTCGAAATTTCGCCGGCTAATAACAGAAGTAAAAAGTTGTTAATCAGGCACGTGACCCTATAAAATAAAGGGAATAATTGAAAAGATATCTAATTTATCTATTGAATGCCTCCAACGCTCTCTTTATCACTTAGATGGACAGAATATAATTGGTACGGTGAAAGCCATCAATCTTAGGAAGTGGGCTTTCTGTACAAGATACAACTATTACTGTCATATTATGACACCATAATATCAAGATCAATGACATTTTAAATGCACTCCAGTTATGGGCAATTGGTGACAATAAAAACAGTGACAAATTGATGAAACAAGCGCCAAATGATCTGGTGTCTAAAATAAACCATAAATAATCTTCTTTGTACAAAAAAAAAAAAAAAAAAAAGAAAAAAAAGGAAAAGATATCCGCCGAATTCGCGGTGGTCGGGGGACTTCTTCAACCGATCAATTTATCCGGGGACTGAATTATCCGATTTTCTCGAAGGGCCAGCTTTCCGGGTTGATTTAGGGGTCATTGCCATGCAGTTTAATAATCTTATCGTTAGCATAATTGTCGCCATAAAAAGCGAGGTTCTCATTTAGCCACGGAAGTTACTCCCGGCTGAAGACCCAACGTGATGGCGCCGTAAACACCCGGGCGGTTTTTTACATCTTACGGCAGCGGGACGGCGTTATTCCCCCGTGGTGTCCGCGGCCCTTAAATAAAAGTAATCGCAACGGCAGCAGCAATGCCTGGATCTTGGCGGAGCTTTCTGCCGGCAAACCTGGCCATGCTCCTCGGGAGAAGCTGGGGGTAGGAGCGTGCCGGCCTACTGGGAAAACTGGGGGGAAATCCTGCTTTTCCCCCTCTCCTGGGGGTCCCACCGGCTCCCAGAGCCGGCCCCAACTGTTGCCACCTCCCCGGGGCGGGCAGGAATAAAAGACCCCAAGGACAAGCACGGGAAGGGAGAAGCGATCCTATAGGAATGGACTGGATAGGAATGGATCCTGTAGGAATGGATCCTGTAGGAAGAACTCCTACTGAAATGGATCCTATAGGAAGAGATCCTATAGGGAAAAATCCCACGAGAAGAGATCCCATAAGAATGCATCCCAGGAAGGCACATCCTTGATCCTATAGGAGCAGATCCTGTTGTCATGGATCCTATAGGAAGAGATCCCACAGGAAGAGATCCCATGGGAATGCGTCCTATACGAACAGACCCTACAGGAATGGATCCCAGCGAAATGGATACCATGGGAATGGACCCTAGAGGTACAGAACCTGTAGGAACGCATCCTAAAGGAAAGGATCCTGGAGGAACAGATCCTAGAGGAATGGATCCTGTAGGAATGCATCCCAAAGAAATGGAGGCTGTAGGGCTGGGTGCTATAGGAACAGATCCTGCAGGATGCACCCTGCCGGAATGGAGCCTGTAGAAGCGGATCCTGTAGGAGCGGATCCTATAGGACTTCAGCCCCAAGGAAGGGCCTCTGCGGTGGGTTGTACTCACTGGTGGGGTGTTTTGGGGAGCTCAGGGGGGTGCATGGGGGGGGGGACGACACACGGGGGGCTTGTGGCATCACAGGCTGGCAGCCGCTGCGGGATCCGAGCCCCGGGCTCACCTCCCCGTGTCCGAGTCCTCGGTCCTCCCCTCCCCGTGTCCGCACCGAGGTGCCCACCAGCTGCCACCCCGCTGTCCCCAGCGCCCCCCCCCCCCAAGCCCTCCCCGCCCCTCCCGTCGCCCCATCCCACCCTTCTCCCTCCCTGAGCCCCCGGACCCGGGTCGGCTTCACCCCTCAGTGTCCCCAGACATCTCGGACGCTCCGGCATCCTCCGGGCGCTCCCCGCCTGGGGCTGGGAGGTGACCGAGAGCCGTTGATCCTTGGAGGCAGACGCCACCTCCTCCTTTCCCAAACTTCTCCGAACCAGCGATATTTTACATCCTTCAAGGCTGTTTGAGCAGCACTTATTGAATTTGGCTCCAAACAGCTCCCTCTGACGTCCTTTCCCCGTCCCCTCTTGCTCCATCTTTTTGATGAATATGAAACCCGGGCGAAAGCCGAGGAGCGTGAAAGTCTGACGGATCCTTCACGGACCCCGGAGGCATTTTCCTGGAGGCATTAATGGATTTTCCTTGGCTGGAGGAAAGGCTTTGGCGGGGAGCAGGGGTGCGGAGGACGCTCTTCTCGTAACCTCCCGGCTCCAGCCCCATAAAGGCGGACGGAGGAACCCTCGCAGCATCACTCGGATCCAGGGCAAGGACACTGGGACAAGTTGGCACCTCCAGTCTTCCAGCAGCCCTACCCCCCTTTTCCAAGCACCCGAAATCCAGCCCTCGGGCGACGCTGAGCCCTTAAAGCCACTATTTTGGGAGCAGATCGGGATCGTGACTTTCCAGAGATTAAAAAATGGGTTTTTTTTTTTTTTTACCCTGAGTTGAGCGAAGCGTTGGCCGGATCAGGTCCAGGGTTTGGGCGTAAGAGAAATGCTGCGGGAGCACTTTGGGGACACACAGCGGGGTGTCCCCTGGCTGATTCGGGCACCTTGAGAAGAAAGCTGGTGCCTCCAGGGATGCTTCATCCACATCCCACGTACGGTTTCCCCGGGGGGGACAACCCAGCCCTGGAGCTGCTCATCTCTCCCTGGGTCCCACATGCTGCCCCCAGTAGGAGATAATCCCTCATTTCTGCTGGTGAGCTTTATCCCCGGGGATGGAGCAAGCGTGGGACCAGCCCTGAGCCAGCTTTCCTGGGCTGAGAGCTTGAAGAAACCCCGTGAGATGTTGGGAGCAGGGGAGCACCCCCTAAACGAGGGGCACGACCCAACCCCAGCCCCTGTGCAGTCCCGGGGCTGGGAGTTTGGTGGTCGTGCTGGTTTTTGGGGAGGTGCTGAGATGCTGAACCCATCCAGGGGCTCCAAGGCCTTGCCCATGGCTCCGTGCCTTGACCTGGTCTTCAAGCTGGGCCGCCAGCCAGGGCTCTCCGGGACGTTCATCCCCATCCAGCCAATTTTGGGATATAAAGTGGAAGGATGAACCCAGCTCCCCTCCCAGTTCCCCATGGGTGACCCCACTGGAGCAGGGTCTGGCTGCAGCATCCCCTTCTGGAGCAGTTCCTCAGGGCGAGCCGAGCCTCTAAGCCCCGGCCAAGAGAGACAAGGGAAATAAAAAATAGGGCAAAAAAAGAAAGGAAAGGGGCCAACACAACATTCCCAACCCGTTGCTGACATGTTGGCTCCCGCCACATCAGAGGGTTGGCTGCCAGCCCGGAGGAGCCCCCGTGCCGGCAGGAGGAGGGTCCCCTCGTCAAGAGGGAAAAAAAGAGAAGAGAAGAGAAGAGAAGAGAAGAGAAGAGAAGAGAAGAGAAGAGAAGAGAAGAGAAGAGAAGAGAAGAGAAGAGAAGAGAAGAGAAGAGAAGAGAAGAGAAGAGAAGAGAAGAGAAGAGAAAGAAAAGAAAAGAAAAGAAAAGAAAAGAAAAGAAAAGAAAAGAAAAGAAAAGAAAAGAAAAGAAAAGAAAAGAAAAGAAAAGAAAAGAAAAGAAAAGAAAAGAAAAGAAAAGAAAAGAAAAGAAAAGAAAAGAAAAGAGTGAAGAGAATATTTTGATTTTCCGAGACAAACTTTGCTTGGAAATGATGCCGCAATTTGCAGTCTCAGAGGTCGGTTCTCTGTTTGATTCACCGTACAGAAACAAGAGAGAAAAAGCTCCCTTTTGTGTCATTTCATGCCATTGAAAAAACCCACCGAACCAGACAAAAAACAAATCAACCCAACTTTTTGGTTTTTCCCTTCATTTTGGGTGGGAGTTTTTGCCCTCCAAGAGTAAAGAAGGACTACAGGTGATGCTGAAGGTTGCTCCGGGCTTTTGGAACTGGGACCCACCTGGCACCTGGGAGAGGGCTGGGTTGGGGGTCCCATGCCAGGATGGGTCCCACCACCCCACCACCTGGCTGGGGACCCTCAGGCAGAGACACCAGCCCATGGACCTTCCCTGGGACGGTTACGGCTGAGCCAGACCAACCCCAGGAGGCGTTTTTGGGTTCCTCCTCAACGGGAGGCAGGTTTTAGGCAAATCCAAGAAAATGCCACCTTCCAGCCCTGCCTGGCAGCGGCTTCAAACAGGAGCTAGAAAAAACCCCCCACATTTCATCCAGTTAAATACCATGGGCCAGCTGAGCCTGGGGACATCGCGGGGTGGGAGTTCAGCAATTCATCTCCAAGCCAGCCCACCTTGGATGATGATGTCTCCAGAGACATCGGGGTCCATGCCGGTGCCACACAGGGTGCCCAGCGCCATCCAAGATGCCACTGGCACCCGCGTGGGTCTCCCAACCACTCCCTGTCGGCGGCTCACATCTGCCAGCCTTCTGCAGATGTTTGAAGCCCCAGGGCATCTCCAACGGTCCTGGGGTCTTCTGTCCACTGGTGAAGTCAACAGCTTGGCGAAGTCCCTATGGGCCCTACATGGAGCCTGGCACCGACGTAGGCATCTACCTATAGATATATATATACCTATACTCACCTGCACCAAGACCTCAATGTAGAGACCTCCATGAAGACTTGGCCAAGGGACGAGTGCGGCAGAAGCACGGCGGGACTCAGCAGTTGCTTGGCCGGGCAAGAAAGGGATGGGACAGCATGCTATGTCCCGGAGGAAATGTCTCTTTGTTTCTCGCTGCACCCAAAGAAAGGAATTTTTTTCCAGATGGTCCAAGAAAAGCATCACGAGGCTCCCAGGCAATGCCCGACCACCCTGCTGAGCCCCCAAAATGAGCTTCTCCTGAAGGTCACCTTGGGCATGATGGTTGGGCTCCACCAAGGGCCACCATTCCCTGCGGCGGCCAAGCAGTTCTTGACCTCTACATTTTGAGCCGCCTTCAAAAAAATAAAGAAGTGGAACAAACCCAGAAAAAAACCCGAGTCACTGATTTGTGAACAAAACCCTGAAGAGGAAACCCAACGGGAGGGGGACACGGAGAACAACCTCCCATGGTTGGAAATGGAAACCGCTCCTGGCCCCGTCCCAGATATTTGCTCTTTCCCCAGGAATTTGTACCAGAACCGTTTTGGGCTTTCAACACATCATTTCCCAACAGCTCCGCGCGTCACTGCCAACCACATGTGGTCCTCGGCCCCTTGCTTTGGAGAATTGTCCCAGAAATGTCTGTGTGGCCACCAGTGACTCAGCGTCGAGCCTTGGCTTTGGGGAGGGGGATGGAAAATCCCTCCTTGGGACCTTCCCTCCGCGTTGGGGAGAGGGTGGGAGGTGATTTTGGGGGCTGGGCTGGTCCCCAGCTCGTGCTGTGAGGGAAATCGTTGGGTTTCAGCTCAAAAATAGGAGGCTCTAACTTGGGGGGGGGAAGCTCTTGTGCAGGAGTTGCATCAGGCACAGGCAGGAGGTAATTGAAAATTCATGGTTTGCGGGAGAAATGAGGAGGTTCATCCATCGGGATGATGTAAATGGGCGCCAGCATGGCACAGGGGAACGTCCCGGGCTGCGGGAGCCACGGAAGCATCTCTGGAGACCTCCGAGGACCTTCTCCCCTCACCCACCACCTCTCCCAGCGCCTGAAGAGCAGCCCCTGCCCCACGAGGCAGCAGGGTGGGGGCACGGGCTCCTCCGTTCCGGGAGGAATTCCGCTTAATTTAGTTCAAAGCGGAGACACCCCAGGGCTCGCGTGGACTGCACCCAAGTGGGACTCACTCCCGAAAAAGGCGACGGATCGGCTCAGCTCCACTTCCAGAGGGAAACTGAGGCAGGGAGCTGACTGCTGGGGAGGGGATGGAGGGATCCCCCCAGCTCTGCTGCCCACCAGCATCTTCCCAGCGAGAAGAAGCAGGACAATGGATCCGGCTCACTTGGATCCGAATCCCACCCGGCTCCGGAAAGTCCATCCCTCGCTGGCATCTGCACTGACCATCCATAACGTCCGACTCCGGGCGAAGCCAAACACCCACTTAATTAAACTCCGGGAGAGGATGGAGACGCAGCCGGCTCCGGCTCCGTTCCCCAGAGGCATCGCTCATGCCCGCGATGATAGTAAGCGGCTTTAATATTGAAATATGTGCCATTTAGGAAACTGAAGCCATCCCCGTGTACAAAATAAAACAACTTTTAGCTTGATAAAAGATACAGAGAGTAAATACATTAATAGGAGGTAATTGAAAACTCATGGGTAATCTTTAAGCGATCATGAACTTCATCCGTCGGGATGCTCGGGTGTATATACTGCTCCGGCCGACTCGCTACGGCTTTTACAAATCACAGCCCGGGTGTTTTATGGCGCCGGGTCTCGGAGTGTAACGGCGATGTCATATTTAGATTTCTAATTATATTTCGAGACGCTCCGGTGGCTTTTCCCGCGCGCGGAGCTGAACGAAGCGGGGAATTGCGGAGGGGAGCAAACCAGTCGTGAGCCATAAAAGAGAGAGAGGACAAGGTATCACCTAATGGAAAAGATCAAGATGTTCCCTCTCCTCTTCCCGGGCCGGCTGATATTAATATGCCGGGAGTCGGTTTGCTCCGTAAATGGACAGATGAGAAGACTGCGGTGTGTATATATATATTTTTTTTTTTTTTTCTGCTGCTGCTTTTGCAATTTGCTTTCCCTCCGCCGGGCAGACGCTGGCCCTGAGCAATGGCCCGTGCAGCAGAACGTGTTCTCAGCCTCCTCCTGCCCTCCCGCCTGGCTCGGCAAAACGCCTCTCCCCAACGCCCGTCCTTGGGATGTGCTCCCAGGGGCGCTGGGGCGAGCACCCGGCTGGGCTCCCCTCGCCAAGCTGCCCCCAGGGATGAGGGGGCGAGTCCCCGCGGGTAGGAGTGGGGTGTTTTGGGGTGGGGGGACCAAGGATGGGGCGGCCCCGGAGCAGGGGGCCAACTCCAAACTCACCACCTACGGAAAGCCACCGGGGCTTCTCGCTGGAGGGTGCTGCTCGCGGGCTGGTGGGGTGCTCTCCTTCCAGCATCCCGTGGAGAAAGGTGAATGGTGGTTTATCCATCTATCCATGCGCCCATCCATCCGCCTCTCCATCCATCTGTCCATCCCTCCCTCCCTCCTTCCCTCCATCCCTCCATTCCTCCCTCCCTCCACATCTCCATCCATCCCTCCCTCCATGTCTCCATCCATCTGTCCATCTCTCCCTCCCTCACTCCATTCCTCCCTCCATGTCTCCATCCATCCATCCATCCACCCATCCATCCATCTGTCCATCCCTCCCTCCCTCCCTCCATCCCTCTATCCATCCATCCCTTCCTCCATCCATCCCTCCCTCCCTCCATGTCTCCATCCATCCCTCCCTCCCTCCCTCCCTCCACATCTCCTTCCCTCCCTCCATGTCTCTCTCCATCCATCCATCCATCCATCCATCCATCTCTCCATCTAACCCTCCCTCCCTCCCTCCCTCCCTCCCTCCATCCATCCATCCATCCCTCCCTCCATCCATCCCTCCCTCCACATCTCCCTCCCTCCCTCCACATCTCCATCCCTCCCTCCATGTCTCCATCCATCCATCCATCCATCCATCCATCTCTCCATCTAACCCTCCCTCCATCCATCCATCCATCCCTCCCTCCCTCCATCCCCCCTCCCTCCCTCTATCCATCCATCCCTCCTTCCCCCTCTCCACCCCTCTATCCCTCCCTGCCTCCCTCCCTCCATCTCTCCATCACCGGCTCCCGCTGCCCGGGTGAAACTCATGACCCTACGGGGAGCGTAAATCTCATCCAACCCCAAAGCCAAGACCCCCCCCACACACAGGCTGCGACGGCGGAGACCGGAGCAGCCAGCTCTGCCCGGGGCGTTGATTTCCAGCCGTCGCCGTCTCCTGGCCCCGGCTCTCGCCTCTCCCTGCCCCGGTTGGCAAAGGCTCGGCAATCCTGCGGGGAGCGGGACATAAATCTCGAGGTCAGAGCTAATACCCATTAACAAGCGACGCTGCTTGTAGGTGATTGCAAAGGATTCTTTATAAGGCTTTTGCAGATGAATGGACTGTCTGCAGCCATAAATACACTGATCCACGGCCTCCTGCCTCCGGCACCGGTGCTCTGACTACGCTCCGCTTGTTTCCTTAAGGTTTCCTACCTTGGAAGGATGATTATGGGTCAGCCTCTCCCCCCGCCAGCCCCGACTAATGTGGGACGCTCTGCAAATCCTTCACTTGGCTGCGAATGTGTCCCCCCCCACTCCCACCGCCCCGAGCGTCCCCAGGAGCCCGGAGGTCCCAAACGTACGGGGACCGATTTCTCAGCATCCCTTTGGGAAGCAGGGGTGGGGGGGGGGGCGGGTGGGACCATCCGGGGCAACGCTGGGCGGGGAAAATCCTACGGGAAACGGTTCAGCTTGGGAATTCCTTTTGGAAAAACGTTCTAAAAATGAAAGGGTGGGTGGAAATGGAGGAGGAGGAGGAGGAGGAGGAGGCAGAGCGAGATTCTGTGATTCCGAGCCCTTCGCGCGCTTATCCCGGCGTTCCTTGCTCGGACCAGCAAGCGATGGGGCGTCCTTGATCCTGGACTCGCGAACGTCGTTCCCCGAGGAGCTTTTTAGCCCGGCGCAAACAGATTTCACCCCCCCCGCCCCCCAGAAACACGGTCATACATTTCGGGGGTTTGGGGGGAGCCGCCGTCGGTGCTGCTCAGCCCTGTTTGGGTTCGAGGAGGGAACTGGGGGAAACGGGAAAGCCGAGACGGGCAACTTCACCCTGGCCGGGGGGCAGGGGAAAGCCGAAAGGTTCAACCGGCCCAAAACAAATGAGGTAGGAGGGAGTAACCGTCAAAAAATAAACGGGATGGGAGAGGAGCGTCCCAGCAGGGAAAACCCTCACCTCGCTTTTTTTCCAGCCGACCGTAAAATGCCAAATGTGGCTCCAAACACCGGGGACTTGCCCTTCTCGCCGTGGGGCTGCCGGAATGGCCGGCTCCCAGCTTATCCAGCTCTGGGCGCAGGGTGGCCGGTGCCACCTCATTTTTCCCTTCGGATTTTGATTTTTTGGGGGGGGGGGGAGTTTGTTCATTTCGAAGCCCCACAGGAGCATGTCCCCACCCTCCCACTGCCCCAGCCAGCACCGCGGCGGCGCGGGCACGGAAATCGTCCGTTTGGGTGTATTCCTGAACCTTGGAAATCGGAAGAGAGGGATGCAAAAAGGATCGAAAACCCACCCCAAACCCTCTCATACGCCCGTGAGATCCGGCTCCCCACGCCGCTGCCGCGCCGAGGTGGGAGGGAACACAAGGAGCCACCGGATCCAGACAATTCCCAGTCCCGCCGGCCGCCCTTTCCGATGGCAAACAAATAAATAAGGCAAAAAGAGAAAGACGGAGCTGACAAAGAGCCCCGGAGGGAGCCGAGCCCGCGCCGGGCGGCCCCGGGAGCACAAAGGCGATCTTCTCGCCCTGTGCAAAATGCATCATGGCCGCGTAGCCCTGGGTAAAGACTGGGAATTTATGGCTCCTTCTCCCCGTCTCGCCCTGCAACCGCCTCTTTGCATCCCCTGAACTCCGGCAGGAGTTTAACCGCGTCTTTCCCGGGCGCTGCCGGGAGCAGGTTTGGATCGTTGCCGGCACCCGGCTCCTCCGCGCGCCTCCGGTAAAGAAATAAAGATAAGGAAAAGCAATAAAAAAAAAAAATGCGGGGAGGTGGGAAAGAGCCTGGGTTTAGCCCGGGGTTGACACCTGACAAAACCTGTTAAGCAAGATGGTCAAAATCCTTAGGAAAAGGTAAATTTTGGCAGCGCGGTTTCATGCTCCAGGGTGGCCAAATCTCAGGGCTGCCCCGGAGTTGTTCATCCCCGGAGCCCCGTACTCACCCCAATGCCTCGAGCCCCAAATCCTCCTTCCAGCGGCACCATTTTATCATTTCTATCACCAAAATTCAAGCTTGGAAGAAAAATCAGTGGGACTTTCCCCATTAAAGTGACCCAAGTTGGTCTGGCAGAGCAGTGGCCCAACCCAACCATTGACTTGGGGCCCAACTCAATGGTTAAGGCGAGAGGCGCCCCAAGGCCGCCCAATGGCAGTGACATCATCCCACCACACTGGGGCCCAACCCAACCATTGAGCTCGGTGCCAACTCAACGGCAAGGTCAAGGTGAAAGATGCCCCAAGGCCACCCAATGGCAGCGACATCATCCCACTGTGTTGTGGCGTGGCCCAACCCAACCCAACTCAACGGCAAAGTCAAGGCGAGAGGCGCCCCAAGGCCACCCAGTGGCAGTGACATCATCCCGCCACACTGTGGCCCAACCCAACCATTGGGTTGGGTGCCAACTCAATGGCAAGGTCAAGGTGAAAGATGCCCAAACGCCACCCAATGGCAGTGACGTCATCCCACCACACTGTGGCCCAACCCAACCATTGAGCTGGGTGCCAACTCAACGGCAAGGTCAAGGTGAAAGGTGTCCCAAGGCCACCCAATGGCAGTGACGTCATCCCACCCCGCCATGAGGGACTTGGTCCTTGCTCTCAAGGGTCTGGGGCTCAGACCTCAAGGTCTCAAGAGCTTTTTATTTGGTGCCCAAACATGACGCTCAGCCCTTAAGGATGTCGAAGCAAAGCGAGCAAAAAAGGTTCCTCCTGAAAAGGGTCTTCCAGGTGGACTCGGCCGGTGGAGATGTCCGTGGTCAATCCCCACCTTTCCTCCAGCTGCGGAGAGGAGCAAAACCGGCACCAAAATGCGGGTGATCGCAATAAAACCGCGGCTGGAATCTCACCGGCGCCCGGTTTTGCTGGGAAAAGCAAGGATGCGCTGGTTGGAGGGGAGCCAGCAGAGCGGAGCCCGCTCATACGGCAAAGGTTGTTACGACGAGGCCGGCAACTCGTTACACTCATTAGCAACTGGGAAGAGCGAGAGGAGCGGGGAGTGATGCTGCAGCGGGGAAAAATTAAAGGAAACATTAGGCGTGATTCCGGCGCTGGAAGGGCTGTTGGGAGGGAGGAACAGGCGGCTGGAAGCTGTTCGGGGGGCGCCGGCGGGGGGGGGATGCTCCCGGCGGGGGACCCATTCGTCGAGGATGGTTTAGGGGTAATGGAGCCGCGCTGGGAAGGCGGCTGGAGCCAGGTCTGCGGGTGGGTGGCGTTTTGGTGGGGGTTTTTTAACCCTGAACCCCCCCCCACCCCACCCCACCCCGCAAACCATCCTCTTTGCGGGGAGCGAAGACATCGGGGCACGTCGGCGCAACTTTCGCACCCCAAAACTAACTGTTTATGGGCGAAAACGTCTATTTGAAAGACATTTTTTCAGGAGGGGGAGGGTATGTTCATTTATTTTACATCCTCAGCCCTCCGCCCCCCCCCTGAAATGCTCTTGGTTTCCTCCCCAGCAGGTCCCGGCCTCGGAAAACAAACAAACAAAAAAAAAAAACCCCAAAACCAAGAGGTTTGGGTGGGGAAGGTGGTATTTGCTGGGGGCTGCGGTGCCCGTCGGAGCCTCCAGCGCCGCAGGAGGACGGGAACCGCTTCCGACACCTTCGCCGGCGCGGAGCGAGGCTACAAATAAACCACTCAAACGGGCGGCTCTTGTTCTAATCACCCCATAAAACGTATTTAAGCGGCCGGTCGGAGACTTTCCGGGGCTTTATTTATCTATTTATTATCGCGCCTGACCGGAGCATCCTTCTCCTAAAGAGCCCCGGTGCCAAGCGCCGTGAGTTATGCAAAGGCAGGAGGAGGAGGAAGGGGCCGGGAAACGCCGCCGTAACTCACGCCCGGAGCTCGGCCGTGGGGATTTCGGGGGGGTTACCCCACACCTCCCCACAGGGGGGTTTGTTCCCCCCCTCTTCCCCCCCCTCCACGACCCCACGGGCCGTTTGCAGAGGAGGGAATGGGCTCCGGTGAGGGTGCAGCTTGCTGGGATGCCGCCGTCCGGAATTTGGAGGGACGTTGAAGACTTAAATGGGGTATTTTGAGTGTTTTTTTTTTTTTTTTTTAGTGGAAAAGGTGTTTTCTGACACCCGTTGCCACTTTGCGGAGTTACATTTGAGCCGTTCCTCCCTCAAAACCTGCTTTGCAGAGGGGGTGAACGGCACCTCCCCCCCCCACCCCCCGTCCCACATCCCATCCCCAATTCTGGCATCTCCCGCCCAGGCCCTTGGTTGGGCTGAGGTGGTGGATGCTCCGATGAGGTGGTGGGATGCCCTGACAGGGTGGTGGGATGCTCCTATGAGGTGGTGGGATGCTCCGATGAGGTGGAGGGATGCTCCAACAAGGTGGAGGGATGCTCTGACAAGGTGGTGGGATGCTCCAAGGGGGAGGGATGCTCCAAGGTGGTGGGATGCTCCAACAAGGTAGTGGGATGCTCCAAGGTGGTGGGATGCTCTGACAGGGTGGTAGGATGCTCCGATGAGGTGGTGGGATGCTCCAAGGTGGAGGGATGCTCTGACAAGGTGGTGGGATGCTCCAAGGTGGTGAGATGCTCTGACAGGGTGGTGGGATGCTCCTATGAGATGGTGGGATGCTCCGAGGAGGTGGAGGGATGCTCCAACAAGGTGGAGGGATGCTCTGACAAGGTGGTGGGATGTTCTGATGAGGTGGTGGGATGCTCTGACGAGGTGGAGGGATACCCTGACAGGGGGGTAGGATGCTCCGATGAGGTGGTGGGATGCTCCAAGGTGGTGGGATGCCCCAAGGTGGAGGGATGCTCCGACAAGGTGGTGGAATGCTCTGACGAGGTGGAGGGATGCTGTGACAAGGTGGAGGGATGCTCTGATGAAGTGTAGGGATGCTCCAAGGTGGTGGGATGCTCCGATGAGGTGGTGGGATGTTCCAACAAGGTGCTGGGGTGCTCCAACAAGGTGGTGGGGTGCTCTGACGAGGTGGAGGGATGCTCCAAGGTGGTGGGATGCTCTGACAAGGTGATGGGATGTTCTGATGAGGCAGTGGGATGCTTCGACGAGGTGGTGGGATGTTCTGACGAGGTGGAGGGATGCTCCAATGGGGGAGGGATGCTCTGATGAAGTGGAGGGATGCTCCAAGGTGGTGGGATGCTCCAACAAGGTGATGGGATGCTCTGACGAGGAGTAGGATGCTTCGATGAGGTGGTGGGATGTTCTGACGAGGTGGAGGGATGCTCCAAGAAGGTAGATGGATGCTCCAAGGTGGTGGGATGCTCTGATGAAGCAGTGGGATGCTCCAACGAGGTGAGGAGACGCTCCCATGAGGTGGAGGGATGCTCCGAGGTGGTGGGATGCTCCGACGAGGTGGTGGGATGCTCCGATGCGGCGGCGGGATGCTCCGAGAAGCTGGAGAGATGCTCCAACCCGCCCTCCAGCAGCCCAACCCCCTGCCCTCGCCCCACGCCCGGCTCTTTCCGTCTCGGCCCCTGCAGCCGCCGCAATCGTCTCCCGCAATTTGGGGGATACAACTGCAATTTGGGGGATACAACTGCAATTTGGGGGCTGCAATTGCCACCTGGGGGGGGGGGGGGGCACGACCGCAATTTGGGGGGGATGCAATTTGGGGGATACAACCGAAATTTGGGGGATGCAATTGAAATCTGGGGGGGACGGGACTCCAATTTGGGGGATGTAGCTGCTCTTTGGGGGATTCAATTGCGATTTGGGGGCTGCAATTGGCACTTGGGGGTGGGGGGGGTGCGCCTGCAATTTGGGGGGGGGGGATGCAATTTGGGGGATGCAACCGGATTTGGGGGATTGCAGTTTGGGGGGGTGCAACTTGGGGGATACAGCTGCAATTTGGGGGGTGCAATTGTCGGCTGGAGGGGGGGGGGGTGAGACTGCAATTTGGGGGGGGGGAGGGGATGCAACTGGATTTGGGGGATTGCCATTTGGGGGGGGGGTGCAGTTGCAGCCTGGGGGATGCGACAGTAATTTGGGGGGGATAATTTGGGGGGACGCAATTCGGGGGATACAGCTGGATTTGGGGGATGCAACCGGATTCGGGGGATTGCAGTGTTGGGGGGGGTGCAATTTGGGGGGGGTGCAGTTGAAACCTGGGGGTCAGGACTTCAATTTGGGGGATACAGCTGCAATTTGGGGGGTGCAATTGCCAGCTGGGGGGTGCACGACTGCAATTTGGGGGGGGGGGGGGGATGCAACTGGATTTGGGGGATTGCAGTTTGGGGGGGGTGCGGTTGTAACCTGGGGGATGCGACTGCAATTTGGGGGGGGGTGGTGTGTGCAATTTGGGGGCTACAACTGCAATTTGGGGGACGCAACTGAAATCTGGGGGACGGGGCTGCAGTTGGGGGGGGACGTAGCTGCAATTGGGGGGGAGAGGCATTTGCCACCTGGGGGGGGTGCGATTTGGGGAATGCAACTGAAATCTGGGCGGGGGAGGGCGTGGGGGGGGGGGGGCGCGAGTGCGATTTATGGGGGTGCGATTTGGGGGATACAACCGCCCTCTGGGGGCTGCGAGCGAATTTGGGGGTGGGTGGGTGCGGTTTGGGGGATGCCGTCGCGTTTTGGGGGTGCAATGGGAAGCAGCCCCCCCACATACACACCCCCCCCAGCACCCTTGGGTGGCCCCGGGGGGTGGCAGCAGCTGCTGTCACCTTCAGCCCCCCCCCCAACCCCAGCACCCTCCTGTCCCCACACACAGCACTCACCTCGCTCCCCCCGCGCCCCCCCCCCAGGGAGGGCAGCGACTGGGCTAAACTGGGTGGACTGGGAGCGTCGCTTCTTGGGGAAACTGGTTATTTTGGGCTCTTTGAGGGGGGGGGGGGGGGTGTTCCCTCCCCGACCCTGCCCATGGGCTCGTCGCCCCCCTCCCTGCCTGGCCCAGGAGCTGATCCGGCTCAAAACGAGCCCAAAAAACCATCGCATCCCACTCCCCCCAACCCCACCGGTCCCCCCCCCCCCCCCCAAAAAAAGAGTGGGATCAGCACAACATCCCCCCCCCACTCCTCCAAGACTTTTTTCCATCGGAAAAGGGAGGTTTAGGCTCAGAAACCACCGTGTGCCCCCCCACCGACACCCCGTAAAAACCACTAACTCCCAATCGCTGACCGTGCAAAAAAAAAAAAAAAATATATATATATATATAAAAAAAAAAAAACTAAACCCAACCCCTTTTTCCCACCTTTTCCCCTCTTTTTCCCCAATCCGTGCCCGGAAGGAGCTGCCGCGCGGATGCAGGCGCCGGAGCCCTGTAAATATTAATCAAATTGCTTTTTTTTTCCCCGCATTTAACGCGGCGGGATGCGAACAGATGGGAGACGAGAGGCCTTTTTACCCGGCCCGGGAGCTGCTGGGGGGGGGGGGGGTGAGGGAGGGGGACACACGACACACACACACACACACACACACACGACTCAAACCTAATGAATTCCAGCGGCGGAGCCTTTTTCCATAAAATCAATAGCGGGATCCGAGGGTGTAAATATTTTATTAGGGGCTGGAAGGGCTGGGGGAGGCTTTACCGGACCGGGGAGGGGGGGGGAGATATTGCGGGGGGTGGGAGCAGAGGCCTCGGGGCTCAGTGGGGGGGGGGGGTGTTTTCATGGGAAAGGTGGGAAAAAAAAAAAAAGGGGGGGGGGAGGGTGTGGGAATAAAAAAAAAAAAAGGGAAGGGAATAAAAGGGGAAAAAAATCAGGATCCTGCGCCCAGCGTCGCTCCGGCGTCGGGGATTCCCACCAGCGTTTTGGGGGTCCCGAAGCTGGGAACCCCCCCCCCAACATTCCTTCCCCCCCCCCCCCCCCCCCGGCACGGCAAGCGCGTCCGGCGCGAAGGCGCTCTCTGCTCATTTAATATTAACAAATTGAAATGAATTATTTTAATGCCAATTAACTTGTAGCTGTCCCTTATTAATAGTAATTTAGATTAATATTTCTTGGAAGGGGGAACGCCGGGCTCGGGGCTACGTGATCGGAATACCGGAGCGCGGCGGAACCCGTAGTTATTTTTGAGCTGAATCCTCCCTTTTTCAACCCAAAATTGGGCCGGAGGCTCTTTTCTTAGCGGGGGGGGGGAGGGTGGGTAAGGCAAAAGCGGGGCCCGTTT
>WNMW01000044.1:0-30494 GCA_009819605.1 Sterna hirundo
CATTGATCAAGTGCCTCCTTTTATTGTCTGTAGTGTCCTGCCATTCCTTATGCTGCTTTCTTGTCAGAGGCACCACATGTCAGGGAGAGCCATCTGCACACACACATGAACGACTGGCCCAATGGAGATTCATTCCTGGGGGACCCTGAAAAACTCTGGGATTCAGCAAATGGAAAACTCACCTAGTTTTACAAGGAGAAGTGGCCAGGCCTTTCCTGGGGGCAGGATTACCCCACAGATGAGGGCATGCTGTGATCTGACTGGCTGAGGACTGACCCCAAGGAGAAGGGCCTGGGCATTAGGAGGGATGCAACTTTATCCAGTGGTACATGCAGACCGTGAATAGGACTAGCTGCACACAGGGCTGCATTAGGGGGCACACGGCCACCCAGACAAGGCATTTATCGTCCCCCTTGACTCAGCACTGGTGTGGCCACGTCTGGACTAGTGTGTCTGTTTGTGAGGCTCTGTGTTCTGAAGGAAGGAGGAGGAACTGGAGAAGCTCCAAAGGGCATCAGCCAGGATGGGGTTTGGGTCCTGTGTGGAGAAGCTGAGGGAGCTGGGCTTCTGTACCTTTTGAAGTGGAGACCCAGGGCTCTCTAGCAGTAACCAGTATCTTCTTGAAGGGTGGCTTCAGAGATGGTGGAGCTTTTCTTGGTAGTGGGAAGAGAAGGAAACCTCAACAAAGTGCAGCTTGGAAGGTTCAGACTGCATGCAAGGAAAAAGAAATCTCACTCAAATGGTTGCAGTGTGGTGCAAGAAGTCACCCAGAGGGAGTCCGGATGAGCCCATGGTTTTGTGTTTCAAGGAACAGCCGGTGAGAGTGGAGAGACATCAGTACAGATATGGAAATGCCAGGGTGAAAGCACTGTGGGAAAGCACGATGGGTGTCTGCAGCCTGAAAGGAAAGAGGCACAGGCATGGGACAGTGATGATCAGCCTGCAGAAGAGATGGCCTAGGGCTCTGGCAAGGCTAAAAAGCCCAACAGCACCAAGCTCTTTCTCCCCTTGGCTATGGCAGTTGCCTCTGCCACCAAGGCCTACCAGAAGAAACTTTATTTTGAGGCTCTGGACTTGGTTTCTGCTTCAACGTTGCATGGGGAAGCCGGGAGGTGTTGCACAGTTTCCCTACACTTGGCCTTGCTCACCCTCATATCCCACTGCCCCCAGGAAGAGCCCTGAGCCACACCTGAAGGGCAGGATCTGCCTTCCCAGGGCCTGAGGGTCAGGTTTGGCCTTTCTGCTTCATCAAACAAAGCAACAGTTTTCTCTGCATTACAGCCACCTGCACAGTGCCTTTGCCTACCTGCAATCACAGTCTCCAGCTATCTCCTCTAACGAGTCCATGGGGAGACTTTGTCAGTAGTGGCCCTCAGTGGGGCCCATTAATGCTTCCAGGTACTTTGAGTTTTGCTTCTGACTCCTTGAGCAGTTTTTTCAATCTTCTCTTAGTATCTGAGGTTCATGGACTCAGAGCTAAATCCGCCACGGGGCTCAGTAAAATACAGAAAGCCTTAACGAGCTCTTTCTCTTCCTTCAATTTCCTTCAAGTCTTCAGTACTTCTACACCTAATTGGAGTTTTTTTGATAGTGTAGTTAAGAAGGAAGATTTCAAGGAGAACCTAATATTTTGTTATTATTATTTTAAATTTCTTTTCAGGTTAGAGAAGGGATGATAGAAGTCTTCTGCAATTGATATGGATCCAGAGGGTCTCCTCAGGAGGTCTGGATGGCTAGGAAAAGCAGTCCCTTGAGGTGACACTGTACGGACAGCCTTGCTCCTCACCCCCACAACCCCACCATCTCTGTCATTGGCCAACTAGGATTTACATCAGTTTCCTTACATCAGAATTCTCCGCCGATCTCCGCAGCTGGATGTTACAGCTCCATTGCACCGGCTCCCACCCGATCTCCTTAGAGACCTGACTGCGCTCAGGCAGAGAAGGATTTTTTCTCTTTGCAAGCAAAGAAAAGTAAAGAATAATCATGTTTGAGAAACGCTAAAACACCCTCTGCACCCATATGCTAAGTACAAGCTGCCTCTAATGAGGTTGCTTTTCTACGAGGGATAATCTTATGAGAAATAGGTACAAACAGACAGGTATAAAGAGTTGGCTACAGGAGCTAATTAGACTGAAGGACAGGCAAACTTTTAACTACATGAAGCTCAAAGCAGCAGCTGGATGGGTGACAGGAAGCTGAATGAACAAAGAGTAAGAGAAGGAGAAAACAGGAGTATAACAGAAAAGGCCTTTGTCTAGACAGTCTGCACCGGAAAAGATGACTTTAGAAATGGTCATTGTATCAGGAGAGGTGAAAACATATGAAAGATTAGAGAAATTAAGTACACCGTATGACAGGCAGAATAGTGGTCATGAAGTTACAGGGGAAGATTGAGATTTCTGTGGAATATCCTTTTTGAAATGTCATGGGCTTGGTGGAGGTCTCTTGTGAGAGAGGACAAGCCAATGTTGCACCCAACTTTGAAAGAAACCAAAAGTGCAACCCTGGGAACTACACGCTGTACAAGCTCAGTTTGCTGAGGAGTAAACCATCAATATCTCTTGGGTGATATTCCTGGGCGCCTAAAAGAGAAGACCACGTCCAAAAGCAGCCAGCCTGGACTTTCAAAGAGTAAATCATGGTTCACCAGTCTGACTGCCTTCATCATGGAGTAACATCATTTGTGCATGACGGGAGAAGAGTGGGTGTCGTTCACTTCAACTTCAGCAAGATTTTTGACATGATCTCTCTTGTGCTCAAGTTAGGACAGTAGAGTCTGGAAGGGCAGACAAACGGATGGTAAAACACCAGTTGGATGATGAGGCTGGGAGAGCAATGGTGAAGGGGTCATACCCTACCTGGAGGCCACTGGGGCACTGTGGGGCAGCACAGGAAGCTCTCCTGGGCCTTCTTCAGTTTAACACCTGTATCCATGACTCAAAGGAGGTAACTCCCACCATGTTTAACAAGAACAAAGGCTGCATTCTGCACCTGGCAGGAAATAATGCTGGACACAATATAGACTGGGAGAGGAGTGGCTAGAAAGCAGCCCTGCAGAAAGGGATCTGGGGGCGCTGGTCGACAGCAGGCTCGGTGGGAGTCAGCAGTGTGCCCTGGTAGCCACAAGGGCAAACTGCATCCTGGGGTGCGTCACACACAGCATAAGCAGCTGGTGGTTACCCCACTGTATTCAGCACTGGTGCGACCTCAACCTTGAGCGCTGTGTGCAGTTCTGGGCTCCACAATGTAAGAAGGATATGAAGGTACCCAAATGTGTCCCGAGGAGGGCAACAAAGCTGGTGAAAGGGCTGGAAGGCATGTCCTGTGAGGAGCGGCTGAGGACTCTGGGTTTGTTCAGTTTAGAGAAAAGAAGGCTGAGGGGCGACCTCACTGCTCTCTACAGGGTCCTGAGGAGGGGAGGTAGAGAGGGAGGTGCTGAGCTCTTCTTCCTCATACCCAGTGACAGGACGCATGGGACGCTTTGCCAGGAGAGGTTTAGACTGGACATAGGAAGCAATTCTTTCCCAAAAGGGTGGTCAAACACTGGAACAGGCTTCCTAGAGAGGTGGTCAACGCCTTGTGTTTAAGAGGCCCATTGGTGTTTAAGAGGCGTTTGGACAATGCCCTTAATAACATAATTTTTCTTTTGGTCAGCCCTGAAGTGCTCAGGTATTTGGACTAGATGATCATTGTAGGTCCCTTCCAACTGAACTATTCTATTCTATTCTATTCTATTCTATTCTATTCCATTCCATTCCATTCCATTCCATTCCATTCCATTCCATTCCATATATACACCTGTAAAGGGTGGATCCCTCCAGAAGCTGGGCTCGGACACTCAGCCCCTGGATACCAGCCTACCCAGCTGCAGCCACCTGGACGTAGGAGTCCCACAGGCCACAGCTCCATTCCAGATGCTGGTACAGACCACCTCAGTCACACTCACACACATGCTCATGAACTCTTCAGTCCAGTCACTCCAGTCTCAGGTTCTGGCACTAATGGCATACGGGCTCTCTGACCTCCTGGTCCTGCTCCAGCTGCTGCACTCACACCACCGTGCTCACACGTTCACACAGAAGATTCACTCACACGGAAAAGAGGTAGAAATTAAGTTTAATGAGAAGACACGACAGACTGCAGTGGTCGTGTCCTCCCCTAAACTTCCCATAATAAGTGAGACAAGGTGTTCATTCCTCGGGAGCCTGTAATTTGGGTTCCTATCTGCCACTGTGCCTTTGTGCTCTTCTTGGTTTCTGGAGATGGGTTCCAGGTGGTTCTCCTGTGATGGGTCTGGGAGCAGCTGGGGCAGGGTATTGAGTTCCTCCTCCTGCCATTGGTAGTGCCTTCTCTGTGTGTGCAGATGAGCTAACCTAACACAATCCAACCAGAACATACATCCCTTGAGGCATCTGTCTTTGGAGATGACATACATATGCAATGGTATGATTTAACATCTGATAGCAGATCATGGGAATTGCTGTCCAGAAATGCACTGTGATAAGGCAAAAAGCTTTATTGTTGCACGGGCAATGGCTTCATTCAGGGCCAGGATCACGGTCTTGTTTCTAAGACTGTAGATGAATGGCTTTAAGAATGGGTACAGGACAGTGTTTAGCAAAGCTACCAGTCTGTTTGCCTGAAAGGAAACGTGTTCTGAAGGATGCACATAGAGAGCAATGCAGCTCCCATAGGCAATGGCCAAGGTGGTGAGATGGGAAGAACATGTAGTGAAAGCTTTTTTCCTCCCAGAGGCTGCTGGAAGGTGTACGATACAGAAAAGGGTGCCTGTGTAAAATGCCAGAGTTAAACAGAAGGAACCCAGCATGACAAATGATAATGAAATAGAGTCCATTTTCCAAAGCAGGCTGGTGTCAGAGCAGGGCAATTTGAATAGGGGGAGCTGTCACCAAAAAAAATGGTGGATCTTATTTGAGCCCCAGAAAGTCAGCTTGTAGAGGAGGACCAGGCGGTAACTCAAGAGTGTGGTGCCCATGACCCAAGCAGCAACAACCAGGTGGATGCAGAGCTGAGGCTTCATGATGGCAGCATAACACAAAGGCTGGCAGACGGCAACGTAGCGGTGAAAGGACATGACAACAAGTAGAACAAACTGTACTGCCCAGGGCAAAACAGCAATAGGATTGGGCAAAGCAGCTGTGCTGTGAGATTGTTCTCCTACCAGAACCCAGGATCACAAGCAATTTGGTGCTTGTGGAGGAAGTAAACCAGATTTCCAGAAAGGACAGTTTGATGATGAAAAAGTACATGGGGGTTTGCAGGCGGTGATCCACACACGAAGGAAAATGATGGTTGCGTTCCCCATCACTGTTGTCAGGTATATGAGTAGAAGGACCAGCGAGAGAAATAGCTGTAGTCTTTGATCAAGCCCTGAGAAACCCTCTAGGATGAAGTCAGTAACTGCTGTTGCATTTTCTGGTCCCATGCTAAATTTCAGTTCACCCAGCCAAGACAGGAACATGGCAAAAAACCCAAGTGTGCTAATTTCACCGTCTGGATGAAAAGTTCTGTCCTTTTCTGCTTTTTCTCCTTTCCCGCAGCCTTCCTATATAACACAGAGAGTATGGCTCACACCCTGGTTTTTGTGTTTCACATTTCTGTTAGAGGCCTCAGAGAATTTGTTGTCTTCTTTCTACCTTTTTCAAACCCTCACAAAGGATTCTTTCTCCAGAAGAGAAGAGATTAAAGAGGCTGTTAGCTATTTCACCCCATTCCTGGGAAATTCCAAATGCACTCAGACCTATTGCAAACATCTGTCACACCTATTTGCCAAACTCATCTCTTCTATCGCACAAATGCTAAACCATCAAATCAAATCAAATCAAATCAAATCAAATCAAATCTGCATGTTGAAGGCTATTCTTTCTACTTTTCAGTACTTGCCTTTTTGGACTAGGAATCCCTGAGAATCTGTTGATTTCAAAATAAGTAAAATCAAGTCTCTCTCTTGTAATCCCCTGCTTTCTTCCCCAGCTTCTTGCTCTCTGTTTCTTCAGGAAAGAGGGAGGGGGTGGAATAGGGACAAAATATAACTTGTCTTCTTATTCTTCGAAATAATGACTGAAATGTATTATGGTTCCACACAGTCTGTCACACGGTCTCATCTGACATCTGTCTGCACCAAAATGCAGTCGTTTCCAAACAGCTGCGCATTGCTATAACTATCAAATGGCCTGGCGTAAAGGCAGAGCAAGAGAAGAGTCTCTGGAAGAGATTTTTGACCTTTATTTTGCATGCCATTATAGGTTAGGAGGACCCAGCCTCCAGCATTTTCTCTTGCCTCCACTGACAACAGAGGGAGCTTTGCGAAAACGAGTTCTCACAGGCACCTGCATCAAAGTAGATGAAACTCACTCTTCAAGTCTCAGATCTCTGATTTATTAAGTTACAAATTTTTAAATCAAAAAAACACCTAACAGAAGGAAGCACAAGCAAAATACATGCAATAAAGACTGATGTTTTCCCCTTCATCTTTACATTTGTTCATAGACATAGAAAGGAGCAGAGCAAATGACTCCATAACCAGGCTGATTCAAAATGCAAGGGGAGGAGAAGGAGGGGAGGATATGGTGGGTTTGAAGCAGTGAAACAAAGCTTCTCCACAGACTGTGTTGTCCCCTCAGGCTCCGTCCCGGGGCAGAATGGCCAGCACTCCCACAAGGAGTAAAACATGAAGTGCAGTATAGGAGAGTGCTCCATGTTTGCATGGACATTTGAGTTTGGGGCTCGGGCTAGTCTTACATCCCAAATGTCTGGCTTGTTCTTTGCCTCTAGTCTGACATAGGGGAATCTCTGCACTGGGTTTACCTGGAAAACTTTCTGAGTTTAAAACGCTGGCTGTATTTGAGCAAAAGTTCAGTCACCTACAGCAGGACGAACGTAGTGAATCAGTGAATCAGAGGTGACAGCCCCAGTTTGAATTTTCTGGGTCAGTTCAAACACTCAGTGGGTTGTGTCTTCTTACTCTGTTGGGTGACACCTAAATTATCTACAATTATTCTTCTCCTGGAATTATTTCCTTAGGGGAACCTGCAAATTTGCAGACAGCTTACAGCAAAGCAGCTTCTCCTCAGGCCCTGCATCATCAAACATACAGCTAGCAAGCATATGCGATGGTGAGTGAAGGAATAGAGGATAAGCAGGTGAAGCATATCCACAGGAAGAAGGCCCTATTGTGGCTTGGCACAGAGGTTGTCCTCAGGGTGGTGCATGTAATGTAGGCATAAACCACAGTAGTCAGTGTGAATGAGCTCAGCAACACAGCGCAGGAGAGAGCAGCGCTCCTGTTTCATAGTAGGTAGTGCCCACGCAGGTTAATCTCAGCAAAGGATGATGCCGCAGAAGCAGCAGTCACTACCTGGGGCACAGAGGGTCTAATGGCAGATGGTGGGACTGAGCATGGGTAGAGATGTCATTCCCCAGCAGCTAAAGATGAGGATGGAGCACAACCAGGAGTTTCTAAGGACAGAGCAGTACGAGGGCTTGCAAATGACCCTGCAGCAATTGAAACACATCACAATACACAGGTTAAACTCATCTGTGCCCAGGAAGTCAGAGAAGAAGGTCTGGGACTTGTAAGCAGCCACAGAGGCACCTTAATCTCCAACATGGGACTGCCAAACATGTTAGGGGCAATGACCAAAGTGAACCAACTCTCCAAGAAGGACAAGGTGCTGAGGATGGGGTACATGGGGGTGTGTTATTAGTGGTGGAGCCAAACGATGGCAATGGTGACTGCATTCCCCATGACAGTGAGCAGATCAACCACCAGCAGCAGTGTGAAAAGGAGGATTTTCAACTCTTGAATGACTGAAAAGGTCTTTAGGAAAGATACAGTCCAGTTGTGAGGATCCATTTTGGTACCGGTCAGTTGAAGGTGTGACAAGAGTAACCAATATCATGCCTGGTGGAATTCATCTTGTTACATTTGTCAGCCTTCCTTCCCTTTTCTCAGGCTTCCTCTTCCTTCTGGAAATGGGAGACCAGAATTGTGCTCTGTAGGGATTCTGCTTTTCTCTGTGTTTTTACCCAATGACATGAAAGAAATATTGATCCAACCCACTTTTCTTCAGACACAGGAAATGCCTCTCCAGCCTGGCTGGTTTGCATGGGTATTCTGGACTGCCAGCTGGGAACTGATATTTCTGGCAAAAGCTGTGTGAATTATGTTCCATTTCTAACGGTGATGTAGATGAGCATCAAGCCTGTGCCGCTGTGCAACCAGAGCACTTAGGTCATTAATCCCCTGGCTGGTCCAGGGACTCTCCCATCTCATCATGCACATCAACGAGAGGGGAGACTGGTCTGAGACAGTGGATTGACTTGAAACCAAGCGACTGAGCTCAGTCAACCACTTTCAAAATAAACCACCTCCAAGATTAGCCAAAATGAGTCACCTTCAAAATTAACTGGTGGACTTGGGAGTGTCAGGTTAAGAGTTGGACTTGATGATCTTAAGGGCCTTTTCCCACCTAAAGGATTCTATGATTCTATGATCATTTTGGAAGCATCTCTTCTACAAACCCACAGAGCCACTGCAATGGTCTCCTTCCAATTTCCCTTTAAGCCTTCTCTTGACGAGGATGCCTACAGCACCATAATCTGCATATGGCTTGTAAGACTGAAATTAAGGCTCTCAGTTAAGTTCCTGGTGTTTGTAGTCATGGAAAACTCCTCTTGAGTCTAAAGGAAAACAGAACCAGCAACAAAGCTGTTTGGCAACAAAACAGGAAAAGAGAGCAAAGGGGAAAAAGGCACCGTGTAAGTGTAAACAGGTTTCTAGTCAGCAGGCTGCTCTGATGGAGCCCTGCATGAGCCTGTGCCCTGTTCTCATTAGAGCCTCTTTCCAACTACCTTCTGTGCGGCTGCATTCTCGCATGGGAATGCAGTGAGCTTCAAGCTGGAACGACCAGTGAGTAGGTGGTCAGTGGCCAGCCCAGCCCACACCACAACAGTAGGCTACGGGGTCTGTGTTCAGCAACTGGAGCAGGGCTGCAAACATCCTGCACTCCCATGCCTGGGTACCTGCCATGGGGAGACCATGAGGATCACGGCCCAGGTGCTGGATAGAATTAGTGCCTAAGGCAGACCGGTGTCTCCTCCTAGAGAGACTGATGGGCTGGAGAAGGCTGACTGGCTCCCTCCCGCCCACTGGCAGCACAAGACCCACAGGGTCCTGCTGACCACAGGCCTCAATGCTGCAAGAGCTGAGGAACTCCTGGAAGAACAGTGTGGGGCAAGCGGGCAAAACAGGCTCTAAGTCCTTGTCAGGCCTGGCTCTCCAGGCTGTACCTGCACAGGTTGATCAGGATATACTTCTTCAGCTGCTGCCGACATTGGGTGGGCACCAGTGAGAACCCACAGCTTCCTTCAGTCAGGGAAGCAGTCTCTGGAAGGGAGAGGTGCTGTAGAGGAAAAAGGTGGCTGAGGTTTCTGGGAGTCCCTCTTAGAACCCAAGTGTAAAAGGAAAAATGCTCTTGTTTTTGACAGAAAGGTTCATCTGGAATTGAAGTGTGGCTCAGATCTTAACTAGAGCCAAGGGTGAGTGTGAATTGGAACAGGATGATCTTTAAGGTCCCTTCCAACTCCAACCATTCTGGGATTCTGGGATTCTGGGATTCAAATAAACCACTCCTCAACTGTGTGCCAAGTACAATCTGCCACCAGTGAGGTTTCCCTTCCACAAGGCAAAACCATGCAAGAAATCTTTTCCACAGAAAGTAAATTAAAAAGTAACCACAATTCAAGAGTGTGCTACAGACAGAATTAGAGAGATTCCTGGAATACAGACAAGCTTTGAACTCCCTGAAGCTCAAAGCATCTTCTGGATTGTTGAGATGTGTCTACGTGATCAAAGAGGAAGGGCAGAGGAAATCTAGAGAGCAATCGCATGTGCTTATGTTCAGACGTGCTGCTGGAAAGGTGACTCCAGACATGGTCTATTTATTAAAGAGATGTGGAAATATGTGAAAGATGAGGGAGATCAAATGCACAGCCTGATCGAGAGAGTACTGACGATGCAAACAGAGTGGAAGTTCGGTAGCTCTCCTCTTCCTATTAATGCACACCCTGAAAACTCCTCATGTTGGTCTCATGGGAAAACAAACAGACATGATATTTAAATTATTTAAGTCACTTTGTGTTAGTTGAAGAGATTGTACTCATAGACATGCCAAAATTTCTCAGTTTTTTAGGCAGAGCTCTGATGTCTGACCATCAGTGCCCAGCGGTACCTCCAGAGGACGCAGTGTCTCTGAAGCACATGCCTGGGACTGGCCGCTCTCACAGAGCACCTGCTGGAGAGCAGAGCCCCTCAGAAGCTGCAGCTGTAGCCTGGGCAGAGGGTCCCAGGGCACCCACACTGGCATCATGCGCCCGTGTCCCTCTAACTGCATCCCACCCCCATTTTATCATCTCTTGCCTTTGCAAACAAATGCAGAACAAAAAATCCCCCAGAGATCAGTATATTAACCCAAGACAAGTCCAAGCAAGGAGGATAGCACCACCACAACTCTTTGAAGCCTCAATTTGCAAGTGGACATCATCCCAAGCACAAGCCAATTCTGGGCAGAGAATGGCTCAAGAGCAGCCCAGAAAAGAACAGGTTGCCCAGAGAAGTCTTGGAGGCTCCATCCCTGGAGGTGTTCAAGACCATGTTGGATGCGACTTTGAGCAGATGAGGTGTGACACCTGCAAATGCCCATTTCTCATGGAGGATGCTGCCAAGAGCACCACCGGTTATACTTTGGTCACTGTCCTGCCAGAACTGAGCCATCTCCTTCCCTCTAACACTAGCAGGGGGGAAGGCGGTCAAGAAGTGAAGGGAGAGACTCCAAAAGCCCAAAAAGCTGCTGTGAAAATGAGGAAATTTTGACCCCTAGTATGCCAGGGGTGACTGTGGAAGAAAAGTGTCAGAGAGGAGACCAGCTCCTGACCTCTCCTCAGAGAGGAGACCAGCTCCAGTGCAGGTAAGGCCTCACTGGGGAAGGGGATCGTGGCAAACAAGGCTGGCAAAGGGCTCTTTCGAGGGCTCTTGTAGCCAGAAAAAGCGGCTAGCTCGTGCCGGAACCGGCAGCTCGGTGGTGGGCTGCTGACGCGGCAGGGGCGGAGTCAGCGTCACACGCGGCAGCTCTAAACGGGCAGTCCCGGAGCACAGCGGCCGGCCACTGCGCACCCAGCACGCGGGCAGCCTGCGTGCGTCACCCAGGGCGGCACCACAGTGCGAGCGAACGAACAAGGTGCAGCATTTCGTACGGTGGGTCCCTGAAAGCCTCGAGTCTAAGCTAAGCAGAAGCTGGGCAAGCGCAAGCAGAGGAACATCTGCGTGCAGGGGCACGGGCTCAGGGCGTGTGGGAAGCTGACAGCAGAGATTCTCCATCTCCCGGCACAAGAGAAGAACATGGCTCCAAAACAGTCAAAAGCTGCCGCAAGAAAGAACATGGGAACTCAGACTGAGCTCCTGTGCAAGCATGTGGCTGTGCAGGTCTCGGGCTGTAATGAATGCCTGAGCCTGGCACTGCTCTCACAGGGAGCCAGAGACACTGTCTGCATACAGTGTGATCAAGTAAATGATCTGCTCAGGAAGGTGGTTGAACTGAAGGAAGAGGTAGAAAGGTTAAGAAGTATTAGGAACTGTGAAAATGGAATAGATTGGTGGAGCCATAGCCTGAGGCAAAGGCAGCAGGAAGAGGCTCTATCAGAAGTGGATGACCCCGTTCCCTCCTGTCACCAGGCAGAAGGAGAGGGCTCAAGGGATAAGGGGGAGTGGAGACATACCCCTCCTCGGAGAGGTAAGCATAACCTCTCACGGCCCCCCTCACCATCCCAACTGCCTTTACATAATAGGTATGGGGCTCTGGAAACTGAGGACCAGGCGATTGAGGATGGAAAGGTTGATCCATCCAGTGAAATGCCCAGTGCTAGTCACTCACCCCCACGCCTCAGGACGTCCTCAACAAAGAAAGAAAGAAGGGTTATTGTAGTAGGTGACTCCCTTCTGAGGGGAACAGAGGGCCCTATTTGCAGACCTGACCCATCCCACAGGGAAGTCAGCTGCCTTCCTGGGGCCAGAATTAAGGACATTCGGAGGAAACTCCCTTCCCTGGTCCGGACATCAGATTACTATCCGCTACTGATATTTCAGGTAGGTAGTGATGAAGTAGGTTCCAGAAGTCTGAGGGCGATGAAGAACGACTTTAGGGCCCTGGGACGGCTGGTTAAGGGATCGGGAGCACAAGTAGTGTTCTCCTCCATCCCACCATTTGCAGGGGTAGACGAGGGGATAAATAGGAGGAGTCAGCAAATTAACTCCTGGCTCCGTGACTGGTGCATCCGGCAGGACTTTGGCTTTTTTGAACATGGGCTGATCTACAGGAAACCAGGCATGCTGGCAACAGGTGGGGGAAGCCTAACCCGAAGGGGAAGTAAGATCCTGGGGCAAGAATTAGCAGGGCTCATTCATAGGGCTTTAAACTAGGTTTGATGGGGGATGGGGATGAAACCAGGATTCCAAAAGTGGTGCCTGGGAGCAGCACAGCAGTGCTCCTGGGTAAAAGTGACAGCAAGGTCTTGCAGCCTGTCCCAGTGATGGTGGGGGATGGTGAATTGTGTGGCAGCATAGACACAAGGAGTAGTGATAATTTGGTAACCACAGTAGTGTCCGAGCATGATCAGGTGCAAATCAGGGCCTGTCCCCCCAAGAAAGTGGCAGGACAATTAACCCAACTGAAGTGCATCTACACGAATGCACGCAGCATGGGGAATAAACAGGAGGAGATGGAGGCCATCGTGCAGCAGGGAAACTATGATGTGGTTGCCATCACAGAAACGTGGTGGGAAGACACACACAAGTGGAGTGCTGTAATCGATGGCTACCAGCTTTTCAGAAGAGATAGACAAGGAAGGAGAGGTGGTGGGATGGCCCTCTACGTTAGGGGCAGTTTTGAATGCCTAGAACTCAACAGTGTGAATGACAGTGTTGAGTGTGTATGGTTAAGGATTAAGGGGAAGGCCAACAAGGCAGACGTTGTGATGGGAGTTTGTTATAGACCCCCTAATCAGGATGTAGAAACCGATGAAGTATTCTATAAGCGGCTGGCAGAGGTCTCATGATCATTTGCGCTTGTTCTTGTGGGGGATTTCAACTTCCCACATGTCTGCTGGAAATACTACACAGCAGAGAGGGAACAGTCCCGGAGGTTCCTGGAGTGTGTGGAAGACAACTTCCTAACACAGCTGGTGAAGGAACCAACTAGGGGAATTGCCCTACTGGACCTTCTGTTTGTTAACAGAGAACAGAGAACAGAGAACCCCCCCTTGTGGGGGATGTAAAGGTTGGAGGTTGTCTTGGGCAGAGTGACCATTGTCGGAGTGGGAGCCGGACCGGGAGTAACGACGAAATCTCAATATGAGTATGATCGTTCTCCCTTTATTCAAGTTTTCACAGCGTATTTATAGACAGACAGTAAAAGACAGTAAAAGCACACACTAGCAAAGTGTTTGGTTTACAACCTATGTTTATGTGACTAAAACAGTTCATTGGTACACCTCTTGTGAGTTCATTGGTGCACCTCTTGTGCCCACCCATCGCTACACAAGACAGCTTCTCCCTCTCTCTACAGATGCAGTTCCGCTTATCTTTGTTTACGGTTTTGTTACTTCTGCTTTTTTAAGGACTTCAAGGAGAGTTCACGGTCACATTCAGGCCTGTGACTAAGGCTTCTCCTTGAGGCTCATATCAGAGGCTGGATTGTTCATCGCAATCAGATCATGTCCCTTCTCACTCAGCCATTCCTCCACAATTCCCCCTTCTTGTTTTTGAACAATCCAGGCTCGGTTTATGACTTCTAACATAGCTTTCTTAACACACGAAAGGACTACACATAAGCACAAACCTATGATTACAAGAATTACTATAATACGTAAGCCTTCGACAAACAATCCTAATAACCAATGCGGCAGCGTTCCAAACAAGTTAGTTAACCACTCATCCAAAAACCCATGACTTTGACGGATCTTGCTCGCATGTTCTTTTAACCACTGCAACTGTTTGTGAATTGATTCGCTGTGATCGGACAGATTCATACAGCACATCCCTTCAAAATCTTCGCAACCAGGCCCTGCCTGCCGCTGCTCCAGGCATAAATAAAGACAAGAACACTCTTTCAGTGGCACCAAGTAGGGTTACCTCATCATTACAATCTGGTGTGAGACCCCTAACGTCACGCTTTGAGCGCCCGGGATGGGAATCCTTTGTCACGTTCTTCCACCAATTTTTATTTGGGGCTAATAGTGTTAGTTTACCAAGATAGCATGGACCACCCACCACGTTTTTCGGAATTCCCTGCCATGCTCGATCACCACATATGAAGAACGCATTTGGTGGCAGAGCTTTTGTGGTGCCATTGTTCCAGAGGGGCATTGGGTGTCTCATTTCAGCCCCATAGGCTCCCAGGCCAACTTCGAGGCCTGTATCATTTGTGCCGCAAAAGGAATTCAAGGGAACGTTCAGCCAATTGTTCAAGGCCCAAACTACTGCGGCCAGTTCCAATGTTTGAAGGGAATCTCGGGTGTCTCCATTGATGATACGCTGACACCATTGATCTTTTTCCTGCCAAACACAGGCTGCACGCCACAAGCGTTTACCGGCGTCTGTATATACAGTGACCATCTGACAGTGGGTCTCCCCGTACTTTAGGTTTTTCTATCCCCTGATTTCTTTTTAAAAGTTGCCATAGTTTTCCCTGGGGCTGTTGTGAATGGACTCTCCCACTATACCCTAACAAAGCCTCTTGTATGGCAACGTCATTGCGCAGCCACCATTCTAAGTGTCCGACATTGACAGGTATGCTAATATCCTCTGGTTCTTTACCACTGATTTCTACCATTCGGGATCGACCCTTCTGTATCAGTTCCCCTATTGCCTCAGTTCTCGTTTGAATACTCATTTTTGGTTGTACCCCTAGAAATACCCATTCCAGAACATGGAACACATCCTCTTTTGTTCTCTTTCCTTCGCATTTGCCAGTGGCATCACCCACAGAGTCGCCGGGAGGAGCAGTGTCCCCCTTTCTGTTTTGCCACTGGCAAATGACGGCACACTAAACATAACAGACAAATTCCTTCCACACAAGCAATGAGTATAATTTGCTTCAACCAACCCCACCCCCAAGTCCATCCAGCAAAAAGATTGCACCCAGTGGTCTCCACAAGTTGCTGGTTCGGTCGCTGCAGTTCTTGCAACTGGGCATGGATGGATTTGCAGTGGTGACTTAGATTCATACAGTACAGTCCTTTAAAATCCTGACAACCGTGTCTGTGAGCTGAAAGCAAAAAATCAACAGCAGCTCTGTTTTGCAGCGTCGCATATCGAATACTATCTACATCTAGCAATAACTCAGAAATAGCTGTACTAGTAGCATTACTAAACTTGTCCTTGGCAGCAACAGAGTCCTTGTTATCAAGAATCCTTGGCAGCGAAAGAGTCCTTGTTAGCAAGAGCGCATGCGGACTCCCTCTTCTTGCTGGTGCTGTGCTTTGATCTTCTTCCACAACAGGCCAAGATTCTCCAGCAGCTAGATAAGGTGTCTGTGAGTCCATTCCAGGCTTATGTCATCCAAATATTTTTCTTGCAAACACCTGAGACTGAATAACAATCGGTGTGATTTATGTGTTTTCCAGGACCCAGGTGCGAGTCCTTGAGTGTATTTACAATCCTCCTCGACGATCTTCCATTGCTTTCCCATATTCCACCCCCTTGCTCAAGAGACCGCTTCTGCTGGGGTTTTTTAGTCTCGCAGGGTATAACACTAAGGCATGCAATAACATATACACATATAGGAAAAAACCAAAAACATATCTCTATGGTACTGCTTTGAATCAGGTGTCCTATTTCTCTTTTTCTGCTGCTTTCTCGTAGTGCATATGGCATACTTTTGTGCTAACGTGGCACATTTCCCATCTAATTGTTCCTGTTTGGTTTCTCTCTCTCTCTCTTTTTTTTTTTTTTTTTTTCTTGTCTTTCATCACTTATGACTGACAAAAAAGTCTGCCTTTGCAACAAGAGCTCAGTTTCTCGTGTTTCCTTAAGTTTCTCATTTTCCTACAGAGCATCCTATAGATTTTGTCTGAACTCCTTTTCCCAATCCATGATGATCTTATAGGCAAACAACAAACAACTAGCCATAAGCCCTGCACGGGCAAGCCGTTCCCGAGAGCGTAAGTGTGTCGGCTGCTGAAAACTCCCCCAATATTTCAGGACTTTCATCAGTTCTACGGCTCATCCTAGTGTATCTACCTGGGGTGCGCTCGCCTTACATCTAAACATTGTGTATATACAAACTTCTTCACTTGACGGAGTGTCAGCCCTAGTCGCGTACGAGAACAGTACCACACCGGGCGGAACACCTGCTCAAGTGGAGTCACCTAACGACACTGCACACAACAAAAAACAAACAGTAGCACAGATGCTGATCAGCAGGTATAAGCTGGCGCCCACACACACTTACACAGCAGACGTACAAAAACCAGCACTTCTATCTCAGGCTGGGGAGAGGAGGATCTGAGGCGGGCAGTGGCAGGAGAAAAACATCTCCGTCTCCGTCCTTCTCTGCTGACATTCTGACAATACACCGCAATACCCCGATTCTGGCTGCGCACTTATAAGCGGTTGATAAGGAGGAACAGATGCAGTACCTGGCGCAAATGGAGAAGGGTTAAGAACGGAGGAGCGCGATAACAACTTTCGTCGCTGTTGCTGTAAAATCTCCACAGTTGGAGCAGATGTAGGCATAGCTTTAACTGAGGTTAAAGGTGGATATAAATCAGGTTCAGTCTCTGGATTTATTGGACCAGGAGTCCCACTCCCTCGAATCTCCGCCACAGATTGACAGACTGTCCCAGTCATTCCTTTGACAGCAGGCAGGCCAAAAAACCGCGCAATAGGTCCAGGCTTACTTGGAGGCGGTGTGACAGCGGCTCCTGGGTTTAACATTTGATCTGCTGCACAGGCTACTTCCCGCTCCGCTTTCATGGCTTTCAAAGCCTCTAACACTGTATTCCATAGCCCACGGACGGCTTTTATTTCTTTTTCATCTTTTTCGTCTCCTTCAATTATTTTATACCACATTGTCTCTCCAAATTCCCGCCATTCCGAAACGGAAAACAAGAGATGTGTGTCAGAAAAATGACCCCATCTCTGTCCCAATTTAATCAGTTTAAGCAACAGTTTCACTGGTGTTTCAGTCCCTCTCTTAGAGAGGATCCCAGCGAGTAGCGTGGCCGCAGCTTCTGTTTCCATAGCTGCGCCTGGGAGGTGAGGAGCGACCTCACACCGTTGTCTGCTCCCGCTTATGCGCCCAAGCAGCACTTCTCCCAGCCAAAGTTTCCCACTCCCCTCCTCTAGCTGCTTACCGCAGTCTCGGAGAAGTCAGTCGCGCATCCTCTGCTACCAGATGTCGGAGTGGGAGCCGGACCCGGAGTAACGACGAAATCTCAATATGAGTATGATCGTTCTCCCTTTATTCAAGTTTTCACAGCATATTTATAGACAGACAGTAAAAGACAGTAAAAGCACACACTAGCAAAGTGTTTGGTTTACAACCTATGTTTATGTGACTAAAACAGTTCATCGGTACACCTCTTGTGAGTTCATTGGTGCACCTCTTGTGCCCACCCATCGCTACACAAGACAGCTTCTCCCTCTCTCTACAGATGCAGTTCCGCTTATCTTTGTTTACGGTTTTGTTACTTCTGCTTTTTTAAGGACTTCAAGGAGAGTTCACGGTCACATTCAGGCCTGTGACTAAGGCTTCTCCTTGAGGCTCATATCAGAGGCTGGATTGTTCATCGCAATCAGATCATGTCCCTTCTCACTCAGCCATTCCTCCACAGACCATGAAATGATACAATTTTCAATTCTTGGAGAAGCAAGGCGGGGAGCAAGCAGAACTGCCACCTTGGATTTCCGAAGGGCAGACTTTAACCTGTTTAAGAGCATGGTTGAGAGTGTCCCTTGGGAGGCAGTTTTGAAGGGCAAAGGTGCCCAGGAAGGCTGCTCAGACTTCAAGCAGGTGCTCTTAGAAGCACAGGAGAAGGCCATCCCCATGTCTCGAAAAACGAGCCGACGGGGAAGAAGGCCACCCTGGCTAAATAGAGAGCTTTGGCTGGACCTCAGGAAAAAAAGAAAAGCTTACATTCTCTGGAAAAGGGACTTAGCAACTTATGAGGATTATCAAGATATAACGAAGCTATGTAGGGGGAAAATTAGAAGGGCCAAAGCTCAATCAGAACTCAGCTTGGCCACTGCAGTTAAAGACAATAAGAAGAGATTTTTCCAGTATATCAACAGAAAAAGGAAGACTAGGGAAAATATAGGCCCACTGATGAACGAGACGGGTGCCCTAGTGGTGGAAGACACAGAGAAGGCAGAGTTACTGAATGCCTTCTTTGCTTCGGTCTTCACTGCTAAAGCTGTCCCTCACGAATCCTATACCCTGGAGGCAAGGGGGAAGGTCTGGAGAGAGGAAGACTTTCCCTCAGTTGAGGAGGACCGGGTCAGACACCACTTGGCCAAGCTGGACATTCATAAGTCCATGGGCCCTGACGGGATGCACCCGCGAGTGCTGAGAGAGCTGGCAGATGTTATCGCTAGACCACTCTCCATCATCTTTGAAAGGTCATGGGGAACAGGAGAGGTGCCTGAGGACTGGAGGAAGGCTAACATCACTCCAATCTTCAAAAAAGGCAGGAAGGAGGACCCGGGGAACTACAGACCAGTTAGTCTCACCTCTGTCCCTGGGAAGGTGATGGAGCGACTCATTCTGGATGTCATCTCCAAACACGTAGAGGAACAGGAAGCTATTGGAAGTGGTCAGCATGGATTTACCAAGGGTAAATCATGCCTGACCAATCTGATAGCTTTCTATGACGTTATAACGGGTTGGCTGGATGAGGGGAGAGCCGTAGATGTCGTCTACCTTGACTTTAGCAAGGCTTTTGACACTGTCTCCCGTAACATCCTCATTAGGAAGTTGAGGCAGTATGGGCTAGATGAGGTGACAGCAAGGTGGATCGAGAGCTGGCTGAGTGACAGAACTCAGAGGGTTGTGATCAGCGGCATGGAGTCTAGTTGGAGGCCTGTAACCAGTGGTGTCCCCCAGGGGTCAATACTTGGTCCAATCTTGTTCAATATATTCATTAATGACCTAGATGAGGGGATAGAGTGTATCCTGAGCAAATTTGCTGATGATACCAAACTGGGAGGGGTGGCCGACACTCCAGAGGGCTGTGCTGCCATCCAGCGTGACCTGGACAGGCTGGAGAGCTGGGCAGAGAAGAATCTAATGAGGTTCAACAAAAGCAAGTGCAAGGTCCTGCACCTGGGAAGGAAGAATGCTAAGCACCAGTATAGGTTAGGGGTGGACCTGCTGGGAAGCAGCTCTGAGGAGAAGGACCTGGGGGTCCTAGTAGACAGCAAATTATCCATGAGCCAGCAGTGTGCTCTTGTTGCCAAGAAGACCAATGGAATCCTGGGCTGCACAGGGAAGAGTGTGGCCAGCAGGTCAAGGGAGGTCATTGTCCCCCTCTACTCCGCACTGGTGAGGCCACAACTGGAATACTGTGTCCAGTTTTGGGCTCCCCAGTTCAAGAGGGACAGGAAACTGCTGGAGCGAGTCCAGCAAAGGGCACCTAAGATGATTATGGGATTGGAGCATCTCCCTTATGAAGAAAGGCTGAAAGAGCTGGGACTCTTTAGCCTGGAGAAGAGAAGGTTGAGGGGGGACCTTATTAATGTTTACAAGTACCTAAAGGGTGGGTTTAAGGAGGATGGAGCCAGGCTCTTTTCAATGGTTCCCAGTGACAGGACGAGGGGCAATGGGCACAAGTTAGAACATAGGAAGTTCCGTTCAAACACACGGAAAAACTTCTTTACGGTGAGGGTGACAGAGCACTGGAACAGGCTGCCCAGGGAGGTTGTGGAGTCCCCTTCTCTGGAGATTTTCAAGACTCGCCTGGATGCAGTCCTGAGGGATGTGCTCTAGGCAATCCTGCTTTAGCAGGGGAGTTGGACTAGATGATCTCTAGAGGTCCCTTCCAACTCTGAAGATTCCGTGATTCTGTGATTCCGTGATTCCGTGAAAAGCTTTTTTTGTTGTCCTTAGTTAGTGGCCAAGTTGAGCTCCAGCTGGGCTTTTGCCTTCCGAATGTTCTCTCTGTATAACCTAACAAGATCTCTGTACTCCCCCTGAGTTGCCTGTCCCTTCTTCCACAGGTGGTAAACCCTCCTTTTATTCCTAAATCCCATCAGAAGTTCCTTATTCATCCAGGCTGGCCATTTTCCCCGTCCTTTAGACTTACGACACTTGGGGACAGCCTGCTCCTGGGCCTTTAAGATTTCCTTCTTGAAGAGCGTCCAGCCTTCCTGCACCCCTTTGCCCTTCAGGACTGTTCCCCAAGGGACTCTCTCAACCATGTCCTGAACAAGCCAAAGTCTGTCCTCCGAAATTCCGAGGTGGATGTTTTGCTAACCCCCCTCCTTACATCGCTACAAATTGAAAACTTGACCATTTCATGATCACTAAACCCAAGTCGACCTTCGACCACCACATCTCCCACTAGTCCTTCTCTGTTTGTCAACAGTAGGTTCAGCAAGGCACCTCCCCTGGTAGGTTCCTCTACCAGCTGTGTCAGGAAGTTATCTTCCATGCACTCGAGGAACCTCCTAGCCTGCCTGCCCTCTGCTGTGTTATATTTCCAGCAGATACCCGGCAGGTTGAAGTCCCCAGCCAGAACAAGGGCTGGCAATTGCGAGACTTCAGCCAGACGCTTATAGAATACTTCATCTGTCTCCTCATCCTGGCTGGGTGGTCTGTAGCATACTCCCAGCACAACGTCTCCCTTATATCCCTTCCCCTTCATCCTTACCCATAAACACTCAACTTTATCATCACTGGAATCTAGCTCTATACAATCAAAACACTCCCAAATGTACAGAGCCACACCCCTGCCTCTCCTTCCTTGCCTATCACTTCTGAAGAGGTTGTAGCCATTCATTGCAGCATTCCAGTCCTGACAGTCATCCCACCACGTCTCCATGATGGCAACTACATCACAGCTGTCCTGCTGCACAATGGCTTCCAGCTCATCTCGCTTGTTGCCCAGGCTACGTGCATTTGTGTAGATGCACTTGAGCTGGGCTACCGATTTCGCTCCCATCCTTGGCCCTTTATCCCTAGGCTCATTACTAGTGGGCCTTGTTTTATGCCCTTCCCGCTTCGTTTCTAGTTTAAAGCCCTGTCCATGAGCCTGGCTAACTCTTGGCCTAGTACCCTTTTCCCCTTTTGGGATAGGGTTTTCCCATTCTTAGCGAGCAGGCCCGGTGTCCTGCAGATCAAACTACAATCACTGAACCCAAAGCCCTGCTCGTAGCACCAGTTTCGGAGCCAGGTGTTGATCTGTCCGATTGTCTTGTTCAGACATCCGACAGTCCCCAAAACTGGAAGGGCAGAGGAGAACACAATTTGTGCTCATGAACCCTTGACAAGCCGCCCCAAGGCCCTGAAACCTCTCTTCATTGCCTTCAGACTTCTACTCTCCAGCTCCTCACTGTCTGCCTGCAAGATGAACAGAGGGTAATAATCGAGGGCCGTATCAGGCCAGGAAGATTCCTGGCTATATTCTTAACACGGGCCCCAGGGAGCCAGCAGACCTCTCTGTGGGAGGGGTCCGGCCTGCATACGGAACCCTCAGTTCCCCTCAGAATGGACCCCCCTATGACTATTGCCCTCCTCCTGCTCTTCACAGAAGCAGTCTTAATGCGTGGAGCTGCCTGCTTTGGCGACTCCCTGGATGGGACTTTATCAGTATCCTTAGTTCCCTCCTCATCTATCTCCAGAGGCCCATATCTGTTCTGTACGGGCACCTGGGGGGGCATGGAGGGTCTGGAGGGGGCCCTCCTGTTGCCACGAGCAGGCACCCACTTCCATTCCCCCCCATCCTCTCCTAGGTCCCCTCCTTCTGCCTGGTGAAAAGAGGGCAGGGAAACCTCTACCTCTCGTGGAGCCTCCTCCTGCTGCTTTTTCCCTGAGGATGGCAGGGTGGGGCTCCACCAATCAATCTCCCTTTTGCACTCCCAAATGCTCCTCAGTCTTTCCACTTCTTCCTCAAGCTCAGCCACCATTCCCCTGGTCGCAGCGCACACAAGTACTGTCTCTGCTGTCCTCCTGCCAGAGTGACAAACATTCCCTGCAGCCCATCGCCTGGACGGCTGCATGTCTCTCCATCACATTCATTTGTGTCGCTTTATTCCTTCTGGTTTTAGCTGCAGACCTGGTGGAGACCATGTCCGTCGCTAGTGTCTCTTCGCCGACGTACACACTTCTATGGTGCTCCCGGTAGTTTCACGGGTGACACCCAGGGAACACCCACTTGCTGCTTCTTTGGTCGGTGCACAGTGACCGGTTGCCGCGCTCTGGAAGGGCTGTTTTTGAGGGGGGTGCTGGCTCCGCCCCACTCCTCCTCAGCCGTTGCCGCCTCCGGAAGCGCCGGGCACTGTCTCTGGCTGGACGCTTTTCCTGGCTTGAAAAGCCTCAAAAGCGAGCCCCTTTGCCGGCCTTTTTTGCCGCGATTCCCTTCCCCAGTACAGACTTACCTGCACTGGAGCTGGTCTCAGCCAAATCCTTCCATGTGTTTATATCTATCATATCCCATCCATCTCTCTCCCATACTTGGAGTGAGGTTATCCCTTTTGGATGGTGACCCTCAGTGGAGGAGGTTCACCAGGTTGAAGAAGTTGAAATTCCAACTGAACTCAAGAAAACAGGTTTTGTCATCAAGGGCACAATGACCCTGGCACAGAGAAAAAGCCTGAGAGGCTGTGGAGTGTCCTGTCATGGAGATACTAAAAACCAGCCTGGACATCTTCTTAAGTGACCTGCTCTGGCTGACTCCCTCTAGGGCATCTGGAATGAACTAGATGATCTCCAAAGATCCCTTTCAATCTACATGATTCTGTGAGGACATGGCAGTCCAGCAATGTCTAGGGTAGATGCTTGTGAGGTCCCTTCTGCCTGAGAACCCAACACGCCAGCAGCAGGCCAAGGTCTGGCATGTTGATTGTGAGGTCACCGCTGCTCTAACAGCGGGCATCTGCTTTGGATGCTCATTTTGGGGTCACCCCTGTCTCTGCAGGTGGCAGGCCAACCCCAGGCTCAAGGCTGGCTTCGGTGCCTACGAGGTCATTTCTCCATGAGTACCTGACAGGCCAGCAGCAGGCATGTGGTGTGGATGTTGGTTATGAGGTCAGTGCTGCCACAATCTCGGATAGGCCAGAAGCAGGCAGATATTGATTTGGAGGTCACTTCTGCCTGAGTCCTTGATAGCCCCGCAGCACCCGTATGGCCTGAATGCCAGTTGTGAGGGTGCTGCTGCCTGAGGACCTGAGACCATGAGCAAGCTCGTGGGTGTTTGAAGCCCTGTGTTCCAGAGCACCCCTTAGGCCAGCAGAGGGTTGATGACCAGGCTTGGTTCTTGTGAGGTCCCAAGTATGGGACATGCCAGCAGCATGGGTATGAATGCAACACACAGTATAGACCATGCCAGCATGTCTGGAACATGCCAGCAGCTAGAGGATGCTTGTGGGATCACTGCTGCCTGGGCACTTGATTGGCCTATGCTTCATTGGGTAAAAACCTGCCTGGATGGCCAGGCCCAAAGAGTTGTGGTGAATGGAGTTCAACCCAGTTGGTGCCGGTCACAAGCGGTGTTCCCCAGGACTCAGTATTGGGGCCAGTTCTTTTAATATTTCGGTCAATGATCTGGACAAAGGGATTGAGTGCACCTTCAGTAAGTTTGCAGAGGACACCATGTTGGGCAGGAGTGTTGATCTGCTTGAAGGTAGGAAGGCTCTACAGAGGCATCTGGACAGGTTGGATCAATGGGCTGTATCCTGGCCTGTATCAAAAACAGTGTGGCCAGAAGGACTAGGGAAGTGATTTTCCCCCTATACTTGGCACTGGTGAGACCACATCTCGAATACTGTGTTCAGTATTTGGCATCTCACTACAAGAAAGACATTGAGGTACTGGAGCGTGTCCAGAGAAAGGAAAGAAAGCTGGTGAAGGGTCAAGAGAAAATGTTGTATTAGGAGTGGCTGAAGGAACTGAGGTTGTTTAGGCTGGGGAATAGGAGGCTGAGGGGAGATCTTGTCACTCTCTACAGCTACCTGAAAGATAGCAAGGTGGGAGTCGGTCTCTTCTCCCAAGAAACAGGAGATAGGACAAGACAAAATGGCCTCAAGTTGAGGCGGGGGAGGTTTAGCCTGCATGTTAAGAAAAATTTCTTCACAGAAAGGGCTGTAAGGCATTGGAACAGGCTGTTGAGGGGAGTGGTTGAGTCACCATCCCTGGAGGTATTTAAAGATGGTTAGATGTGGCGCTTAGGGACATAGTTGAGTGGTGGACGGAGAGGTGTTAGAATTACAGCTGGACTCAATGATCTTAAAGGTCTTTTCCAACCTAAGCAATTCTATGATTCTATGATTCTATCTGCCATCATCTCTGACAGGTCAGCAGAAGGCACCTGGTTGACACATTGACTGGGAGATGCCCTCTGCATAGCACTATAGGCTCACTCCAGGAAAGGCTTATATGTTGGTTGTCACGTCTCTTCTGCATTAGTACGTGAAGGGACAGCAGCAGTCACACAGCTTGGTTGTGTCTATGCAAGAAGCTGAAAGGTTGGCAGCCTTGGGAGATCATGGTGAGGCTGCTTCTGTCTGGTCAGGTGAAAGGACACCAGAAGGCTGATGGGTTGGGATGGCTGCTTGAAGGGCTGTTTCCCAGGTGGTGGAGCTTTTCTTGGAAGTAGGAAACTGCCGGAGAGAGAAACTGCACGCACTGCAGCTTGGGAGGTGGGCACTAGACATGAGGAGGAAGAAATGTCACTCCAAGGGTAGGGCTGTGCTACGAGAAGTCATGCAGAAGGAGTCTGAGATCGGCCCATCCCTTTATGTTTCAAGGAAGAGAGTGTGAGGGTGGACAGATGTCAGTGAGTGTCTGGAACTGCCAGGATGAGAGCAAGATGGGGAAGCGAGATGGGTGTCTCCAGCCGGCAAGGAAAAAGAAGCAGCTGTGGGACGGCGTAGGACAAGTTGTGGTGGAGATGGCAAAGGGCACTGGCAAGGCTGGAAGTCACCAAGAGAACGCAAGTCTTTGTCCCCTTGGGCACAGCAATGGTCTCTGCCACCAAGGCCTGTGAGGAGACATGTTGTCCTAAGGCACTGGGGGGGCCTCATGGCCTCCTTGCACACCCCCAGCAAGGCTGGGCACTGTCCCACCGGTGTCCTTCACTCAGCATCATACCCTGCACCTCCCACTGCCCCAGGAAGAGCCCTGAACCATGCGGGAGGGACAGGATCTGCCTTGCCAGGGCCTGGGGCTCAGGGCTTGGCCTTTCTGCTCCATCAAACAAAGCCAGGGCTTTCTCAGCAGCTCAGCTGCCTGCACAGCACCTTTCCCTGCCTGCGATCATGGCCTCCTCTCAGCTGCTCTAGCAAGTCCCTGGGGAGGCTTTCTCAGGGTTTGCCCTCAGAGGGATTCATTCATACTTCAAGGTACTTTCTTTCTTCTCACTTTGACTTTCTGAGAGCTTTGTGCAATCTGAGGCTCAAGGGCTCAGCACCGAATGCACCATGGGGCTCATTGCAACAAAGAAAGCCCAAACAGACCATGTCTCTTCCTTTTCTACTCTTGTGCAGTCGTACAGAGATTTTTCTTAGTGTTCTTATGGAGAAAGATTTCAAAGAGCTTCTAACGAAAAAGACTATTCAAGGGTGTAGTTTGTAATTTTTCAGCTTAGAGAAGAGGTGACAGCATCATTCTCTGATTGATATGGATCCAGGGTCTCTCCTAAGGAGATCTGGACTGGTCACAGAAGCTGTCCCTTGAGGTCTGACACTGGATGGTCAACCTTGCTCCTCACCTCCCCAACCCCACCATGGCTCTCATCGGCCACCTGGGACTTGCATCCCTTTTCCTTCCATCAAACTTCTCCACTGCAGTCTGCAGCTGGATTTGCCAGCTCCTTTGCACCAGCTCCCACCTGCTTTCCTCAGAGACCTGCTGCACACAGGCAAGGAGGGATTTTCTTGGTTTTGAACAAACAAAAAAACCTGATAGGATTCACTTTTAAAATAAAACACTCCTCAACTGTGTGCCAAGTACAATCTACCACCAATGAGGTTCACCTTCCAGAAGGCAGAACCATGCAAGAAATGTTTTAGAGAAATTAAAAATTATCAAATTAGCACAACTAAAGAGCATTTGCTCTTATTCTGACTGCTGGGCCACAACTCATGGCTGAATGCAGATTTTAGTGCTATCCTTCATCAGACAAAACCCAAAGTCAATCGCCGCTCTACCTGAAAGATAGAAAAAACTGCTCAAGAAAAAAATCATTCCCCTGAGACCGTCCTTTAGCCTTCCTTGCCATCTTCATCCTCGCATACCACTAACTATTCCCTTGGGATTTCCAGGCTCCCCAAAATCCCCCAGAGTTATAGAATTTCTCTGCTCATGAGAAATTACCCATCCCGAGGACTACCAGTCCCCTGGGCCTGACACATGAGGCCCCTCAGGACAGGGCCAGACCTATGTGCAAGCACGACATCAACTAATAACCAAAATGCGCTTCAGAAACCCCAAACTTGGGAGATACTTAGTCCCTAAAACAGCCACAGCACATTGCTCAGTGAGGCGAGCTGCCATGACTGCCCTCAATGAACCTCTTTTGGCTGTGAGCTCCAGCTACCCATCTCTAACAGCGAGAAGTTCGTTTGGGTGGACTCTTAATCTCCCTTCCCTCCCACAGGCAATGAGACACCAATTATTTCCACTCAAGCGAGTCGTTCCCATTCTGCAGCTTTGGATTATTGCTGACTTGTGCACAAGCCCTGATATCCATCATCGAATTTAAAGTTAACCATGGCTCGGTAGGTAAACAAGCTTTACGTACTGGCCCTGTCGCTAAGGATGATTGTAGATAGTCACTGAGTAGTGGCTAAGGAGAGGATCAAGGGGAATTGTTCAAAGGAACCAAGAACTTAACAATGTGCATGATGACATTGTTGAGTGTTTATGGATAAGAATCAAAGGGAAGGCCAATAAGTCAGACATCGTGGTGGGAGTTTGTTACAGACCCCCCAACCAGGATGGAGAGGCTGATGAAATATTCTATAAGCAGCTGCCAGAGGTCTCGCGATCACTTGCCCTTATTCTTGTGGGAGACTTCAACTTCCCAGATGTCTGCTGGAAATACAACGCAGCAGAGAGGGAACAGTCCTGGCGGTTCCTGGAGTGTGTGGAAGACAACTTCCTAACACAGGTGGTGAGGAAGCCAACTAGGGGAAGTGCCCTACTGGACCTGCTGCTTGTTAACAGAGAAGGTCTTGTAGGGGATGTAAAGATCGGAGGTCATCTTGTGTGGAGGAATGGCTGAGTGAGAAGGGACATGATCTGATTGCGATGAACAATCCAGCCTCTGATATGAGCCTCAAGGAGAAGCTTTAGTTACAGGCCTGAAGGTGACTGCGAGCTCTCCTTGAAGTCCTGAAAAAAGTAGAAGTAACAAAACCGTAAACAAAGATAAGCAGAACCACATCTATGGAGAGGGGGAGAAGCTGTCTTGTGTAGCGACGGGTGGGCACAAGAAGTGCACTAACGAACTCTCGAGAAGTGTACCAACGAACTCCCAAGATGTGTGCCAATGAACTGTTTTAGCCACATAAACATAGGTTGTAAACCAATCACTTTTGCCAGCGTGTGCTTTATTGTCTTTTACTGTCTGTCTATAAATATGCTGTGAAAACTTGAATAAAGGGAGAACGATCATACTCATATTGAGATTTCGTCGTTACTCCGGGTCCGGCTCCCACTCCGACATCTGGTAGCAGAGGATGCGCGACTGACTTCTCCGAGACTGCGGTAAGCAGCTAGAGGAGGGGAGTGGGAAACTTTGGCTGGGAGAAGTGCTGCTTGGGCGCATAAGCGGGAGCAGACAACGGTGTGAGGTCGCTCCTCACCTCCCAGGCGCAGCTATGGAAACAGAAGCTGCGGCCACGCTACTCGCTGGGATCCTCTCTAAGAGAGGGACTGAAACACCAGTGAAACTGTTGCTTAAACTGATTAAATTGGGACAGAGATGGGGTCATTTTTCTGACACACATCTCTTGTTTTCCGTTTCGGAATGGCGGGAATTTGGAGAGACAATGTGGTATAAAATAATTGAAGGAGACGAAAAAGATGAAAAAGAAATAAAAGCCGTCCGTGGGCTATGGAATACAGTGTTAGAGGCTTTGAAAGCCATGAAAGCGGAGCGGGAAGTAGCCTGTGCAGCAGATCAAATGTTAAACCCAGGAGCCGCTGTCACACCGCCTCCAAGTAAGCCTGGACCTATTGCGCGGTTTTTTGGCCTGCCTGCTGTCAAAGGAATGACTGGGACAGTCTGTCAATCTGTGGCGGAGATTCGAGGGAGTGGGACTCCTGGTCCAATAAATCCAGAGACTGAACCTGATTTATATCCACCTTTAACCTCAGTTAAAGCTATGCCTACATCTGCTCCAACTGCTGGAGATTTTACAGCAACAGCGACGAAAGTTGTTATCGCGCTCCTCCGTTCTTAACCCTTCTCCATTTGCGCCAGGTACTGCATCTGTTCCTCCTTATCAACCGCTTATAAGTGCGCAGCCAGAATCGGGGTATTGCGGTGTATTGTCAGAATGTCAGCAGAGAAGGACGGAGACGGAGATGTTTTTTCTCCTGCCACTGCCCGCCTCAGATCCTCCTCTCCCCAGCCTGAGATAGAAGTGCTGGTTTTTGTACGTCTGCTGTGTAAGTGTGTGTGGGCGCCAGCTTATACCTGCTGATCAGCATCTGTGCTACTGTTTGTTTTTTGTTGTGTGCAGTGTCGTTAGGTGACTCCACTTGAGCAGGTGTTCCGCCCGGTGTGGTACTGTTCTCGTACGCGACTAGGGCTGACACTCCGTCAAGTGAAGAAGTTTGTATATACACAATGTTTAGATGTAAGGCGAGCGCACCCCAGGTAGATACACTAGGATGAGCCGTAGAACTGATGAAAGTCCTGAAATATTGGGGGAGTTTTCAGCAGCCGACACACTTACGCTCTCGGGAACGGCTTGCCCGTGCAGGGCGTATGGCTAGTTGTTTGTTGTTTGCCTATAAGATCATCATGGATTGGGAAAAGGAGTTCAGACAAAATCTATAGGATGCTCTGTAGGAAAATGAGAAACTTAAGGAAACACGAGAAACTGAGCTCTTGTTGCAAAGGCAGACTTTTTTGTCAGTCATAAGTGATGAAAGACAAGAAAAAAAAAAAAAAAAAAGAGAGAGAGAGAGAAACCAAACAGGAACAATTAGATGGGAAATGTGCCACGTTAGCACAAAAGTATGCCATATGCACTACGAGAAAGCAGCAGAAAAAGAGAAATAGGACACCTGATTCAAAGCAGTACCATAGAGATATGTTTTTGGTTTTTTCCTATATGTGTATATGTTATTGCATGCCTTAGTGTTATACCCTGCGAGACTAAAAAACCCCAGCAGAAGCGGTCTCTTGAGCAAGGGGGTGGAATATGGGAAAGCAATGGAAGATCGTCGAGGAGGATTGTAAATACACTCAAGGACTCGCACCTGGGTCCTGGAAAACACATAAATCACACCGATTGTTATTCAGTCTCAGGTGTTTGCAAGAAAAATATTTGGATGACATAAGCCTGGAATGGACTCACAGACACCTTATCTAGCTGCTGGAGAATCTTGGCCTGTTGTGGAAGAAGATCAAAGCACAGCACCAGCAAGAAGAGGGAGTCCGCATGCGCTCTTGCTAACAAGGACTCTTTCGCTGCCAAGGATTCTTGATAACAAGGACTCTGTTGCTGCCAAGGACAAGTTTAGTAATGCTACTAGTACAGCTATTTCTGAGTTATTGCTAGATGTAGATAGTATTCGATATGCGACGCTGCAAAACAGAGCTGCTGTTGATTTTTTGCTTTCAGCTCACAGACACGGTTGTCAGGATTTTAAAGGACTGTACTGTATGAATCTAAGTCACCACTGCAAATCCATCCATGCCCAGTTGCAAGAACTGCAGCGACCGAACCAGCAACTTGTGGAGACCACTGGGTGCAATCTTTTTGCTGGATGGACTTGGGGGTGGGGTTGGTTGAAGCAAATTATACTCATTGCTTGTGTGGAAGGAATTTGTCTGTTATGTTTAGTGTGCCGTCATTTGCCAGTGGCAAAACAGAAAGGGGGACACTGCTCCTCCCGGCGACTCTGTGGGTGATGCCACTGGCAAATGCGAAGGAAAGAGAACAAAAGAGGATGTGTTCCATGTTCTGGAATGGGTATTTCTAGGGGTACAACCAAAAATGAGTATTCAAACGAGAACTGAGGCAA
>WNMW01000045.1:0-28114 GCA_009819605.1 Sterna hirundo
CTCCTACTTGAGTAGGAGTAGTGCACACTCTGCACTGCTTTTGCATTTCTATCAGCTCTTCATTCAGCTCTGTGGCTGGAGCTCAGATTGTTTCTGGCCGAGTGTGCCAGGAGGAGCGGGACCTCTGCCCGCTGGCTGCCCAGGAGTCAGCCCTGCTCTGCAGCAGCAGGTTCGTGGGAATGGGGTGGGCAGTCCTGGTGTTCCAATTTGTCAGATAAACCTCTCCTCATGAAAAAAGGGCTTGTCAGTCTCTGCGCTCCCACTGCTATGAAACCACAGTTGCAAGAGTGTTGGAGAGAGGTTTTTATATAGCTCTCTCCTGCCTCAACTGGAGATTCTCTTGCATTTGAGAAACCCTCATCATTTCTGCTGCATTCAGGGACAGCAAAGGGAGTCCTGCCAGGCAAGGGCATTGTCTGAGGGTTAGTGCAGAGAGAGGGGAGCTGGTCTGTCCCTCTGTCTTCTTCCCAGCTGCCCTCTGCTTGTGCCTTTCTGAGACAGAGGGGAATCGCACTCACGTGTTGACATGGAAAGACACCAGGCACTGCTGAGAGCAGAGAAACCCACTGCCGAGAGCTCAGTGTCTCACCCTTTCTCAAGGTCTCAGCACCCCACTTCTCGCCAAGGACACACACGCCTCGTTTCACAAACCCAGCAGCGTTTCCTTGGCCGTAGCATCTCTGCGCTTCCCCACTGGGCATTCAGGTAACAGCAGGATGCTCCAGGACAGATTGGCATCCTGGAGGGCAGCGCAGTGCTTGGAAGGACACCCCAAGGAGACACCCAAGTGTCCTAGTGATGGTATCTCAGAAAGGGAGAGTCAGCTCCTTCCTCAGGGGATGGTACAGACTGCATTGCCCACAGCCCCATGGGTTAGGGGAGAGCTTGGACACTTCATTCCCATGGAGACACTTTCAAGGGAGAAATCACAAGAGCGGTGCCTGACTCGGCTGCTGCAACTCCCATCCCCAGAGAGCCTGGCTGAGAGAACAAGACGACAATCACAATAGCACAGACAGGTGGAGAAACAAGGCAAAACGCAGTGATGGTCTGGCTGAGAGAGGCCAGGGCAGAGACAGCCGGGCACTCAGGACAGCCTTACCCTCACCCAGATGTTCACGCCACCTCCCAGGCACCAACATGGCCTGGACCCTGCTCTCAGTCCCTGTGCTCTGCAGAGGGAAATGGGCGTGTGGCTGGAGAGCTGCACCAGGGCTCTGCTGGAGCTCTGGCTTCACAGGTGCTTCATGCCTTGAACCACAGAGCCCTGAGGGCTGAGGCTCTGCTGGGGGGGAGAGGGGCCGAGGGGGCTTGCTCAGAGGAAGGGGTCTGCATTGGAGGGGTCATACGGAGTCTTCTGAATCCTTCCTCCCACTGCATTTCTGGTTTCTGTTTCCTCTCATTCCCTGATCCTATCCCTGCTGCCTGGAGATTCTCCTCCTGGGAGGTGTTTCCCTGTCCCATGTCTTTTCCCTCTCAGCTCTCACAGACCCCATCCCAAACCCTGTGCACTCCCCTTGGCCCCACAGAAACCTGCCTGTTTGCCGGGCACTGGCTGGGTTCATGTTCCTGTTTGCAGGCGGAAAAGGGCAGGTCAGAAGAACCCTGATGGGTCCAGCAAGGCTGATGCTGGGGCTGTCCATGGGCAGAGGAGTGGCTGAAGGCACTCCAGGAGGTTCCTGGCAGACGTACTGATCACTCAAAGCTACAGCTCAGGAGTCTCACTGACTTCTTCCAACTTGAGAGCTCCCTATACATTTATCCCTTTTTCTACCTCCCCACCCTCTCACTAGGAAAATAAAAAACATACTCAGGAAATCTCCTTATCTGTAACGTAATTCCTGCCTTGAGCTTCCCCTTGAAAAGTGCCCTCAGAAACGTCCTGGGGGTGAACTGCAGCTGAGCGCAGCCCTGACCCACGCAGCACCCCCTTGACAGCAGGACACTCTCCTGCCAGGAGCTGCCTCTTCCACCCACACCTTCTCCCCACACTGCTGTTGGGAGCTCCTCAGGTAAACTGAGAGCTGATCCTGACAGGAGAGAAGTCCCTGACACAGCACAAAGCGCCCCTGGGTGAAGGGACCCTGCTACAAAGGACAGCCCAGGGCACCCCTGGCTGCACACCCACCTTCCCACTCTGCAGCCATCCCCGGGTGAAGGCAGCCGATGTGCCCTGTCCCTTTGACAGAGCCACGGGGAAGCCGTGCTCCAAAGCAAGTCCTTTTTCTCTACACTGGAGAAACTGTGAGAGACCTCCTGAGAGATCCCACAGGCTGTGGGATGTGCCAGCTTTGGGAGATGATTCCAGGAACCGCAGCTGCATTGCCCTGCAGCCAGAGACTTACCCTGTTCAGGGCTGGGAAGATTTTTCTCCAAGTGAGCTCTCCTCTCTCCTCCCACCCCAGACTGCCTTTACACTCTCTCTGCCTCCCTCCTCTGCCCTCGCTGCCTGCAGGCAGTGCCCTCAGCCCTGCTGCGCTTGGCAGAGGAGCTGCTCCTGGGCAGAGCTGTCTCTCTGCAGCGCTGCCCGCTTGCCATCAGCTCCCTCCATGCCAGGAGCCCAGCCCAGCTCAGACGCAGAGGACCAACCAAAGGTACCACCTCCTCTGCCCCCTCGGGGCTCCCTCCAGGTGTCCCTGGGGCTCCAGGGGAACCTGCTGATGTAATCGCTGATGTTCCCTCCCTCAGCTGGAGAAAGACTTATGTCCTGTGGCATTTTTTATATTGGAAAAGAGTAGGTAGGAGAATCACCTCTTCTTGTCCCAACAGTAGACAGCAGGGAAGGATCTCATTTTTCCAAGCTCAGGGGGTGATTCCATTGAGTGAATTAGGACATTTCACCCTGGGTCTGTAGTCCCAGGGCTAGAAAGACATTCAGTGCTCTGTTGTCAATCCCACATCTCTGCTCTGAAGCAAAGTCTCTGCCCACACGGGGTCTTGGACACTTGGTTTCAGGTTTCCTTAAGGCAAGTAGGAGCTTGCCTGGTGACACAGCTGGGGTGCTTCAGCCCAAATGTGCAGCAATGCCCTCAGCCAGGGGCACAGACAGGATGAGCTGGAGCCATGACTGATGGAGACAGAACTCTGGCAGGGATGGCATACACTGCCCAGACGTGGTGGCACAGCTCCGTGAGCTGGTGTCCAAGGACAGCATCCTCCAGGCACAGCAAGGATGGAAACTCAGGCTAAACTTGAAAGGCAATTCAAGGGCACCATGATGTGTGTTTAAAACATCCAGAACAGTTAAAGAAGAAACAAAGATAGTTTGTGGCCGCTGCTGAGTTTCATGAGAGCAGGTGTAGATAGATCTGAGATTGTCTACGTCCTCTTTGCCTCGATCTTTCCCTGCAAGGTCTCCCAGGCCTCTGTGACTTGAGGCAGGACCCCGGAGGAGAGCAACCAGCGGTGGATGGGCATCAAGTCAGGAGTCACTTGAGCAAGCACCATCCTTACCAGTCTATAGGCCAGGATGGGTGGCATCCCAGGGAGCTGAGAGAGCAGGCCGATGTCACAGAGAGGCCACTGCCATCATCTTTGAAGCTGGGGGCACTCCCTGATGACTGGCGGCACCCAACTATTGCATGCACCTTTCCGAAATGCCCCACGGATGAGCAGGGGAGTGAAAGGCTGTGCTCCAGAGCAGGTCCCCTCAGATCACAATTCTTTCAGGGCTGAAAGAGAAGGTGACAGGATTTACCCAGGGGAGACTGTGCCTGGCCACCCTACTTGCTTTATGTGAAGAAAGGACATGACTGTTAGGTGCAAGGAGAGACGTAGTTATCTTTGACCTGCAAGTCAGCAAAGTTTTCAGCATGGTCCCACAGAACACTCTTGTGCCCAAGCTAGGATGGCTACTGCCTGCATGGATGGCTAATGGATAGGTAAAACCATCTGTACAGGTGGGCTCGGAGGGACATGGTCAATGTGTGTTACGCTGCCTGGAGGCCTGTAGATTGTAAGGTACTGCAGGGGTCTATCCTGCAACCTGCCCTGTTTAATGTGTTTTTAATGACCCAGAGGAGACGAGAGAGTGCTTTTTCATAGCAGTTGTAGATGACAGCATATGGAGGAGAACAGACCCTCTGCTGGAGCTCAAGGCTTCCACCCAAAGGACAAAGACAGGCTGGAAGGCTGGGCCAAAAGGAAGCACACAGTATCCAATAATGACAAATCCAAAGTCCTGCCCTTGAGGTGCACTCGTCCTGTGCAATGGCAGAGGGCATGGGGCTGCATGGCTGGAGAGCAGCTCTGCAGGAAAGACTTTGGTGGTCCTTGGGTTTCATTGGGACGACCGTGAGCCATCAGCAAGGGAGGCCAAAAGCATTCTGGGCTGTATGAGCAGGGGCACAGAGAGTGGCAGTGATGATCCCCTTCTGCTCAGGACTTTTTACACCACATCCAGGTTACTTCTTTGCTTTATGACCCCCCCCCCCCGCCACAATCACAGAGAGAAATTGGTAAAGTGGAGAAAGTTCCCTGGAGGCCCACAAAGGTGGTCAGGGCTGGAGCACAGGTTTTGTGAGAAGAAGCTGAGAGAGCTGGGCTCGTTCATTCTGAAGACTGAGTCAGGCTCATGTCCATGGTACAAGAAACGAGGACAAGAGGCAACGGGATGACAAAAGAGAGGGTCAGGGTAGCTACAGGGAGAAACTTTTCCAGCATAAGGATAGTCAAGTGCTGGAAGCTGTTTGCCAGGGAGTGTGCACTGGACCTCTTCTAGCAAGTGACCAGGATGTGTTTGGATAAAGCCCTCAGTAACTGGTCTGGCCCTGCAGGAGGCTGCTCGAGACACCTCCCGAGGTCCCATCCAGCCTAAATATGACTGTCTCTTCTTCCCCTTCATGTTTTCAAATTAGGGAAAGCTCTCAGGTCATCTCTGACCACAGAAGTGATTCACATCAGGTGCCAGGGTGCTTCACAGGTGCCCCCAGACAGCCCTGACCACATCCTTTTCATTCCTTGAAAGCACAACAGTTTCTCTTTTTTTATGCAAATCCCCTCCAAAATGAACAGCTTCCTTGTTCATCCATTCCCCCTTGGCCATGCTTTTCTTTTTTCTTACAACCTCAGGGTATATCTGAGGTGGTTGGTGTGCTGATTTTCTAACTCGGGTGGCACCTCCATTAAGCAAATCATTCTCTTTCATTGCCTGTGGCATCCTGCAATTCCCCATATTCTTATCTGGTTTGAGGCACTTTCCTGCAGGAGGACATTGAATGACTCTCTGTTATCTCCATCTTCGGAGGTTTTCAATTCCCTAAAATGTCACCCAACCTGACCAAGGGATTGACAACCCTACCTTTTATTGAGAGGCTGGACCAGAGGCTCCCCCACCAACCCCTTTCCCAACAACCCTTCCATCAGCCTGTGCCTTGCAGTGTGCCCCAGGACAAGAGAGTCAGCTGCAGGTGAGTGTTTCTTCAGCTCATGGGACAATTCAGGGTGGCGTTGCCCTGTGCTCAGTAGGTATCTCGTCCTACCTTTGATTACTCTTTACATTTCCTGGCCAGTCTCCTTACCCATGTGGTGATTTAGGCTGTGAAGAAGCTCAAAACCAACTCTTTGACTCGGTTACTTTCATTTTACGTGCTGAAACACAGGGCAGAGGAAGGCAGTTCAGAGCTTCTAGGATCTCGACTGCACGGTTAGGACTCAGCAGCCTGGAAATGCAGGTAGCGGTGTTGTGTCAGTGTACTCCAGGGGTCAGGAGCAGTGGGTACCAGTCACACACTGCATGAAAAATTTGCCTTCCTTTGTGCCTTTCCTGAATTCTGGGATGTGTACCTTGGCCTGTACCAAGTACCCTATTCCCCCCCTCCACCTCTTACTGGAACCAGGGAGAAAATACATGAAGCGGGCATGAATTCAGGGCAAGTCTGTCTACGAGGTGTCATCTTTAAATGGTGACAAAGAGATAGCAGCGAGAGCAAAACCACTGTTCTAAGAACTTCATGCCAGAGGCTAACTACGGAAAATTACACCCACTTTGACAAGTAATAGTAACTGTCAGGAAGGAAATAAAAGAACTTTAGTTCATCATCATGAAGAATAAGAGTTCCCTTGCAGCACTGTCCGATTTCTGTTGTTAGTGATAGTACCACGAATTCCAAAACCTGCTTGAGAGCTTCTCTGTTTTCCCTTGTCTCTGAAACTCAGCCTTCTCAGACCTGGAAAGACTGCTTCTTCTGAGACTGCTTCTGTAAAGAGCAGGAGGAGGGCATTATTCATAGGGGGGTCCATTCTGAGGGGAACTGAGGGTCCCGTATGCAGGCCGGACCCCTCCCACAGAGAGTTCTGCTGCCTCCCTGGGGCCCGTGTTAAGGATATAGCCAGGAAGCTTCCTGGCCTGATACGGCCCTCCGATTATTACCCTCTGTTGATCTTACAGGCAGACAGTGAGGAGCTGGAGAGTAGAAGTCTGAGGGCAATGAAGAAAGATTTCAGGGCCTTGGGGCGGCTTGTCAAGGGTTCGGGTGCACAAATTGTGTTCTCCTCTGCCCTTCCAGTTTTGGGGACTGACGGATGGCTGAACAAGAAAATCGGGCAGATCAACACCTGGCTCCGAAACTGGTGCTATGAGCAGGGCTTTGGGTTCAGTGGTTGTAGTTTGATCTGCAGGACACCGGGCCTGCTTGCTAAGAATGGGAAAACCCTATCCCAAAAGGGGAAAAGGGTACGAGGCCAAGAGTTAGCAAGGCTCATGGACAGGGCTTTAAACTAGGGGAAAGGGGCTAAAACCAGGCCCACTAGTAATGAGCCCAGGGATAAAGGGCCAAGGGTGGGGGTGAAATCGGTAGCCCAGCTCAAGTGCACCTACACGAATGCACGTAGCCTGGGCAACAAGCAAGATGAGCTGGAAGCCATTGTGCAGCAGGACAGCTATGATGTAGTTGCCATCACGGAGACGTGGTGGGATGACTGTCAGGACTGGAATGCTGCGATGAATGGCTACAAGCTCTTCAGAAGGGAGAGGCAAGGAAGGAGAGGCGGGGGTGTGGCTCTGTACATTAGGGAGTGTTTTGATTGTATAGAGCTGGATTCCAGTGACGATAAAGTTGAGTGTTTATGGATAAGGTTGAAGGGGAAGGCAAATAAGGGAGATGTTGTGCTGGGGGTATGCTACAGACCACCCGGCCAGGATGAGCAGACAGATGAAGTATTCTATAAGCGGCTGTCTGAAGTCTCACAATTGCCAGCCCTTGTTCTGGTTGGGGACTTCAACCTGCCGGATATCTGCTGGAAATATAACACAGCAGAGAGCAGGCAGGCTAGGAGGTTCCTCAAGTGCATGGAAGATAACTTCCTGACACAACTGGTAGAGGAACCTACCAGGGGAGGTGCCTCGCTAGACCTACTGTTGACAAACAGAGAAGGATTAGTGGGAGATGTAGTGGTCGGAGGTCAGCTTGGGTTTAGTGATCATGAAATGGTCAAGTTTTCAATTTGTAGCAATGTAAGGAGGGGGGTTAGCAAAACCTCCACCTTGGACTTTCGGAGGGCAGACTTTGGCTTGTTCAGGACGCTGATTGAGAGAGTCCCTTGGGAGACAGTCCTGAAGGGCAAAGGGGTCCAGGAAGACTGGACGCTCTTCCAGAAGGAAATCTTAAAGGCCCAGGAGCAGGCTGTCCCCAAGTGTCACAAGTCTAAAGGGCGGGGAAAATGGCCAGCCTGGATGAATAAGGAACTTCTGATGGGACTTAGGAATAGAAGGAGGGTTTACCACCTGTGGAAGACGGGACAGGCAGCTCAGGGGGAGTACAGAGATCTCGTTAGGTTATACAGAGAGAAAGTTAGGAAGGCAAAAGCCCAGCTGGAGCTCAACTTGGCCACTACCATTAAGGACAACAAAAAAAGCTTTTATAAAGACATCAACAAAAAGAAAGCCAGGGAGAATCTCCATCCCTTACTGGATGCGGGGGGAAACGTTGCAACCAAGGACGAGGAGAAGGCTGAGATACTTAATGCCTTCTTTGCCTCTGTCTTCAATAGTCAGACCAGCTGTCCCCAGGGTGCTCAGCCTCCTGAGCTGGAAGATAAGGACGGAGAGCAGTACAACCCACCCGTAATCCAGGAGGAAGTAGTCAACGATCTGCTTCGGCACCTAGACGCACATAAGTCTATGGGGCCGGATGGGATTCACCCGAGAATACTCAGGGAGCTGGCGGGAGAGCTCACCAAGCCCCTCTCCATCATTTATCAGCAATCCTGGTCAACGGCGCAGGTACCAGATGACTGGAGGGTGGCTAATGTGACGCCCATCTACGAGAAAGGTCGTAAGGAGGATCCGGGAAACTACAGGCCTGTGAGCCTGACCTCAGTACCAGGAAAGGATCATCTTGAGTGAGCTCTCACGGCAAGTGCAGTGTGGCCAAGGGATCAGGGCCAGCCAGCATGGGTTTAGGAAAGGGAGGTCCTGCTTAACCAACCTGATGTCTTTCTATGACCATGGGACCCGCCTTCTGGATGTGGGGAAGGCTGTGGACGTTGTCTATCTGGACTTTGGGAAGGCCTTTGACACCGTCCCCCATGGCATTCTCCTGGAGAAGCTGGCGAATCATGGCATAGACAAGTGTACTCTTCGCTGGGTTAAAAACTGGCTGGATGGCCGTGCCCAGAGGGTTGTGATTAATGGGGTGAAATCCTCTTGGTGGCCGGTCACCAGTGGTGTCCCTCAGGGCTCAGTTTTGGGGACGGTTTTGTTTAATATCTTTATCGACGATCTGGATGAAGGGATTGAGTGCACCCTCAGTAAGTTTGCAGATGACACCAAACTAGGTGGGAGTGTTGATCTGCTTGAGGGTAGGAAGGCTCTACAGAGGGACCTGGACAGGCTGGATCAATGGGCCAAGGCCAACTGTATGAGGTTCAATAAGGCCAAGTGCCAGGTCCTGCATTTCGGTCACAACAACCCCAAGCAACGCTACAGGCTTGGGGCAGAGTGGCTGGAAAGCTGCCCCGCAGAAAAGGACCTGGGGGTGCTGGTGGACAGACGGCTGAATATGAGCCAGCAGTGTGCCCAGGTGGCCAAGAAGGCCAACGGCATCTTAGCCTGCATCAGGAATAGCGTGGCCAGCAGGAGCAGGGAAGTGATAGTACCTCTGTACTCGGCACTGGTGAGGCCTCACCTCGAGTGCTGTGTTCAGTTCTGGGCCCCTCTGTACAAGAGGGACATTGAGGTGCTGGAGCGTGTCCAGAGGAGAGCTACCAGGCTGGTGAGGGGTCTGGAGACCAGGTCATATGAGGAGAGGCTGAGGGAGCTGGGCATGTTTAGCTTGGAGAAGGGGAGGCTGAGGGGAGACCTCATTGCCCTCTACAGCTACTTGAGGGGATGTTGTAGAGAAATGGGGGTTGGCCTCTTCTCCCAGGTGGATAATGACAGGACCAGAGGAAATGGCCTGAAGCTGCGGCAGGGCAGGTTTAGGGTAGATATTCGGAAGAATGACTTTACTGAACGAGTGGTCAGGCACTGGAACAGCCTGCCCAGGGAGGGGGTTGAGTCACCATCCCTAGAGGTATTTCAGAAACGTCTGGATGTGGCACTTCAGGGCATGCTGTAGTGGCAGAGTCTGTAGGTTGTTTGGTTGGACTCGATGATCTCAAAGGTCCTTTCCAACCATGAAGATTCTATGATTCTATGACTACTTCAGATCTCTGCAACCCACATCTCTCCCATTGTTTCTCATGCTTTTACCCCAAGACCTTTCTTCCCATCACTTCAGCACGCCCTGGAGCCTCTTGTTTATCTGGGTGAAGTCAGGCTACTCTCTCGCACAGCCTGGCCTAAAAATCTTCTCTGGGTCATGATCCCACTTGTATCACCTCATGTTCTGTACAGCTCCAGCCCCCTTCTGCAGAGCTCCAGTGATTGGGCAGGTTTCCTTTTTTCCTGCTTATTCAACCTCATTCCCATTTTTTACTCTATTCATACCAATTATTGTCTGACGCAACACATTTATCCCCTCACAACTTCACCCATTTCCAGCTGCAGACTGAGACATCTCCTCTCTTGGAGCAGACATTGTGCAAAATACGATGGAAGCCCACTTTCCATGCTATGGAATGTCACTTGAGTGCTGCATGTTCATTTGGGTTAAAACGAACAAAAACAAACCTAGAAAAAACCACGCTGGGCTGGTTTTTTGGAGAGGCAGTTTCAAAGTGGCAAAGCAGTTCAATACATAAATATTGAGAGCCAAGTTCCCATTTCCAGCAAGGGAAAATGTCCCAATTTGCTAATTAAACTCAGACCCTGAGCTGGCAGGACAACACTGGCCGCAGTCCGACACAGGTCACCGGAGACAACTGTGAGTTCAGACCATGGGCGTGGAGGATGCACAAACCTCTTGAAGCCCCATCTTGGCAGGGGAAGAGGAAGGGTTTGTGAGAGACATGGGCATGCAGGGAAAGAGCAGTGTGTGTGTAGCAATGAGTGTGTGAAAGGCAGGAGAAGGACCTCAAATAGCAAGGGGTGTCATGCTGAAATGTCACAGGTTGAATTTTCACTCTGAGGCAGCAGGAGGAGGAGGAGATGCACTTCAGCGCTGGCTTGTGGAGCTAAAGTGAGGATTCTAGCATGTCTGGGGCTTGCAAATGTTGGGTGATAAATAAGCATTGACAAGGCTTTTGGAAGAAACCAAATAGGTTGGGGAGCTACTCACAGGAACTGGCAAATCCACAGAACTCCACAGCTTTTTTTTGGAGCTAAAGAAGCCGGCACAGGCATGGGACAGTGTAGCTGCGGTGGGGATGGCCGTGGGCCTTGACACCCCAACAGACCTGAGTAGGCTTCTGTCTCTTCTACTGAGACCCATGAGAGGTCACTCGTTCCTTAAAGCTCCAGCACCTCGTTGCCTCCTCACCCACCCGCCACAGAGCCTGCAAAGTGTCCTCCTGCTGACCAGTGCCCGGCTTCACACACTCACACGTTACACACAGCCTTGAGCATTCCAAGAGGGAAAGGAGCTCCCTCCCCAAAGAATGGGGGTCAGGGCTTGGCCATCCTGCTTGGGGAAGCAAATCAAGGGCTTTCACAGTGACTTCCACGTTCAAGTTTCTTCCTGTAGCAAGTGTCTCTGACATCCTTTCCTGCTTCACCAGCCCCCAGGGATGGGACCTTTGTCTGCTCAGTCCCTCCTCGGTCTCTTCAGAGGCAGAGATCAGCAGGGCCTGCTCCCACCCTCAGAAACCTGGAGGTTTGCTTCTGACTTTTACTTCTCTGGGGGCTTGCTCAGCCTTTCAGATCTGCAGTGCAGGAACTCGGCACCAGAGGGCTTGTTCACACGCCAAACGCCCTAAGGAGCCAGGTCTCAGCCTGATTCTCCTTTACTCTTCGATTCTTATGTGGTTCATGAGAGAGGTTTCAGGAGTGGAGTCCAAGTGAAAAGATGCCAAAGCCAAGAGCCCAAGGGAATGAAATACTGGATTTTCAATAGCCAGTTCTGTGTTCATACAGTGCTGCAGCTGGGTTACAGCACTGTCCTCTTTCTGATATTAGTGACAGTACCACAAATTCCAGAACACCCTTGAGAGCTGCTTTAGTTTTCCTTCTCTCCAACGTTCAGCCTGCTCAGACCTTGAAAGGATTACTTCTAATCTCTGTAACTCAAATCTCTCCAACCTTCTGCCATCCACCCTTCCTCTCTTATCCCAGAGCACTTCTCCCCAGCCCTTCAGCACATTACAAGGCCTCTGCTTTTTAGCTGCATGAAGTCAGGGTAGTCCCTTGCAAAGTCACAGAATCACAGAATGGTAAGGGTTGGGAGGGACCTCTGGAGATCGTCTAGTCCAAGCCCCCTGCCAGAGCAGGGTCACCTAGAGCCGGTGAAAGTCTTCCCTACAGAAGTCTTCTCTAGGTGCTGATCCCAGTGATATCACCTCATGTTATGTATGGCTCCATCCTCCTTCTGCAGAGCTTCATTGATGGGCAGTTTTCCTGTTTCTTTCATGGTGGTTAGCCTTCCCTGCCTTTTTGTATTGTATGCATATCAAATACCGTCAGAAGCAATACATTTAACCTCCGAACCTTCACCCATTTCCAGCTGCAGTGTGAGATATTTCCCCTCTTGGAGCAGACATTGTGCAAAGCTGTTCCATGTAGGGAAACCCACTTTAGTGCTGCATATTCATTTGGGTTCGAAAGAAGTACCAAAGACACGCTGAGCTAGTTTTTCAAACAGTTTTACACTGGTGTAAAAGATTAAATCCAGAAAAGCCAAGTTAAAAAAAGGGAGGAAAAAATGGGCAAAGCTGTATATTCTGACCTCACAAATTCTCCGGCAGTGAAGAGAAAGTCCCACAGCCTATGGGATGCTTTCATTAGTTGGCCCTGTGGAAACTGGGTTTCTTGGGCCTTGACCAAGAGTGCAGCTTGACCCTGCTGCACTCACATTTCCAGCAAGAGGAAAAGCTCTGGCTGAGGCATCAAACTGTTGCCCATCCTGCCTGGAGAGCCAGCACAGTTGTGTCACACAATACCCAGTGTCAGAGGCGAGAGGGAGGCAGTGCAAATTGAAATTGTTTGGGCTCAAATGTGGGAAATACTGTTTCCCACAGTATTCTCCTGGAGAAACTAGCTGCTCATGGCTTGGACGGGTGACCGATTCACCGGGTGAAAAACTGGCTGGAAGGTTGGGTGCAAAGAGTGGTGGTGAATGGAGTTCCATCCACTTGGCAGCCCGTCACAAGTGGTGTTCCCCAGGGCTCTGTACTGGGGACGATTCTCTTTAATGTCTTTATCAATTATGTGGACGAATGGAACGAGTGAACCCTCAGTAAGTTCGCAGATGACACCAAGTTGGGTGGGAGTGTTGACATGGTCGAGGGTAGGAAGGCTCTGCAGAGGGATCTGCACAGGCTGGGTCGATGGGCCGAGGCCAATGGTATGAGGTTCAACAAGGCCAAGTGCCAGGTCCTGTACTAAGGTCACAACAACCCCACGCAGTGCTACAGGCCTGGGGAGGAGTGGCTGGAGAGCTGGCCGGCAAAAAAGGACCTGGGGGTGTTGGTCAACAGCTGGCTGACTACGAGCCAGCAGTGTGCCCAGGTGGCCAAGAAGGCCAACAGCATCCTGGCCTTTATCAGGAACAGTGCAGTGAGTTGGACCATGGAAGTGATCGTCCCCCTGTACTGGGCACTGGGAGCCCCCACCTCGAGTGCTGTGTCCAGTTTTAGGCCCCTCACCAAAGGAAAGACGTTGAGGGGCTGGAGCGGGTGCAGAGAAGGGCAAGGGAGCTGGTGAGGGGTCTGGAGCACAAGTCCTGTGAGGCGCGTCTGAGGGAAATGGGGGTGTTCAGCCCGGAGACAAGGAGGCTGAGGGGAGACCTTCTCGCTCTCTGCAACTCCCTGACAGGAGGGTGTAGAGAGGTGGGGGTCGGTCTCTTCTCCCAAGGAACAAGCAACAGGACAAGAGGGAATGGCCTGAAGTTGTGCCAGAGGAAGTTTAGATTGGATATTAGGAAAAATTTTTACACTGAAAGGGCTATCAAATATCGGAAGAGGCTGCCCAGGGAAGTGGTGGAATGGCCATCCCTGGAGGTATTTCAAATTAGACGGGTAGAGGTAGTGCTTAGCGACATGGTTCAGTGATGGTTTTTGTCAGTGTTAGGTTGATGGTTGGACTTGCTGATCTGAAAGGTCCCTTCCAACCTCGACAATTCTGATTCTGTGACCCCCCCAATTTCTCAGGTGTCCCAGGGCGTCTCAGGGAGATGAGTGAGGCAGAGAGAGAGCTTAAAGGTATCAGGATTGGGAGGATGACTGAGAGCTCACTGGAGGAGAAATCTTTGCGGCCCTTCACAGGGTAAGTCTCTGGGTGCAGGGCAATGCAGGTGGAGTTCCTGGAGGAATCTCCTAAAGCTGGTACAGCCACAGCTTATGGGATCTGTAAGGGGATGAGGTGGGGGGTGGGGGGCGGCACAGGGGTCTTGTCAGGCAATTTGAGTAGCTGTAAGGCCAGGGTGTGCAGCCAGGAGTGCCCAGGGCTGTCCTTCAGAGTAGGGTCCGTGCACCCCAGAGGGCTGTGTGCCAGGGAAGGGACTCTGCTGCCTGCCAGGGTCATCTCTCAGCCTGCCAGCGGAGATCCCCACGGGCATATGAGAAGAAGCTTTGGAGAAGGAGCAACCGCTGGTCCTGCTGTTGAGAGGGTGCTGCGTGGGTGAGGGCTGATCACAGCCGCAGATCACTGCAGGATTGTCGGAGTGGGAGCCGGACCCGGAGTAACGACGAGATCTCAGTATGAGTATGATCGTTCTCCCTTTATTCAAGTTTTCACAGCATATTTATAGACAGACAGTAAAAGACAGTAAAAGCACACGCTGGCAAAAGTGATTGGTTTACAACCTATGTTTATGTGACTAAAACAGTTCATTGGCACACATCTTGGGAGTTCATTGGTACACCTCTTGTGAGTTCATTGGTACACCTCCTGGGAATTCATTGGTACACCTCTTGTGCCCACCCATCGCTACACAAGACAGCTTCTCCCTCTCTCCACAGGTGTGGTTCTGTTTACGGTTTTGTTACTTCTACTTTTTTCAGGACTTCAAGGAGAGTTCGCGGTCACATACAAGCCTGTAACTAAGGCTTCTCCTTGAGGCTCCTATCAGAGGCTGGATTGTTCATCGCAATCAGATCATGTCCCTTCTCACTCAGCCATTCCTCCACAATTCCCCCTTCTTGTTTTTGAACAATCCAGGCTCGGTTTATGACTTTTAACATAGCTTTCTTAACACACGAAAAGGCTACACATAAACACAAACCTATGATTACAAGAATTACTATAATACGTAAGTCTTCGACAAACAATCCTAATAACCAATGCGGCAGCGTTCCAAACAAGTTAGTTAACCACTCATCCAAAAACCCATGACTTTGATGGATCTTGCTTGCATGTTCTTTTAACCACTGCAACTGTTTGTGAATTGATTCGCCTTGATCGGACAGGTTCATACAGCACATCCCTTCAAAATCTTCGCAACCATGTCCTTGGGCTAATAACAAAAAGTCAATTGCTGCTCTGTTTTGCAAAATTGCATGGCGCAGGCTATTTTGATCTTCCAACAAATTCGCTATAATCTCCGTGGTGACCTTCGCTTGTTTCTCAGCCCAGCAAGCCAACCGTCCTATGTCCTTCAAAGCCCTGCCTGCCGCTGCTCCAGGCATAAATAAAGACAAGAACACTCTTTCAGTAGCACTAAGTAAGGTTACCTCATCATTACAAACTGGTTTAAGACCCCTAATGTCATGCTTTGAGCGCCTGGGATGGGAATTCTTTGTCAGGTTCTTCCACCAATTTTTATTTGGGGCTAATAGTGTTAGTTTACCAAGATAGCATGGACCACCCACCACGTTTTTCGGAATTCCCTGCCATGCTCGATCACCACATATCAAGAACACATTTGATGGCAGAGCTTTTGCGGTGCCATTGTTCCAGAGGGGCATTGGGTGTCTCCTTTCAGCCCCATAGGTTCCCAGGCCATCGTTGAGGCTGGTATCATTTGTACCGCAAAAGGAATTTGGGTTTTGATAGTCATAATAGTGTGCCTTAGATGTAACATTTGTCCATGCTGTCCAATTTAATGTTCGGTGAGCGTTCAATCCCTTAACACCAGGTCCTCCAAAAAATATACAAGTGAGTCCAATTTTTTGAAGTGTTGCCAATTCTCATAGACCCTAACAGATTCAATTCTTGGGGGTCCCAGGGCAGCGTAACATTCAAACCACTAATAAGTCTAGCACTACATCTGCTAACACTTGGGGAGACACTACAATTATTGGTACTATAGGAACAAAATTCTTCTACTCTAAAGCCGGGTACCCCTATCAAGCATGTTCTAAAAGGCTCTGCAGCAGAGGCAAGCGATAAGCAAAAAACCTGTTGTCCTGTCCTATTCGCCCAGGTGACCCACATGTTTTCCCTGGGTTCAATGTTGTGAAGGGTCATTACCGCCGGGATCATCAACCCTAGGATCAGGATCTTGAGCATCTTGATTGTCAGGTGGCCCCTGTTGAGTCAGAGCAGGTTTCACGGACCGACTGGGCACCCACACTGGACCGTGATCTGTGGAAACACACATATATCCTCGACCATTAACTATAACTGGGACAGGTCCCATCCAGACTCCAGAAACTGGGTCTCTATACACTACTTTAAGTTGCGGGATTGCTGTTGTGCTGTTAAACTTAAGATTCTGGTGGTGGACTACCACTGGTGGCTCTTCCCTATCACCCATAAGACAGAGAAAGTTCAGTGTAAAGAGTACACAATGTAACCTTTGCTGAGCGTCTGTTTTTCTATTCCTCTTTGTCTAACTAAATAGTCTTTCAATACCTGATGTTTACGTTCCACCAACCCTTGTCCTGTAGGTGAGTGCAGGATTCCTGTTGTGTGCTCGACCCCCCACCTTTGCAAAAACGCCCTAACCTTCTGGCTAACATAAGCAGGTCCGTTGTCAGTCTTAATGCGTTCAGGCACACCCAATACTGCAAAGCAGGCAAGCAAATGTTTACATACGTGATGCGCCTTTTCTCCAGGTAATGCGGTTGCCCAAATCATTTTTGAGAAGGTATCAATGGTCACATGCACATACCTCAAACGACCAAATTCTGGTATATGCGTAACATCCATCTGCCACAACTCTAAGGCTTTCAGCCCTTTCGGATTCACTCCTATCCCTATCCCTGGACCATGATTCCCGCATTTTGGACAAGCTTGAATGATACCTCGAGCCTCATTGTCTGTTAACTTAAATTGTCTTTTTAACCCTTTAGCATTCTGGTGAAAATTCTCATGACTTTGCCTAGCTTGCTGGAACTTATCTGTTGGAGGCACATGGCAAGCTGAACTGACCAGGCTGTCAGCAAGTTGGTTGCCCTGGCCTAGTCCTAAGTTCAACTGATGGCTACGAATATGTCTAACACAACAGGCGGCTGTCCGTTGGTCAAGGACAGATCTCATCTGAATAAATAAATTCCCCAGCCGATGATTAGTGGTTTCCCTAAGTAGAGCATCTTCCAGGCGTGGCACTACTCCTGCCACATATAGAGAATCTGTTACCACATTCAAGGGAACGTTCAGCCAATTGTTCAAGGCCCAAACTACTGCGGCCAGTTCCAATGTTTGAAGGGAATCTCGGGTGTCTCCATTGATGATATGCTGACACCATTGATCTTTTTCCTGCCAAACACAGGCTGCACGCCACAAGCGTTTACCGGCGTCTGTATATACAGTGATACCATCTGACAGTGGGTCTCCCTGTACTTTAGGTTTTTCTATCCACTGGTTTCTTTTTAAAACTTGCCATAGTTTTCCCTGTGGCTGTTGTGAATGGACTCTCCCACTATACCCTAACAAAGCCTCTTGTATGGCAACGTCATTGCGCAGCCACCATTCTAAGTGTCCGACATTGACAGGTATGCTAATATCCTCTCGTTCTTTACCACTGATTTCTACAATTCGGGATCGACCTTTCCGTATCAGTTCCCCTATTGCCTCAGTTCTCGTTTGAATACTCGTTTTTGGTTGTACCCCTAGAAATACCCATTCCAGAACATGAAACACATCCTCTTTTGTTCTCTTTCCTTCGCATTTGTCAGTGGCATCACCCACAGAGGCGCCGGGAGGAGCAATGTCCCCCTTTCTGTTTTGCCACTGACAAATGACGGCATATGGTGACTCTTTGGTATTACAAATAAGTAAAGATACGGCTAACAGTAAGAGGCGCCGAGACGACCATGTCGATTGCAGCTTCTGCGCGATGCGTTGTAGTGCTGCTTGCTGCACCGGCGTTAAGGTGACTCTATCCGCTGGATGATTGCCTCTCAGCAATTCTGTCAAGGGGGCAATGTCAGTGTTTGAGATGCCTACGCAGTTGCGCACCCATTGAACGTCTCCCAACAGTGTCTGGACATCAGTTAAAGTGCGCAACTGGGTAGCTATTTCCGTTTTTTGAGGTCGAATTTTGGAGTCTATAATAGACCAACCAAGATATCTCCAAGGAGGCATATGCTGCACTTTTTCGGGGGCAATGACAAGTCCTTTTTTTGACAATATGTTGGTGAGCTGTTGCAGAGATTCATCAGTAAAGGGCTCTTTTTGACAACAGAGAATGTCATCCATATAGTGATAGATGATTGTCTCTGGCCACTGACTCCGCAGTGGTTGCAATGCCCATGCCACATAAAGTTGACATAGCGTGGGTGAATTCTTCATCCCTTGTGGCAATACAGTCCATTCATAACGGTCTGCAGGTGACGCTTTATTAACTGCTGGTACTGAGAAGGCAAATCGCTGAGTGTCTTGAGGATGCAAGGGAATGGTGAAGAAACAGTCTTTTAAATCTACTATCAAAATGTGCCAGCCATTTGGCAACATGCTGGGAGATGGCATCCCAGGCTGTAATGCACCCATAGATTGCATTTGCGCATTAACTTTGCGTAAATCATGTCGCCATTTTCCACTCCTCTTTGGGATTACAAAGATGGGTGTATTCCAAGGGCTAACAGAGGGTTTGATATGACCAGCTGTAAGTTGCTCAGCAACTAGCTGCCTGGCGATTTGCAGTCGCTCTTCCGTCATGGGCCACTGGTCAACCCACACGGGTGCATCAGAGATCCAAGTTAACGGTGGGTTGGGCGACTGCTCACCAGTGCCCGTGACGGAAAATGGTTTGTTGTCAACACTGCTCCAATCTGACTTAATACATCACGACCAATCAAGGCGTCCAATACCCCTGGCAAGGGTAGGACATAAACTTTCAGGCTTACTAGTTGACCTTCTGGGAATTGCATCCGTACTGGCTGTTTGCTGATCCAGGGTGTAGAGTGCCCTCCAATGCCAGAAATAGCTGACGTTGGCAGTTCTACGGACCAACTTGCTGGCCATATAGCTCGACTTATGATTGTGACATCAGCTCCTGTATCTAACATGGCGATAATCTCCTTAGTTTGACCATTCTGTGAAATGGTCATATTTATCTCAGGGCGTTGGTTCATCTGTGTAGTAAAGCAAACAGCAGGTCCCGTAGATCCAAAACCTCGATTGCCACGATAAGGTTGTGATTCTGGAGGATCGCCTAATGAATTATCAATGGCAAGTATTTGAGCAATTCGGCTACCTTTAGGAATAAACAAGGGAGGGCAGACAGTGTAGACCATAATGTAAATGCGGCCTGTGTAATCAGCGTCAATTATGCTGGGTAATACAATCAGTCCTTTAATTCCTGCTGATGATCGACCTAGTAACAGTCCCCCAATAGCACTGGTGTGGTGGAACAAAGGCCCTATTGCGTTACTGGGAATTTTTTGGACGTTAGAGTCGATAAGAGTAATGTCTGCTATGGTCTCCACGTCGACCCCCATACTCCCTCGGGTTGCTGGTTGGTGTCGTTGTAGAAAGCCTTTGTCTCGTTCTGCGGGTTTATTTATGTCTGCACGCGGCCGCTCTCCGCGCTCGCTTTCCAGTTTCCCGTACAGGATCTTGTGGTCTGTTGGCACTTGTCGCACCATACGGCTTTGCGGCAGTTGCGTTTAACGTGGCCGGGCTCCCCGCAACGGTAACAGTTCCCGCGGAAGGGTCCACTGGATGATCGCGATGGCTTCTTTTGGACGAGTGCGGCCAAAGGCTGCATGACTTCTCAGACAGCTCCTTGCACGGCGGCGGCAACTGTTGAGGTCTGCCGCTGAGCTTCAGCTCTTTCTACTCTCATCAACATTTCTTCAACACCTGCTCCTTTAGGCAGACTGACTAAGATTTGCTTGGTCGTTTTATTGGCATTGTCAAAAGCCAGTATTTTAAACATTTGTTGTTTGTTATGATCGTCTAGATCAGGGTGATTCATGACAGCGTCCCACAACCGGTCAACAAAGTGACTATATTTTTCGGTGGTTCCCTGCGTCACCGTACTAAATGATGGGCTGGCAGATCCGGGAAGGCCGAGAAAGGCTTCCAGTGCTAACTGCGCGGATCGCTGTAACAGGTTTGCTGGGAACGTCAATTGTACATTCAAGTTGCTATACGGTCCAGTTCCTGTGAACATATCAGCTGTTACTCCTCTCAGGGGGTCACCATCTCCCTGCTGACGAGCGGCTTCATTCATGGCTCGCTGTTGCCAGGACGACTCCCACAAAAGAAATTGCGTTGGCGTGAGTAACAGTCTCATCAGGTTACGACAGTCATACGGACACATAAGGTCAGCCGAAAAAATCCAGCTAACAATTTGTCGGGTAGCTTCAGATTTTACTCCATAAGTCAAAACAGTAGTGCGTGCTTGTTGCAGGATCTTCCAGTCATGTGGTTCCCATTTTCCGGCGTCGCTAGTTTGCACAACGGGACAGGCAAGTGGTGGAACCCCGCCCAAACTAGCAGCTGCCCCCCATTGTCCTTCTAGTATAGCATCTCTAATGACCCCACTCCATCGCGCAGTTGTTGGTGGCACTGTAGAGTTCATTAACCAGGAGGGTCTGTTATCTGCTGGCTTATTAGTTGTTTCTAACTTCTCAAGCCGCTGTAGCACCGACTGCAACAGTCTATTCGTGGCATCAGATGCCGATGTCCTATTCCCGCCAGCAGATGGAGTCGGCGGCCTGGATGATTCGGTCGATGAGGGCAACGGCGGATAGAAAGGGACCGGAGTCGGCAGAAGAGGTGGCGCCGCGGGCGGAGCTGACGAGATTGGCAGGGGCGGCGCCGTGGGCGGAGCTGACGAGATTGGCAGGGGCGGTGCCGTGGGCGGAGCTGACGAGATTGGCAGGGGCGGTGCCGCGGGCGGAGCTGACGAGATTGGCAGGGGCGGCGCCGCGGGCGGAGGTCTACACGCCGCTCCTCCCAGATCGATAAGGTCAGCTGTGGCTTTTGTCTCCTCCCCCCCTGGAGTTTTTGGTGGCGGCACTTCCGTATGTCGGTTATTATCTGACTCTGACTTTGCCGCGGCCACTTCCGGTTTCCCCGCATTTTGCAGGGGATCAGGCGACAAGTCCTTTCCCCGGTCAAATTTATCTCGAATCTCAGACACCGATCGACAGACTGTCCCGGTCATGCCTTTAACAGCGGGCAGGCCAAAAAACCGCGCAATAGGTCCCGGCTTACTCGGAGGTGGTGAGGCAGTGGCTTCTGGGCTTAACATTTGAGCCGCTGCACAGGCTACTTCCCGCTCCGCTTTCATGACTTTTAAAGTCTCTAACACCGTATTCCACAGCCCGCGGACGGCTTTTATTTCTTTTTCATCTTTTTCATCTCCTTCAATTATTTTATACCACATTGTCTCTCCAAATTCCCGCCATTCTGAAACGGAAAACAAGAGATGTGTGTCAGAAAAATGACCCAATCTCTGTCCCAATTTAATCAGTTTAAGCAACAGTTTCGCTGGTGTTTCAATCCCTCTCTTAGAGAGGATTCCAGCAAGTAGCGTGGCTGCAGCTTCTGTTTCCAGAGCTGAGCCTGGGAGCGACCTCACACCGTTGTCTGCTCCCACTTATGCTCCCAAGCAGCACTTCTCCCAGCCGAAGTTTCCCACTCCCCTCCTCTAGCTGCTTACCGCAGTCTCGGAGAAGTCAGTTGCGCATCCTCTGCTACCAGATGTCGGAGTGTGTCGGAGTGGGAGCCGGACCCGGAGTAACGATGAAATCTCAATATGAGTATGATCGTTCTCGCTTTATTCAAGTTTTCACAACATATTTATAGACAGACAGTGAAAGACACGCTGGCAAAAGTGATTGGTTTACAACCTATGTTTATGTGGCTAAAACAGTTCATTGGCACACATCTTGGGAGTTCATTGGTGCACCTCTCGTGCCCACCCATTGCTACACAAGACAGCTTCTCCCTCTCTCCACAGATGTGGTTCTGCTTGTCTTTGTTTACGGTTTTGTTACTTCTACTATTTACAGGACTTCAAGGAGAGCTCGCAGTCACATACAGGCCTGTAACTAAGGCTTCTCCTTGAGGCTCATATCAGAGGCTGGATTGTTCATCGCAATCAGATCATCTCCCTTCTCACTCAGCCATTCCTCCACATAAGGATAATCCCTATCCTCTAGTAGATGGGGCCGGCAACATAGTGACCAAGGATGAGGAAAAGGCTGAGGTACTTAATGCCGTCTTTGCCTCAGTCTTCAGCACTAGGACCAGTTGTTCCCTGAGTACCCAGACCCTTGAGCTAGAAGACAGGGATGGGGAGCAGAATGAAGCCCCTGTAATCCAAAGGGAAATGGTGAGGGACCTGCTTCAGCACCTGGAGGTGCACAAATCTATGGGGCCGGATGGGATCCACCCAAGGGTACCGAAGGAGCTGGCGGAAGTGCTCGCCAGGCCACTTTGCATCATTTATGAGCAGTCCTGGACAACCGGGGAGGTCCCAGCTGACTGGAGGTTGGCAAATGTGACACCCATCCACAAGAAGGGCCGGAAGGAGGATCCGGGGAACTACAGGCCAGTCAGTTTCACCTCGGTGCCTGGGAAGGTCATGGGAACAGATCCTCCTCCGTATCTTTACACGGCACATGCAGGAAAACAGGGTGATCAGGCCCAGTCAGCATGGGTTTGTGAAGGGCAGGTCATGCCTGTCAAACCTGATCTCCTTCTATGATAAGGTGACCCACTTAGCGGATGAGGAAAAAGCTGTGGATGTTACCTACCTGGATTTTTGCAAAGCTTTTGGCACCGTTTCCCACAACATTCTCCTGGAGAAACTGGATGCTCATGGCCTGGACAGGTGTACTCTTCACTGGGTAAAAAACGGGCTGGATGGCCGTGCCCAGAGAGTGGTGGTAAATGGAGTTAAATCCAGTTGGTGTCCGGTCACAAGTGGTGTCCTCCAGGGCTCGGTGCTGGGGCCGGTTCTCTTGAATATCTTTGTCAATGAGCTGGATGAGGGCATTGAATGCACCCTCAGTAAGTTCGCAGATGACACTAAACTAGGCGGGCGTGTTGATCTGCTTGAGGGTAGGTTGACTCTGCAGAGGGATCTGGACAGGCTGGACTGATGGGCTGAGACCAACGGTATGAGGTTCAACAAGGCCAAGTGCCGGGTCCTGCACTTGGGTCACAACAACCCCATGCAGCGCTACAGGATTGGGGTGGAGTGGCTCGAAAGCAGCCCGGCAGAAAAGGACCTGGGGGTGTTGGTCGACAGCCAGCTGAATATGAGCCAGCAGTGTGCCCAGGTGGCCAAGAAGGCCAACAGCATCCTGGCCTGTATCAGGAACAATGTGGTGAGCCGGACGAGGGAGGTGATCATCCCCCTGTGCTCGGCACTGGTGAGGCCCCACCTCGAGTACTGCGTTCAGTTTTGGGCCCCTCGCTACAAGAAGGACATTGAGGTGTTGGAGCGTGTCCAGAGAAGGGCTACAAAGCTGGTGAGGGGTCTGGAGGACAAACCTTATGAGGAACGACTGAGGGAGCTGGGGTTGTTTAGGCTGGAAAAGAGGAGGCTGAGGGGGGACCTTATCACCCTCTACAACTACCTGAAAGGAGGTTGTAGAGAGATGGGGGCTGACCTCTTCTCCCTGGTGACAAGTGATAGGACAAGAGGAAACGGGTTCCAGTTATGTCAGGGGAGGTTTAGATTGGATATTAGGAAACATTTTTTCACTGAAAGGGTTATTAAACATTGGAATAGGCTGCCTGGGGAGGTGGTGGATTCACCATCCCTGGAGGTGTTTCAAAAAAGGGTAGATGGGGCACTTAGGGACATGGTTTAGAAGTGGTTTTTGTCAGGGTAGGTTAATGGTTGGACTTGATGATCTTAAAGGTCCCTTCCAACATCAGCAGATCTATGATTCTAAGAATTTCCTGGTGGGCACCTGATAGCCAGCCAAGTTTAACCCACCACAGTCATCCTGCTCACCTCTCCTGCTCTAGGCACTGTTAACTACGTGAGATTGCTCAAGGACTTCCCACAATTTGGCTTCATCCACAAATGACATGAAAGTGAACTTTCTCCCATTGTGGTTGTCAAGGGCTAGTCACTGAGGGACGCCACTACTAAGTGGCTTCTAGGTGGAGTTTGTACCACAGATGATATTTTTCTATTTTTGTTCGGCCATTGTCCCATACAAGTATGGTGGGAAGAGCGGGTTGAGAAGCCTTCTGTCTGCCAACGTTGGGCCGGAGAGCCATCCCTGGGTGGCAGCTCTGATGCACACACAGGACTCCTGCATGAACAGGAAGGAGAAGACTGGATCTCAACAGCACGTTTTGAAAGCAAAGTCCTTGAGTGTCACGGTTTCAGTGCACGGGAGTTCCAGCACTGGGACAAAACCACAGAAGTGATCCAGACTGTGGGGCCACACAAAATGTATCTGGGACAAGAATGAAATGATTGCTGTAGATGACAGAAATCCCCCTAGCCACGGTGCAGCCTTCTTCTGGAGACAACCCTTCCAGGTCACGATTCTTGCAGAGAGCAGGGGGTGGCATACAGCCCAGTACCCATCGTAGGATGTGGCCACCAGCAGGAAACACTCCGTACATGCCAAAGGTGCAGGAAAGAGCACTACCATTGCTGTGAGCAGAGATTGTGCTGTCCCCAGCCAGTGGGAAGCCAGGGTGTGGAGCTGGAGCAGGTTTCACAGTTTTCCAGGAGCAGCCCCGTGATGAGGAGGGTGTTCCCAAGCACAGTCACAGGGCAGGTCATGAGAGAGAGGAGGAAGAGCGTTTCCTGAAGGTTAGGGACGTTCCCCATTCCCATTATGGGAAACTCCTTTGATGATATCTGCTTGTCCTCATCCCTTTTTTCCCATGGAAAGTTTTAGGTCTTCATGTCCCCGCTCTCCTGGGAGGACACCTAGGAGTGAGAGCCTTTGTGTCTCTCTTTGGTGCTTAAAGCCATTGGGAAGGACGTTCAGAGAGGTGAAACATGGAGGGGTGTGTGCCTCTGGATGCATTCCCACTCCCTAGACATGCTCCGTGCTTCGTGAAAGGTGAGAAATGCCATCTTCTAGAGGGCAATGCCGCTCACGCCTGCAGAGCCCTTTCTGACTGCACAGGTGAGATGCTCCACAGAGGCGCTTCTGTCACACCGTGGAATAAAAGGGACAGGCCATGAAGAGAGGGGAGGGTGAGGCAGCACACAGGCTGTTCCTGGTGTCACACCCAGCACTGTCAGGGCTCTGGCAGGGCTGTTCAGAGACACGAGTCCTTCCCTGGCACGGGCAGAGGCCCTGCAGCAGACTCCCTGGCCTCCTCTTGCCACTGCCAGAGGCTGGCAGCACCTCAGCCCTGCGCTGTGTCTCCCTGCTCGGCACCTCTCTGAGATGCCTGATGGCGTGAGGAATGGACACAGGGACCTGGGGTCAAGGAAGCCCATCCCAGTGCTGCATTCAGGGGTTTTCCCAGGGGACGTTACTCTCCAAGTGAAGTGACACTGCCTGTCCCACAGCACTTTCGGGCATTTCTACAAACAGCTGATGGCGTTTGTGCTCTCTCGGGTTCATGTCCCCACATGCACACGGTGTGCATGCCTAGGTCTCCTCTGACCGATGCAAACAGGGTCTTCTGACCTCGTTATTCGGTGTCTCGCCACAGATGGACAACCATCCCGTCTGAGTCTGCGTAGGCCTCCAGTTCTGCAAATGTGGTTTCAGGTGGCTGTTCTGTGACGATTGCCCTGGGACAGCTTCCCCGGGGTGTCCAGCAAACAAAGGCCCAGACCAGACCCTGCTCTGCTGGTCCTTCAATTCTGTCCCTGGAGGTGTGGCTGTGCAAGGACACTGCTCTGTGTGCCCTCACCCTGCACACGCACACTCTTTACCTGTTTCCTGGGCATCCCTCACCAGGGTTTGTTGGAAGGAACGCTCTTGACAGCAACCGCGGAAGAAGACCTAATCCTTCCTGCACTGCCCTGAGTAGATCCCCTTTCTTGATGGAAACTCTGTTATGCAGACAAGCTTTTTCTCAGAGGTGCCCATTGCTTCTCCTTGCCTGTGATCACAGAGCTGCTACACAGCAGGACCATGACAAGCTGCCAGAGCACTCAGGCCTTAGATCAACACAAGGACTCGGAAGGAGAGCGTGGAAGTGAAAAAAGACCAAGTGCTGGTGCTCTGCAAGTACTGGGATTCTTTCCCCTCCACCTCTGCACTCAGGCTCTACCCCTGCAGCTCCAGAAAAGGCCTGAGAGGAAGGATTTTGGGCATGAGTCTGTGAGACTCATAAATTTGGATAGATAGGTAGTAAAAAAAAAATCACAAACAATGCCATTTCTTTTGTGGACAGCATTATATAATTAAAAAAAAAAAAAGGCAATAAAAACCCAAACCCTCAACCAAACTTAACATAAGGTTACCTAACCCCTAACCAAACCTACAGAAGACGGGCTTGGCGTATAGATTAGTTACATTATGAGTGATTTGCAGGAGACAGTTTCTTGCTTCAGAAAATAACCTGGTCATTAATTTCCACAGGGCAGTCCTTGAGCTCCTTGTTCCTCATGCTGTAGATGAGGGGGTTCACTGCTGGGGGAACCACCGAGTACAGCACTGCCACCACCAGATCCAGCGATGGGGAGGAGATGGAGGGGGGCTTCAGGTAGGCAAAAATGCCTGTGCTGATAAAGAGCGAGACCACGGCCAGGTGAGGGAGGCACGTGGAAAAGGCTTTGTGCCGTCCCTGCTCAGAGGGGATCCTCAGCACGGCCCTGAAGATCTGCACATAGGACAGCACGATGAAAACAAACCAACCAAAAGCAACCAAGGCACTAACCACAATAAGCCCAACTTCCCTGAGGGAGTCTGAGTCTGAGCAGGAGAGCTTGAGGATTTGGGGGATCTCACAGAAGAACTGGTCCACAGCATTGCCCTGGCAGAGGGGCAGGGAAAATGTACTGGCCGTGTGCAGGAGAGCATTGAGAAACCCACTGCCCCAGGCAGCTGCTGCCATGCTGGACACAAGCTCTGCTGCCCATGAGGGTCCCGTAGTGCAGGGGTTTGCAGATGGCAACGTAGCGGTCATAGGACATGACGGTGAGGAAGATAAAACTCTGCTGTGATCAAGATGAGGAAGAAAAAGGCCTGTGCAGCACATCCCCAGTAGGAGATGGCCCTGGTGTCCCACAGGGAATTGGCCATGGATTTGGGGACGAGTGGTGGAGATGGAGCCCAAGGTCAAGAACAGAGAGGTTGAGGAGGAAGAAGTACATGGGGGTGTGGAGGCGGTGGTCACAGGCGATGGTGGTGATGATGAGGCCATTGCCAAGGAGGGCAGCCAGGTAGATGCCCAGGAAGAGCCCAAAGTGCAAGAGCTGCAGCTCCCGTGTGCCTGCGAATGCCAGGAGGAAGGAACTGGCTGATGGAGCTGCTGTTGGACATGTGTTCACTCTGGGCATGACAAACTGTTGAAAGAGAAGACATTGACAAGTTAAGTTAAGGTGAAGTACTCTGAGCCCATCCTGTGCTGTTTCCCAAAAAAATTCTGCCAAAATGACTTCTCTTTCTTTGGAGTAATTTCATTCAGCTCCTTTTTGTGAGGTCAGGTTTGTGCTGCTGAAGGGCACTTTCTTTGCAGGGGCAGAAATCCTTCTCTTTCCCATGGCCTTTAGCCTGAACACGTGCTGAGCCCTGAGGGACAAAAGGGCTCTCTGTGCCCTAGTGCAGGGTCAGGAGAGCTGCTCCGCACACCAGTGACCTGCTGGGCACCATCCAGGTGTTCTGTGCTTAGACCACTCTGTCGGAGCAATGGTCTCCCTGGCAATGTACTTGAAGATGAAAATGGCCTTTTGTGAGTGTGGAAGAGTCCAGATTCAAAGTCGGTTTCTCCCGTCTGCAGAGAGGGGATACAGCCAGGTGGAGTGGCTCTCTGCTGCCCGGAGCTGCCCCTGCCAGGAGCTGCTTCTCTGGGCCCAGGTTTCCTCCCTGTCACTGCTCCCCCAGCCCATCCCACCCGCTGGGGGCTCAGCTCTGCCCTGCAGACCCCTCCTGGCAGCAGGGCACTGCCCAGGGCCATCTCCCTCTTGGTGGCTCCTAAGGAGGAGATGAGAGAAAGCCTGATGCTGGAAGCAAAGGTGCTGCTGGTGCTGTGTGTAGGGAGAGGAGGGGGCTGAAGGCACTTTTTAGTGAGGTTTCTGGCAGATCTGCTGATTCCTCAGTGGAACAGTGACAGCCCCTTTCCCTCAGGAGGCAGCTG
>WNMW01000046.1:0-27681 GCA_009819605.1 Sterna hirundo
GCCCATGTGGCGGAAGTTTGTACGGAGCGCACCATCGTCATATGCCAACTCATTGGCAGTAATGGAATGGAAAGGTGAAGAGGGACCGACGGTGGATGAGGTGGCTGGACGGCTCCGGCGATATGAAGAAAGTCTCTCTTCCCCCCTTGTCTCAGCTGTGGAGAAACTGTCGCGGAAGGTCCAGCAACTTGAAGAGAATATGTCCTACTCTCCACCTGTACGGGCCAGCATCTCAGCTATCAGAAGCAGGTATTTCCCCACTCAAGAGAGAGAGTACAAAGGGTACACACCACGAGGCACCCTGTGGTTCTACCTGCGTGACCACGGGGAAGACATGAGGAGGTGGGATGGACGACCTACTTTAATCCTGCGGACACGGGTACAGGAGTTACAAGGAAGGACAGCCACAAAAGGGGATCCCTCCAGGAAAAGTGCCGCCCCAGTTTCCAGTGAGCAGTTCCCCAGGCAGAGCAGAAGGCCTGATCTTGATTCTGATCCACTTGAAGGAACTTCCAAGTCATTTATGCAAGAAGTGAGTAATGGATACTATGACCAGGATTAGAGGGGCCCTGCCTCTGGCCAGGTGGAGGAAAGGGACAACCGGGTTTATTGGACGGTGTGGATTCGATGGCCTGGCACATCAGACCCACAGGAGTATAAGGCTCTAGTGGACACGGGTGCACAGTGTACTTTAATACCATCAAGCTATAGAGGGGCAGAACCCATTTGTATTTCTGGGGTGACAGGGGGATCCCAAGAGTTGACACTACTGGAGGCTGAAGTCAGCCTAAATGGGAATGAGTGGCAAAAACATCCCATTGTGACTGGCCCAGAGGCTCCATGCATCCTTGGTATAGATTACCTCAGGAGAGGGTATTTTAAGGACCCAAAAGGGTATCGTTGGGCCTTTGGCATAGCTGCTTTAGAGACGGAGGAAGTTAAACAGTTGTCTACCTTGCCTGGTCTCTCGGAGGACCCTTCTGTTGTGGGGTTGTTGAGGGTCGAAGAACAACAGGTGCCGATTGCTACCACAACGGTGCATCGGCGGCAATATCGCACTAACCGAGATTCTCTGATTCCCATCCATGAGCTGATTCGTCAACTAGAGGTTCAAGGAGTGATCAGCAAGACCCGCTCACCCTTTAACAGTCCCATATGGCCGGTGCGAAAATCTAATGGAGAGTGGAGGCTAACTATAGACTATCGTGGCCTGAATGAAGTCACGCCACCGCTGAGCACTGCTGTGCCGGACATGCTAGAACTCCAGTACGAACTGGAGTCCAAGGCAGCCAAGTGGTACGCCACAATTGATATAGCGAATGCATTCTTCTCAGTCCCTTTGGCAGCAGAGTGCAGGCCACAGTTTGCTTTCACTTGGAGGGGCGTCCAGTACACCTGGAATCGACTGCTCCAGGGGTGGAAACAAAGTTATAGAAATAGAAAAGAGAGTCTCTCTAAGTTCTCTAGTTGGATCTTACCCAAAGGCGTCCCTATGGGGGGGGAAGAGAGGTTCAGCCCGTCGACTGATCCCAGAAGTCAGTGGTGATGGTGTCTTCCCTCCCTATCCCCCCTCTCTTGGGCTATTTTATACTCTTTGATCTCTTCAAGGTGGAGTTTGAGTGACTTTAGTCATACGTAACTTTACCATGATTGGTGTAAATTTTTCTCGCTTCGCAATTAAAGGTATAGTTCACGAGAAATTCAGGGCGCAGACTCAAAGAGGAGTGGTCGCACCTTGGAGGCGGGTAGCCTTCGGGATGGAGGTGTGTTTTGGTATTATAATGACATTATAATGAGCAAAGTTCACACAAAGGACAGCATTTCATCAAAGTTTGGCAAAATGTTGGCTCCGAGTAGCATATAGGCCGCTTATCTCTCAGTACCGTGTCGTTCCCGTACCTGCTGTACACCGCAAGAAAAGACCATGACGCCATCGCACCATCTCGTTCCTCGAGTGATTTCGCCTGGTACAGGGAGTCATAGATGTTGCATTCTTCGTGTGCTGGCTGCGGCTGTATTCTACCTCAGAGGCCTCTTGCCTTTGTGTGTGTGAACAATGCTGTACCTTTTTGTACTCTCTGGTCAATTTAGTAATTATGCCACAATAACAAGGACTCTGTTGCTGCCAAGGACAAGTTCAGTAATGCTACTAGTACAGCTATTTCTGAGTTATTGCTAGATGTAGATAGTATTCGATATGCGATGCTGCAAAACAGAGCTGCTGTTGATTTTTTGCTTTCAGCTCACAGACACGGTTTTCACGATTTTAAAGGACTGTACTGTACTGTATGAATCTAAGTGACCACTGCAAATCCATCCATGCCCAGTTGCAAGAACTGCACCGACCGAACCAGCAACTTATGGAGACCACTGGGTGCAATCTTTTTGCTGGAGGGACTTGGGGGTGGGGTTGGTTGAAGCAAATTATACTCATTGCTTGTGTGGAAGGAATTTGTCTGTTATGTTTAGTATGCCGTCATTTGCCAGTGGCAAAACAGAAAGGGGGACACTGCTCCTCCCGGCGACTCTGTGGGTGATGCCACTGGCAAATGCGAAGGAAAGAGAACAAAAGAGGATGTGTTCCATGTTCTGGAATGGGTATTTCTAGGGGTACAACCAAAAACGAGTATTCAAACGAGAACTGAGGCAATAGGGGAACTGATACGGAAGGGTCGATCCCGAATGGTAGAAATCAGTGGTAAAGAACCAGAGGATATTGGCATACCTGTCAATGTCGGACACTTAGAATGGTGGCTGCGCAATGATGTTGCCATACAAGAGGCTTTGTTAGGGTATAGTGAGAGGGTCCATTCACAACAGCCACAGGGAAAACTATGGCAAGTTTTAAAAAGAAATCAGTGGATAGTAAAACCTAAAGTATGGGGAGACCCACTGTCAGATGGTATCACTGTATATACAGACGCCGGTAAACGCTTGTGGCGTGCAGCCTGTGTTTGGCAGGAAAAAGATCAATGGTGTCAGCGTATCATCAATGGAGTTACCCGAGATTCCCTTCAAACATTGGAACTAGCCGAGTAGTTTGGGCCTTGAACAATTGGCTGAACGTTCCATTGAATTCCTTTTGCGGCACAAATGATACAGGCCTCGAAGATGGCCTGGGAGCCTATGGGGCTGAAATGAGACACCCAATGCCCCTCTGGAACAATGGCACCACAAAAGCTCTGCCACCAAATGTGTTCTTGATATGTGGTGATCGAGCATGGCAGGGAATTCTGAAAAACGTGGTGGGTGGTCCATGCTATCTTGGTAAACTAACACTATTAGCCCCAAATAAAAATTGGTGGAAGAACGTGACAAAGGATTCCCATCCCGGGCGCTCAAAGCGTGACATTAGGGGTCTCACACCAGATTGTAATGATGAGGTAACCTTACTTAGTGCCACTGAAAGAGTGTTCTTGTCTTTATTTATGCCTGGAGCAGCGGCAGGTAGGGCCTTAAAGGACATAGGACGGTTGGCTTGCTGGGCTGAGAAACAAGCGAAGGTCACCATGGAGATTATAGCGAATTTGTTGGAAGATCAAAATAACTTGTTTGGAATGCTGCCGCAATGGTTATTAGGATTGTTTGTCGAAGGCTTACGTATTATAGTAATTCTTGTAATCATAGGTTTGTGCTTATGTGTAGCCCTTTCGTGTGTTAAGAAAGCTATGTTAAAAGTCATAAACCGAGCCTGGATTGTTCAAAAACAAGAAGGGGGAATTGTGGAGGAATGGCTGAGTGAGAAGGGACATGATCTGATTGCGATGAACAATCCAGCCTCTGATATGAGCCTCAAGGAGAAGCCTTAGTTACAGGTCTGAATGTGACCGCGAACTCTCCTTGAAGTCCTTAAAAAAGCAGAAGTAACAAAACCGTAAACAAAGATAAGCGGAACTGCATCTGTAGAGAGAGGGAGAAGCTGTCTTGTGTAGCGATGGGTGGGCACAAGAGGTGCACCAATGAACTCCCAAGAGGTGTACCAATGAGCTGTTTTAGTCACATAAACATAGGTTGTAAACCAATCACTTTGCTAGTGTGTGCTTTTACTGTCTTTTACTGTCTGTCTATATATATGCTGTGAAAACTTGAATAAAGGGAGAACGATCATACTCATATTGAGATTTCGTCATTACTCCATGTCCGGCTCCCACTCCGACAATGGTCACTCTGCCCAAGACAACCTCCAACCTTTACATTCCCCACAAGGGGCGGTTCTCTGTTCTCTGTTCTCTGTTCTCTGTTCTCTGTTCTCTGTTCTTTGTTAACAAACAGAAGGTCCAGTAGGGCACTTCCCCTAGTTGGTTCCTTCACCAGCTGTGTTAGGAAGTTGTCTTCCACACACTCCAGGAACCTCCGGGACTGTTCCCTCTCTGCTGTGTAGTATTTCCAGCAGACATCTGGGAAGTTGAAATCCCCCACAAGAACAAGGGCAAATGATCGTGAGACCTCTGCCAGCTGCTTATAGAATACTTCATCAGTTTCTACATCTTGATTAGGGGGTCTATAACAAACTCCCATCACGATGTCTGCCTTGTTGGTCTTCCCCTTAATCCTTACCCATACACACTCGACACTGTCATTCACACTGTTAAGTTCCAGACATTCAAAACTGCCCCTAACGTAGAGGGCCACCCCACCACCTCTCCTTCCTTGTCTATCTCTTCTGAAAAGCTGGTAGCCATTGATTACAGCACTCCACTTGTGTGTGTCTTCCTACCATGTTTCTGTGATGGCAACCACATCATAGTTTCCCTGCTGCACGATGGCCTCCAGCTCCTCCTGTTTATTCCCCATGCTGCGTGCATTCGTGTAGATGCACTTCAGTTGGGTTAATTGTCCTGCCACTTTCTTGGGGGGACAGGCCCTGATTTGCACCTGATCATGTTCGGACACTACTGTGGTTACCAAATTATCACTACTCCTTGTGTCTATGCTGCCACACAATTCACCATCCCCCACCATCACTGGGACAGGCTGCAAGACCTTGCTGTCACTTTTACCCAGGAGCACTGTTGTGCTGCTCCCAGGCACCACTTTTGTAATCCTGGTTTTGTCCCCATCCCCCATCAAACCTAGTTTAAAGCCCTATGAATGAGCCCTGCTAATTCTTGTCCCAGGATCTTTCTTCCCCTTCGGGTTAGGCTTCCCCCACCTGTTGCCAGCATGCCTGGTTTCCTGTAGATCAGCCCATGTTCAAAAAAGCCAAAGTCCTGCCGGATGCACCAGTCACGGAGCCAGGAGTTAATTTGCTGACTCCTCCTATTTATCCCCTTGTCTACCCCTGCACATGGTGGGATGAAGGAGAACACTACTTGTGCTCCCGATCCCTTAACCAGCCGTCCCAGGGCCCTAAAGTCGTTCTTCATCGCCCTCAGACTTCTGGAACCTACTTCATCACTACCTACCTGAAATATCAGTAGCGGATAGTAATCTGATGTCCGGACCAGGGAAGGGAGTTTCCTCCGTATGTCCTTAATTCTGGCCCCAGGGAGGCAGCTGACTTCCCTGTGGGATGGGTCAGGTCTGCAAATAGGGCCCTCTGTTCCCCTCAGAAGGGAGTCACCTACTACAATAACCCTTCTTTCTTTCTTTGTTGAGGACGTCCTGAGGCGTGGGGGTGAGTGACTAGCACTGGGCATTTCACTGGATGGATCAGCCTTTCCATCCTCAGTCGCCTGGTCCTCAGTTTCCAGAGCCCCATACCTATTATGTAAAGGCAGTTGGGATGATGAGGGGGGCCGTGAGAGGTTTCGCTTACCTCTCCGAGGAGGGGTATGTCTCCACTCCCCCTTGTCCCTTGAGCCCTCTCCTTCTGCCTGGTGACAGGAGGGAAGGGGGTCATCCACTTCTGATAGAGCCTCTTCCTGCTGCCTTTGCCTCAGGCTATGGCTCCACCAATCTATTTCATTTTCACAGTTCCTAATACTTCTTAACCTTTCTACCTCTTCCTTCAGTTCAACCACCTTCCTGAGCAGATCATTTACTTGATCACACTGTATGCAGACAGTGTCTCTGGCTCCCTGTGAGAGCAGTGCCAGGCTCAGGCATTCATTACAGCCCGAGACCTGCACAGCCACATGCTTGCACAGGAGCTCAGTCTGAGTTCCCATGTTCTTTCTTGCGGCAGCTTTTGACTGTTTTGGAGCCATGTTCTTCTCTTGTGCCGGGAGATGGAGAATCTCTGCTGTCAGCTTCCCACACGCCCTGAGCCCGTGCCCCTGCACGCAGATGTTCCTCTGCTTGCGCTTGCCCAGCTTCTGCTTAACTTAAACTCGAGGCTTTCAGTGACCCACCGTACGAAATGCTGCACCTTGTTTGTACGCTCCCACTGCGGTGCCGCCCTGGGTGACGGCACGCAGGCTGCCCGCCTGCTGGGTGCGCAGTGGCCGGCCACTGCGCTCCGGGACTGCCCGTTTAGAGCTGCCGCGTGTGACGCTGACTCCGCCCCTGCCGCGTCAGCAGCCCACCCCCGAGCTGCCGGTTCCGGCACGAGCTAGCCGCTTTTTCTGGCTACAAGAGCCCTCGAAAGAGCCCTTTGCCGGCCTTGTTTGCCGCGATCCCCTTCCCCAGCGAGGCTTTACCTGCACTGGAGCTGGTCTCCTCTCTGAGGAGAGGTCAGGAGCTGGTCTCCTCTCTGACACTTTTCTTCCACAGTCACCCCTGGCATACTAGGGGTCAAAAATTCCTCATTTTCACAGCAGCTTTTTGGGCTTTTGGAGTCTCTCCCTTCACTTCTTGACCGCCTTCCCCCCTGCTAGCGTTAGAGGGAAGGAGATGGCTCAGTTCTGGCAGGACAGTGACCAAAGTATAACCGGTGGTGCTCTTGGCAGCATCCTCCATGAGAAATGGGCATTTGCAGGTGTCACACCTCATCTGCTCAAAGTCGCATCCAACATGGTCTTGAACACCTCCAGGGATGGAGCCTCCAAGACTTCTCTGGGCAACCTGTTCTTTTCTGGGCTGCTCTTGAGCCATTCTCTGCCCAGAATTGGCTTGTGCTTGGGATGATGTCCACTTGCAAATTGAGGCTTCAAAGAGTTTTGGTGGTGCTATCCTCCTTGCTTGGACTTGTCTTGGGTTAATATACTGATCTCTGGGGGATTTTTTGTTCTGCATTTGTTTGCAAAGGCAAGAGATGATAAAATGGGGGTGGGATGCAGTTAGAGGGACACGGGCGCATGATGCCAGTGTGGGTGCCCTGGGACCCTCTGCCCAGGCTACAGCTGCAGCTTCTGAGGGGCTCTGCTCTCCAGCAGGTGCTCTGTGAGAGCGGCCAGTCCCAGGCATGTGCTTCAGAGACACTGCGTCCTCTGGAGGTACCGCTGGGCACTGATGGTCAGACAGCAGAGCTCTGCCTAAAAAACTGAGAAATTTTGGCATGTCTATGAGTACAATCTCTTCAACTAACACAAAATGACTTAAATAATTTAAATATCATGTCTGTTTGTTTTCCCATGAGACCAACATGAGGAGTTTTCAGGGTGTGCATTAATAGGAAGAGGAGAGCTACTGAACTTCCACTCTGTTTGCATCGTCAGTACTCTCTCGATCAGGCTGTGCATTTGATCTCCCTCATCTTTCACATATTTCCACATCTCTTTAATAAATAGACCATGTCTGGAGTCACCTTTCCAGCAGCACGTCTGAACATAAGCACACGCGATTGCTCTCTAGATTTCCTCTGCCCTTCCTCTTTGATCACTTAGACACATCTCAACAATCCAGAAGATGCTTTGAGCTTCAGGGAGTTCAAAGCTTGTCTGTATTCCAGGAATCTCTCTAATTCTGTCTGTAGCACACTCTTGAATTGTGGTTACTTTTTAATTTACTTTCTGTGGAAAAGATTTCTTGCATGGTTATGCCTTGTGGAAGGGAAACCTCACTGGTGGCAGATTGTACTTGGCACACAGTTGAGGAGTGGTTTATTTGAATCCCAGAATCCCAGAATCCCAGAATGGTTGGAGTTGGAAGGGACCTTAAAGATCATCCTGTTCCAATTCACACTCACCCTTGGCTCTAGTTAAGATCTGACCCACACTTCAATTCCAGATGAACCTTTCTGTCAAAAACAAGACCATTTTTCCTTTTACACTTGGGTTCTAAGAGGGACTCCCAGAAACCTCAGCCACCTTTTTCCTCTACAGCACCTCTCCCTTCCAGAGACTGCTTCCCTGACTGAAGGAAGCTGTGGGTTCTCACTGGTGCCCACCCAATGTCGGCAGCAGTTGAAGAAGTATATCCTGATCAACCTGTGCAGGTACAGTCTGGAGAGCCAGGCCTGACAAGGACTTAGAGCCTGTTTTGCCCACTTGCCCCACACTGTTCTTCCAGGAGTTCCTCAGCTCTTGCAGCATTGAGGCCTGTGGTCAGCAGGACCCTGTGGGTCTTGTGCTGCCAGTGGGCGGGAGGGAGCCAGTCAGCCTTCTCCAGCCCATCAGTCTCTCTAGGAGGAGATCCAGCTCTGCCTTAGGCACTAATTCTATCCAGCACCTGGGCCGTGATCCTCATGGTCTCCCCATGGCAGGTACCCAGGCATGGGAGTGCAGGATGTTTGCAGCCCTGCTCCAGTTGCTGAACACAGACCCCGTAGCCTACTGTTGTGGTGTGGGCTGGGCTGGCCACTGACCACCTACTCACTGGTCGTTCCAGCTTGAAGCTCACTGCATTCCCATGCGAGAATGCAGCCGCACAGAAGGTAGTTGGAAAGAGGCTCTAATGAGAACAGGGCACAGGCTCATGCAGGGCTCCATCAGAGCAGCCTGCTGACTAGAAACCTGTTTACACTTAACACGGTGCCTTTTTCCCCTTTGCTCTCTTTTCCTGTTTTGTTGCCAAACAGCTTTGTTGCTGGTTCTGTTTTCCTTTAGACTCAAGAGGAGTTTTCCATGACTACAAACACCAGGAACTTAACTGAGAGCCTTAATTTCAGTCTTACAAGCCATATGCAGATTATGGTGCTGTAGGCATCCTCGTCAAGAGAAGGCTTAAAGGGAAATTGGAAGGAGACCATTGCAGTGGCTCTGTGGGTCTGTAGAAGAGATGCTTCCAAAATGATCATAGAATCATAGAATCCTTTAGGTGGGAAAAGGCCCTTAAGATCATCAAGTCCAACTCTTAACCTGACACTCCCAAGTCCACCAGTTAATTTTGAAGGTGACTCATTTTGGCTAATCTTGGAGGTGGTTTATTTGAAGGTGGTTGACTGAGCTCAGTCGCTTGGTTTCAAGTCAATCCACTGTCTCAGACCAGTCTCCCCTCTCGTTGATGTGCATGATGAGATGGGAGAGTCCCTGGACCAGCCAGGGGATTAATGACCTAAGTGCTCTGGTTGCACAGCGGCACAGGCTTGATGCTCAACTACATCACCGTTAGAAATGGAACATAATTCACACAGCTTTTGCCAGAAATATCAGTTCCCAGCTGGCAGTCCAGAATACCCATGCAAACCAGCCAGGCTGGAGAGGCATTTCCTGTGTCTGAAGAAAAGTGGGTTGGATCAATATTTCTTTCATGTCATTGGGTAAAAACACAGAGAAAAGCAGAATCCCTACAGAGCACAATTCTGGTCTCCCATTTCCAGAAGGAAGAGGAAGCCTGAGAAAAGGGAAGGAAGGCTGACAAATGTAACAAGATGAATTCCACCAGGCATGATATTGGTTACTCTTGTCACACCTTCAACTGACCGGGTACCAAAATGGATCCTCACAACTGGACTGTATCTTTCCTAAAGACCTTTTCAGTCATTCAAGAGTTGAAAATCTTCCTTTTCACACTGCTGCTGGTGGTTGATCTGCTCACTGTCATGGGGAATGCAGTCACCATTGCCATCGTTTGGCTCCACCACTAATAACACACCCCCATGTACCCCATCCTCAGCACCTTGTCCTTCTTGGAGAGTTGGTTCACTTTGGTCATTGCCCCTAACATGTTTGGCAGTCCCATATTGGAGATTAAGGTGCCTCTGTGGCTGCTTACAAGTCCCAGACCTTCTTCTCTGACTTCCTGGGCACAGATGAGTTTAACCTGTGTATTGTGATGTGTTTCAATTGCTGCAGGGTCATTTGCAAGCCCTCATACTGCTCTGTCCTTAGAAACTCCTGGTTGTGCTCCATCCTCATCTTTAGCTGCTGGGGAATGACATCTCTACCCATGCTCAACCCCACCATCTGCCATTAGACCCTCTGTGCCCCAGGTAGTGACTGCTTCTTCTGCGGCATCATCCTTTGCTGAGATTAACCTGCGTGGGCACCACCTACTATGAAACAGGAGCGCTGCTCTCTCCTCCGCTGTGTTGCTGAGCTCATTCACACTGACTACTGTGGTTTATGCCTACATTACATGCACCACCCTGAGGACAACCTCTGTGCCAAGCCACAATAGGGCCTTCTTCCTGTGGATATGCTTCACCTGCTTATCCTCTATTCCTTCACTCACCATCGCATATGCTAGCTGTATGTTTGATGATGCAGGGCCTGAGGAGAAGCTGCTTTGCTGTAAGCTGTCTGCAAATTTGCAGGTTCCCCTAAGGAAATACTTTCAGGAGAATAATTGTAGATAATTTAGGTGTCACCCAACAGAGTAAGAAGACACAACCCACTGAGTGTTTGAACTGACCCAGAAAATTCAAACTGGGGCTGTCACCTCTGATTCACTGATTCACTACGTTCGTCCTGCTGTAGGTGACTGAACTTTTGCTCAAATACAGCCAGTGTTTTAAACTCAGAAAGTTTTCCAGGTAAACCCAGTGCAGAGATTCCCCTATGTCAGACTAGAGGCAAAGAACAAGCCAGACATTTGGGATGTAACACTAGCCCGAGCCCCAAACTCAAATGTCCATGCAAACATGGAGCACTCTCCTATACTGCACTTCACGTTTTACTCCTTGTGGGAGTGCTGTCCATTCTGCCCTGGGACGGAGCCTGAGGGGACAACACAGTCTGTGGAGAAGCTTTGTTTCACTGCTTCAAAACCGCCATAGCATCCCCTCCTTCTCCTCCCCTTGCATTTTGAATCAGCCTGGTTATGGAGTCATCTGCTCTGCTCCTTTCTATGTCTATGAACAAATGTAAAGATGAAGGGGAAAACATCAGTCTTTATTGCATGTATTTTGCTTGTGCTTCCTTCTGTTAGGTGTTTTTTTTTGATTTAAAAATTTGTAACTTAATAAATCAGAGATCTGAGACTTGAAGAGTGAGTTTCATCTACTTTGATGCAGGTGCCTGTGAGAACTCGTTTTCCCAAGGCTCCCTCTGTTGTCAGTGGAGGCAAGAGAAAATGCTGGAGGCTGGGTCCTCCTAACCTATAATGGCATGCAAAATAAAGGTGACAAATCTCTTCCAGAGACTCTTCTCTTGCTCTGCCTTTACGCCAGGCCATTTGATAGTTATAGCAATGAGCAGCTGTTTGGAAACGACTGCATTTTGGTGCAGACAGATGCCAGATGAGACCATGTGACAGACTGTGTGGAACCATAATACATTTCAGTCATTATTTCGAAGAATAAGAAGACAAGTTATATTTTGTCCCTATTCCACCCCCTCCCTCTTTCCTGAAGAAACAGAGAGCAAGAAGCTGGGGAAGAAAGCAGGGATTACAAGAGAGAGACTTGATTTTACTTATTTTGAAATCAACAGATTCTCAGGGATTCCTAGTCCAAAAAGGCAAGTACTGAAAAGTAGAAAGAATAGCCTTCAACATGCAGATTTGATTTGATTTGATTTGATTTGATGGTTTAGCATTTGTGCGATAGAAGAGATGAGTTTGGCAAATAGGTGTGACAGATGTTTGCAATAGGTCTGAGTGAATTTGGAATTTCCCAGGAATGGGGTGAAATAGCTAACAGCCTCTTTAATCTCTTCTCTTCTGGAGAAAGAATCCTTTGTGAGGGTTTGAAAAAGGTAGAAAGAAGACAACAAATTCTCTGAGGCCTCTAACAGAAATGTGAAACACAAAAACCAGGGTGTGAGCCATACTCTCTGTGTTATATAGGAAGGCTGCGGGAAAGGAGAAAAAGCAGAAAAGGACAGAACTTTTCATCCAGACTGTGAAATTAGCACACTTGGGTTTTTTGCCATGTTCCTGTCTCGGCTGGGTGAACTGAAATTTAGCACGGGACCAGAAAATGCAACAGCAGTTACTGAGTTCATCCTAGAGGGTTTCTCAGGGCTTGATCAAAGACTACAGCTATTTCTCTCGCTGGTCCTTCTACTCATATACCTGACAACAGTGATGGGGAACGCAACCATCATTTTCCTTCGTGTGTGGATCACCGCCTGCAAACCCCCATGTACTTTTTCATCAGCAAACTGTCCTTTCTGGAAATCTGGTTTACTTCCTCCACAAGCACCAAATTGCTTGTGATCCTGGGTTCTGGTAGGAGAACAATCTCACAGCACAGCTGCTTTGCCCAATCCTATTGCTGTTTTGCCCTGGGCAGTACAGTTTGTTCTACTTGTTGTCATGTCCTTTCACCGCTACGTTGCCGTCTGCCAGCCTTTGTGTTATGCTGCCATCATGAAGCCTCAGCTCTGCATCCACCTGGTTGTTGCTGCTTGGGTCATGGGCACCACACTCTTGAGTTACCGCCTGGTCCTCCTCTACAAGCTGACTTTCCGGGCTCAAACAAGATCCACCATTTTTTTTGCCACAACTCCCCCTTGTTCAAATTGTCCTGCTCTGACACCAGCCTGCTTTGGAAAATGGACTCTATTTCATTATCATTTGTCATGCTGGGTTCTTCTGTTTAACTCTGGCATTTTACACAGGCATCCTTTTCTGTACCGTACACCTTCCAGCAGCCTCTGGGAGGAAAAAAGCTTTCACTACATGTTCTTCCCATCTCACCACCTTGGCCATTGCCTATGGGAGCTGCATTGCTCTCTATGTGCATCCTTCAGAACACGTTTCCTTGCAGGCAAACAGACTGGTAGCTTTGCTAAACACTGTCCTGTACCCATTCTTAAAGCCATTCATCTACAGTCTTAGAAACAAGACCGTGATCCTGGCCCTGAATGAAGCCATTGCCCGTGCAACAATAAAGCTTTTTGCCTTATCACAATGCATTTCTGGACAGCAATTCCCATGATCTGCTATCAGATGTTAAATCATACCATTGCATATGTATGTCTTCTCCAAAGACAGATGCCTCAAGAGATGTATGTTCTGGTTGGATTGTGTTAGGTTAGCTCATCTGCACACACAAAGAAGGCACTACCAATGGCAGGAGGAGGAACTCAGTTAATACCCTGCCCCAGCTGCTCCCAGACCCATCACAGGAGAACCACCTGGAACCCATCTCCAGAAACCAAGAAGAGCACAAAGGCACAGTGGCAGATAGGAACCCAAATTACAGGCTCTTGAGGAATGAACACCTTGTCTCACTTATTATGGGAAATTTAGGGGAGGACACGACCAGTGCAGTCTGTCGTGTCTTCTCATTAAACTTAATTTCTACCTCTTTTCCGTGTGAGTGAATCTTCTGTGTGAACGTGTGAGCACGGTGGTGTGAGTGCAGCAGCTGGAGCAGGACCAGGAGGTCAGACAGCCCGTATGCCATTAGTGCCAGAACCTGAGAGACTGGAGTGACTGGACTGAAGAGTTCATGTGCATGTGTGTGAGTGTGACTGAGGTGGTCTGTACCAGCATCTGGAATGGAGCTGTGGCCTGTGGGACTCCTACGTCCAGGTGGCTGCAGCTGGGTAGGCTGGTATCCAGGGGCTGAGTGTCCGAGCCCAGCTTCTGGAGGGATCCACCCTTTACAGGTGTATATATGGAATGGAATGGAATGGAATGGAATGGAATAGAATAGAATAGAATAGAATAGAATAGAATAGAATAGAATAGAATAGTTCAGTTGGAAGGGACCTACAATGATCATCTAGTCCAAATACCTGAGCACTTCAGGGCTGACCAAAAGAAAAATTATGTTATTAAGGGCATTGTCCAAACGCCTCTTAAACACCAATGGGCCTCTTAAACACAAGGCGTCGACCACCTCTCTAGGAAGCCTGTTCCAGTGTTTGACCACCCTTTTGGGAAAGAATTGCTTCCTATGTCCAGTCTAAACCTCTCCTGGCAAAGCGTCCCATGCATCCTGTCACTGGGTATGAGGAAGAAGAGCTCAGCACCTCCCTCTCTACCTCCCCTCCTCAGGACCCTGTAGAGAGCAGTGAGGTCGCCCCTCAGCCTTCTTTTCTCTAAACTGAACAAACCCAGAGTCCTCAGCCGCTCCTCACAGGACATGCCTTCCAGCCCTTTCACCAGCTTTGTTGCCCTCCTCGGGACACATTTGGGTACCTTCATATCCTTCTTACATTGTGGGGTCCAGAACTGCACACAGCGCTCAAGGTTGAGGTCGCACCAGTGCTGAATACAGTGGGGTAACCACCAGCTGCTTATGCTGTGTGTGACGCACCCCAGGATGCAGTTTGCCCTTGTGGCTACCAGGGCACACTGCTGACTCCCACCGAGCCTGCTGTCGACCAGCGCCCCCAGATCCCTTTCTGCAGGGCTGCTTTCTAGCCACTCCTGCAGTCCACTATTAGTGAATCCAAATCGTAAGAGTTTAATACATATTAAACGCGATTGGACTGATAGTGCGAATTGGGCATCACTCAGAATTTAAACCTAGTTAAAACTGAAACCGCAGTTGATGATGATGATGAAATCCACACCACTGTGCGTACTGTTCCGTGGACACCAACTGAGTTAACAAAAATAAGGGAGAAATATTCAAGGCGGCCAGAAGAGTCAGCTGTTGAGTACGTGTGGCGAGTTTCTTCTGAAGGGGGAGATAGAATTATGTTGAGTGAGGAAGAAGCAGGAGACTCTTGGGGGCCGGGAGTGTTTTTAACCACTGTGCCTGGGGATCATAATTATTCCCTAACTGCTCGAGCAGCCTATTGGGCAGGTGGTATGGATCCACGAGAGAGGGGGGAGCCGTTAGAGATTAGAGCTACAGGCTACTCTGATCTGTTTGCGGCGATACGGAAAGCAGCCTGTCTGCAAGCTATGTATAACAGAGAGGAATTTCGGAGATCCCCAATGGCAGCCCCTGTCGACCCCGATCGATTAGCTCCCCTTATCCGTGGTCTTCCCGATTGCCTGAAACCATTTCTTGTCCACACTCAAGATCGCATAAGAGAGACTCAGGATGCTCAAAGGCGACGCCGTCGTCACTATATGCCCACCTGGAACGAATATGTACAGGAAAAAGACCAATACGGGCGCCGAATGGGCTGGGCCAGCCTAACTAGTGAGAAATCCTCCGAACAGCCCCGTAAGGTTCACCAAGTTCGAACTCACACTCAAAACCCCAAATCAGTAGAAAGGTTTAAACCACGTAAAGACCGAAACGAGTTGTGGTGTAAGGCCCTACAATTAGGTGTGCCCCGACAATTTTTGCACGGTGTCCCTACTGGAGACCTCTGTGCACTGGTCCAGTCTCTAACTAAAAGAATGATTTGGTTGGGGAAAAAGGTGTAACGAGAGAGTCCCCAAGCCGTGAGAAAATTGTACCTTCTGCACCGGAACGTAACTTGATTGATTTGTCAGACCCCCAGTCAAAAAACTCCTATGCCCGGGGAGGGCAGTGAGCCACTCTGTCCGGTGGGTACTAGCGATTCAATGGCTCTCTCATAAAGACTCTGAACCTATTATCACCATTCCTGTCGGACCCCAGAGGATGTCGGTAAACTTTGTTATTGATACCGGAGCCCAAATGTCTGCAATCACTAACGAAACAGCACAACTTCTAGGTATAAATCCCACCAGACGCAGAGCCAACTTTGCAGGAATCGATGGTGTGGTAAAAACATGCCCCGTTGCAAAAATTAACCTCTGGTTGCCAGGAGAGCATCGAATGACTGGGGCAGAAGTGTTAGTAGGTGCCTCGAATACTAACCTCCTAGGATTTGATGTGCTGCGTGGGCGAATGTGGAAATTCCCAGATGGAACCGTGTGGAGTTTTGCAGGATGCGAAAAAGGAATAGATACAGTTAAATTGAGTCTATTAGAAACTTCTATACCTCTGCCTCCCTCTAAAATTACCAACGTCCGACAGTATCCATTACCTGCAGCTGCACTTGCAGGGGCAGACGGGGTGGTATCAGATTTAGAAAAAAGAGACATCATTAAGAGAACTCACTCGCCTTATAACTCACCGGTGTGGCCGGTAAAGAAACCAAACGGGCAATGGCGTTTCACAGTAGATTACCGAAAGTTAAACGCCAACACCGCACCCCTGACCGCGGCAGTGCCGAATATCGCGGAAATTGTGACAATGATACAAGGAGCTGCCCATCCTTGGATGGCTGCCCTAGATGTAAAAGACATGATTTTTATGATTCCCCTCCTTGAGCAGGACAAAGCGCGATTTGCATTCACGTGGAAAGGAATCCAATATGCCTTTAACCGACTTCCACAAGGATACAAGCATTCCCCCACTATTGCTCATAATGCTTTAGCTAGAGTGCTATCAGAGATTCCTGTTTCACAGGAATGTACGGTATACCAATATATTGATGACATCCTAATAGGGGGAGAAAATCAAGAAAGTGTAAAAGACACGATGGAACACATCCGAAAAACATTATCGGATTTAGGATTGGAAATTCCAGACACAAAGTGTCAGGGACCCGCACAGGAAGTTAAATTCCTTGGGGTCTGGTGGATTAAGGGAGCTGCTTCTGTCCCTCAGGACACCCTGAAAAAAATAGAGCATGGACAGAATCCTTCCAGCGCGAAGGAGTTACAGCAAGTTCTGGGAACTTTGAGTTATTGGCGTAAACATATCCCGGGTTTTTCCATCATTGGTCGCCCCCTTTATAGTTTGCTCAAAAAGGGTAAATCCTGGGAATGGACTGAACAACATACTAATGCACTAGAATTGCTGATAAAGGAGCTAAGGTTGTTCCAACAGCTTGGTCCTATACATCCAACTGACCCTGTCCATGTAGAATGGGGGTTCAATGAACACGGTTCTCATTGTAACTTATGGCAGAAGGGACCAGCAGGGCCGGAGAGACCATTAGAATTTAGCTCCCACTCCTTTAATGATACTGAAAGCAGATATTCAGACCTTGAGAAGGGTTTACTGTCCCTGGTGCGAGCGTTGCAACGAACGGAGCAAATAAGAATAGAACAGAGTGTGATCATTCGGGGACCTTTCCGCCTCCTAGATGTGGTCCGTAAAGGGACAGCGCCACCAGCCGGCATTGCCCAGAAACCTACAGTCTGAAAGTGGTATGCTTATTTGGAAGGCATTAATGAAATCATGCCAATCTCTGAAGGTAGTGTTAAAGTATCCAAGCTCCAAAAAGACATAGATGGTGCCCTATTGTTCCAATCCCTACCAAACAGACCATCTCCGATCCAAGAAGCACCTCTTCTGAAAGAAGGCAGTGATCTTACAGGAGTGTGGTTCACTGATGCGTCCTCTCACCGTGAGAACAATAAGTGGAAATACAAAGCCGTAGCACTGGAGGTAGCAACGGGAAAAAGAACAACTGAAACGGGAGAAGGTAGCGCACAAGTAGGGGAACTCAGAGCTGTCCTACTAGCTGCACAACATGGGGCTACCTACATTTACACTGACTCATATGCTGTTTTTAAAGGAGCCACTGAACGGATAGGTCACTGGGCAGCCAATGATTGGCAGGTGAACAGAGTACCAATTTGGGAAACAGATAGTTGGAAGCAACTGTTAGAAATAGGAGGACAGAGAGCATTGCACGTTGGTTGGGTGAAAGGTCATGATCGCTCGAACTCGATCACTGCTCAGTTCAACCAGCAAGTAGATAGTCTCATGCGACTGCAGCAAATTGACATTGTAGATGATGGTCGGGAATGGGAACGCTTACTTGAATGGTTACATGTTAAACGCGGTCATATAGGCCGTGCTGACCTATATCAGGAAGGACTAGCCCGAGGGTGGCCTGTGTCAGCTAAGCTGTGCGAACAAGTAGTAACCGCCTATTCACAATGTCGCCTACGACTCAATAAAGATCATCCGAGTAAGGCGCCTCCCTTACACATTCGGGACAAGAAAACATTGTGGCATTCATGGCAAATTGATTATATTGGGCCCTTGAGATCATCAGGGGAGAAAAAATACGTCCTGGTAGGAGTGGAGATTATCTCCGGCCTCACTATGGCCACCAGTTTCAAATCAGCTACTGGGGACAACACTGTGAAAGGCCTAAAAGGGTGGTTCAGCACACTCCCCCTTCCCGAGGAAATCCAAAGTGATAACGGTTCACACTTTGCCGCTACAGTGGTACAAGACTGGGCTAAAGAAGAGGGGATTAGATGGGTATTTCATACTCCCTATTATCCGCAGGCTAATGGCATTGTTGAACGCACCAATGGCTTGGTTAAGCGTTTTGCAAAAACGCATGAACCTGCTTGGCACTTGTGATTGGATGAGGCCATCTATCAGTTAAATAACAGATGGAGTGGAGATGGCTGTCGTAAAATGAAAGCTTTCTGTGTATCTGCCAATATCATCACTCCAAAAGCTCCCGATGAACCGGAAAAAATACTCAGGAAGGTTCCACCCCGGACAACCTGTGCTAGTAAAAATGCCTCAAATTGGGATGGTACCAATGGTGTTGGCTACTCCCAAAAATCCCCATGCACGGGAAGCCAAAGACTCTTCAGGGAAGATACACCGGATCAGCACCCGGTGGATCTCGCCTTCTTTTTAACCCTGTCGGTCAAATTAGACCGAGCAGATTTTCTTTTCTTTTGTGTCTTACAGGAACCTTGGATGAACTGTACGTGGACAGACGCATTAGCTTACGCTAACCTCGACTGTCTCCAGGGAATCCTGACTTTGATCCTAACAGTAATATTATTCTCATTAGGTATAGCTATCTGGAGGCCCAAATTCTAAAATGACGAATTGGCAGATAGGATCGATGCTATTCAGTTTTACCTTTTTATTCCCTCCTGTTTCTACTCAAAGAGACCCAGAATGGCCATGGTCTCAAGCTTATGTTAGACACAGTGCGATTACAGGAATCAGAAAAGGGAAATTGAGCCTGGCCACTGTAGTTCTACATGAAAACGAAACATTTTCAACACATGACTGGGCCTGGAATAGTTGGTACCCCACCCTGAAAGGGAGTGCAGGAGAAGTTATCCAAGTAGGATGTAGAATGATCAATGGCTCAAATCATGAAAGGGCAACAAGAATAGACATATTTCACCCTCAGAACCCACGCTCAATGACAACGAAGCACTGTATCACTGACGAGTACGATTGCTGGTATAATTTTACCCTCGTAGAACCCACTTTTGTAACTTGTCGTTGGCAACAGGATGCAATAGTACTGCTATTTGAATTCAAGATAGGTGTAGTCAAACCTAATCCTACTACACAGACTACCTCTGTTCCATTGCCACTATCTGAAACCCTCGACAATGACACCTTGTTCAATGACGCCTTGTCGAGCGGACTTAAGAATCTGCCCCTTGATGACGACCTTTGGGATAATGCATTGTCACGGTACACTGCAAGCACTAAGACACCAGAAAACATAAGAGATTTAAATCTCTCCACTCTAGTCATACAAGGAGATGAAGTATATTCTACAGATAAATGGAGTTGGAATGAATCACTTCAAATGGCTAAAATCAAGGCCACCCTTGGAAAGAAAATACAAATTAGCTGCCGAGTAATCAATGGGTCTGCTCACCACAGGCCAACTGTGATTAAAACCATCCATGTAGACTCTACTAAAACGGACAAATACAACACTGATTGTTACAAAATTATAGACTCAAATTCAGATTGCTGGCACAATTTCACCTTTATCAAACCTATCATAGTGTATTGCATTTGGGGCTACAATGACACGGAATTGTTATTTGAATTTATGATTGACTCAAATACACCTGAACATGCTGCAATAAATCCAGACCCTACACCCCCACAAACCCTCAAAGGTGTACCTACTAAGCTAACTCCTTACACTTTCGACATTGGCCCTTATGTTATTAAACACATGGGTCAACAACAGATACTATTTAATCCAACATATTCCCTCAAACGAGTAGAATTGTCAATGCAGACTAATATCTCTGCGATCAAACCCACCTGCTCACCATTCCTGAGTACGTCTTATGCAGGGTGGTCAGCATGGTTACACAGACGAACTCTTGCCACTTCACGACCGAAAAGGGACGTGGCTGGTATCTTAGGGACAGGCCTAGGAGTCTTAAATAGCATAGATGCTGAGATACTTGCCAACAAACTAGTCACAACCACTAGTGATCTAGACAAATTAAGACATCCCTACAGTCTTCTCTATCAGCACTGGGAAACAACCAATGGCTTTTATTGAATATCTTGCCTCAGTGGGAAGAAACAGGTGAAAAGGACCATCAGCTGATCACAGATGCACTTGGTACGACCCAAAACAATGTTTCCTTGGCTCTTAGTTGTATCCAAGCCCAATTGTGAATGCAATCCATGACAGCCGCAATCATCAGGGAAGGTGAAGAAGGCACCTTGCCCACCGAAATTCGAAAAGTAATATGGGATAACGCAATTGAATTTGAGAAAAAATTTCAAGCCTGGTGGTATCTGGTTAATTTCACCTATGATCCCATTGAGAGCAAGGCCATAGCTTTTGTCCTAACAATACGCAATGCCTCAGTATACACCAGATACCCAATCATTGCGCTGGGGTTGAATCACCATAGAGCTATACTCTACCCAATAGAGCACAGAGTATGGGCACAACAGAATGAGGATAAATGGCAAACTGTTGATGTAGACGCATGCGTTCCACGAGATCAACAGGGATTCATTTGTGAGAGTAATACCCTCAAAGCGCAAGACATTTGTCTTGACACCAATCAGAATGTTTGTCACTTTGAGATACATCCCAATGAAACCCCAGAAACTATGCTTATATATATCGGAAAAGGGTGCGTTTGCATGAGGTCTCCCTGTAGTCTTGTGTTTGTAGATGACATAGTAGTAAATATACATAATCACTCAAACCTTTGTGTTTGTAACTTTACTAACATCATTGGATGTGACTTCGATTATTCAGCTCCTGTTACGTCTTTTCAATTGCTACAATCTAATTACACATTGATTCGAGATTTGTTGCCTACCCCTATCGGAATGAATCTCTCGCTGGTGAAGAAGTTGCTACAACATGATGACCTGAAGAGACTGTTGAAAGAGGCCCAAGAAAATGGACAGAGAACTCTGATCACCGTCCATCATGATATTGAAGAAATACGTCAAGTGCTGGAGAGAGTTAAGAAAGATGGACGACATGAATGGTGGGACACTCTTTTTGGATGGTCACCAACAGCTACTGGACTTTATAACAAGATGCTACATCCTGTAGTTGTTTTACTAATACTCACTGTATTGTGCTTCGCTTTGACAATTGCTTTATATGCTAGACTTTGGTTTATGATTAGAAGCTTAACTCGCTTGACCACTCCAAAAGATGTATTTGCCCTTGATATCCCTCACCACAAGAGAACGAGCGATGTTCCCGATCGAGTGTCGTGGAGCTTGAGTGACTGTAGTCACGGGGTGGATTATGTGGCATAATTACTAAATTGACCAGAGAGTACAAAAAGGTACAGCATTGTTCACACATAAAGGAAAATCATACAATCAAGAGGCTTCTGAGGTAGAATACAGCCGCAGCCAGCACACGAAGAATGCAACATCTACGACTCCCTGTACCAGGCGAAATCACTCGAGGAACGAGATGGTGCGATGGCGTCATGGTCTTTTCTTGCGGTGTACAGCAGGTACGGGAACGACACGGTACTGAGAGATAAGCGGCCTATATGCTACTCGGAGCCAACATTTTGCCAACTTTGATGAAATGCTGTCCTTTGTGTGAACTTTGCTCATTATAGTGTCATTATAATACCAAAAACACACCTCCATCCGAAGGCTACCCGCCTCCAAGGTGCGACCACTCCTCCTTGAGTCTGCGCCCTGAATTTCTCGTGAACTATACCTTTAATTGCGAAGCGAGAAAAATTTACACCAATCATGGTAAAGTTACGTATGACTAAAGTCACTCAAACTCCACCTTGAAGAGATCAAAGAGTATAAAATAGCCCAAGAGAGGGGGGATAGGGAGGGAAGACACCATCACCACTGACTTCTGGGATCAGTCGACGGGCTGAACCTCTCTTCCCCCCCCATAGGGACGCCTTTGGGTAAGATCCAACTAGAGAACTTAGAGAGACTCTCTTTTCTATTTCTATAACTTTGTTGCGCGCTTTGTATATGTAACCTTTGCAGACAGTATCATCACCGGCAATCCTAAGAACCTGTATACCTGTTGCTTAATAAACTGCACTGTTTAAGTAGCTAGTCGTTTTAGTTTCTCACTGAACGCGACCAAAGACTTGAGAGTGGCCGTGCTAGTTCAGGAGCACGACTAGACTGAAGGTGCAGTCCACTATTAGTGAATCCAAATCGTAAGAGTTTAATACACATTAACGCGATTGGACTGATAGTGCGAATTGGGCATCACTCATTTAACCTAGCCGCACCTAGCCTCCCACTTCGGTGAGGAGTGTTAGAACGCAAGGGGGTTTATTTTCTGCCAAAACCGTTTTGCCCTCCCCCCTTCACGCGACAGTTATCAAGAATCCTTGGCAGCGAAAGAGTCCTTGTTAGCAAGAGGGCATGCGGACTCCCTCTTCTTGCTGGTGCTGTGCTTTGATCTTCTTCCACAACAGGCCAAGATTCTCCAGCAGCCAGATAAGGAGTCTGTGAGTCCATTACAGGCTTATGTCATCCAAATGTTTTTCTTGCAAACACCCGAGACTGAATAACAATTCGTGTGATTTATGTGTTTTCCAGCACCCAGGTGCGAGTTCTTGAGTGTATTTACAATCCTCCTCGCCGATCTTCCGTTGCTTTCCCATATTCCACCCCCTTGCTCAAGAGACCGCTTCTGCTGGGGTGTTTTAGTCTCGCAGCGTATAACACTAAGCCATGCAATAACATATACACATATAGGAAAAAACCAAAAACATATCTCTATGGTACTGCTTTGAATCAGGTGTTCTATTTCTCTTTTTCTGCTGCTTTCTCGTAGTGCATATGGCATACTTTTGTGCTAACGTGGCACATTTCCTATCTAATTGTTCCTGTTTGGTTTCTCTCTCTCTCTCTTTTTTTTTTTTTTTTTTTTCCTTTGCAACAAGAGCTCAGTTTCTCGTGTTTCCTTAAGTGTCTCATTTTCCTACAGAACATCCTATAGATTTTGTCTCAACTCCTTTTCCCAATCAATGATGATCTTATAGGCAAACAACAAACAACTAGCCATACGCCCTGCACGGGCAAGCTGTTCCCGAGAGCGTAAGCGTGTCGACTGGTGAAAACTCCCCCAATATTTCAGGACTTTCATCGGTTCTGCGGCTTATCCTGGTGTATCTACCTGGGGTGCGCTTGCCTTACATCTAAACATTGTGTATATAGAAACTTCTTCACTTGACGGAGTGTCAGCCCTAGTCGCGTACGAGAACAGTACCACACTGGGCAGAACACGTGCTCAAGTGGGGTCACCTAACGACACTGCACACAACAAAAAACAAACAGTAGCACACATGCTGATCAGCAGGTATAAGCTGGCGCCCACACACACTTACACAGCAGACACACAAAAACCAGCACTTCTATCTCAGGGAGACAGCTTGGGGAGAGGAGGGTCTGAGGCGGGCAGTGTCAGGAGAAAAACATCTCCGTCTCCATCCTTCTCTGCTGACATTCTGACAATACACCGCAATACCCCGATTCTGGCTGCGCACTTACAAGCGGTTGATAAGGAGGAACAGATGCAGTACCTGGCGCAAATGGAGAAGGGTTAAGAACGGAGGAGCGCGATAACAACTTTCGTCGCTGTTGCTGTAAAATCTCCGCAGTTGGAGCAGATGCAGGCATAGCTTTAACTGAGGTTAAAGGTGGATATAAATCAGGTTCAGTCTCTGGATTTATTGGACCAGGAGTCCCACTCCCTCGAATCTCCGCCACAGATTGACAGACTGTCCCAGTCATTCCTTTGACAGCAGGCAGGCCAAAAACCGCACAATAGGTCCAGGCTTACTTGGAGGCGGCGTGACAGCGGCTCCTGGGTTTAACATTTGATCTGCTGCACAGGCTACTTCCCGCTCCGCTTTCATGGCTTTCAAAGCCTCTAACCACTGTATTCCATAGCCCACGGATGGCTTTTATTTCTTTTTCATCTTTTCGTCTCCTTCAATTATTTTATACCACATTGTCTCTCCAAATTCCCCACCATTCCGAAATGGAAAACAAGAGATGTGTGTCAGAAAAATGACCCCATCTCTGTCCCAATGTAATCAGTTTAAGTAACAGTTTTCGCTGGTGTTTCAGTCCCTCTCTTAGAGAGGATCCCCGTGAGTAGCGTGGCCGCAGCTTCTGTCTCCATAGCTGTGCCTGGGAGGTGAGGAGGGACCTCACACCGTTGTCTGCTCCCGCTTATGCGCCCAAGCAGCACGTCCTCCCAGCCGAAGTTTCCCACTCCCCTCCTCTAGCTGCTTACCGCAGTCTTGGAGAAGTCAGTCGCGCATCCTCTGCTACCAGATGTCGGAGTGGGAGCCGGACATGGAGTAACGACGAAATCTCAATATGAGTATGATCGTTCTCCCTTTATTCAAGTTTTCACAGCATATTTATAGACAGACAGTAAAAGACAGTAAAAGCACACGCTGGCAAAAGTGATTGGTTTACAACCTATGTTTATGTGACTAAAACAGTTCATTGGTACATGTCTTGGGAGTTCATTGGTGCACCTCTCGTGCCCCCATCGCTACACAAGACAGCTTCCCCTCTCTCTACAGATGCAGTTCCGCTTATCTTTGTTTACGGTTTTGTTACTTCTGCTTTTTTAAGGACTTCAAGGAGAGTTCGCGGTCACATTCAGGCCTGTAACTAAGGCTTCTCCTTGAGGCTCATATCAGAGGCTGGATTGTTCATCGCAATCAGATCATGTCCCTTCTCACTCAGCCATTCCTCCACAGACCATGAAATGATAGAATTTGCCATTCTTGGTGAAGCAAGGCGGGGAGCCAGCAGAACTGCCACCTTGGATTTCCGAAGGGCAGACTTTAGCCTGTTTAGGAACATGGTTGAGAGTGTCCCTTGGGAGGCAGTTTTGAAGAGCAAAGGTGCCCAGGAAGGCTGGTCATACTTCAAGCAGGTGCTCTTAGAAGCGCAGGAGAAGGCCATCCCCATGTCTCGAAAAACGAGCCGATGGGGAAGAAGGCCACCCTGGCTAAATAGAGAGCTTTGGCTGGACCTCAGGAAAAAAAGGAAAGCTTACATTCTCTGGAAAAGGGACTTAGCAACTTATGAGGATTATCAAGATATAACAAGGCTATGTAGGGGGAAAATTAGAAGGGCCAAAGCTCAATCAGAACTCAGCTTGGCCACTGCAGTTAGAGACAATAAAAAGATTTTTCCAGTATATCAACAGAAAAAGGAAGACTAGGGAAAATATAGGCCCACTGATGAACGAGACGGGTGCCCTAGTGGTGGAAGACACAGAGAAGGCAGAGTTACTGAATGCCTTCTTTGCTTCGGTCTTCACTGCTAAAGCTGTCCCTCATGAATCCCATACCCTGGAGGCAAGGGGGAAGGTCAGGAGAGAGGAAGACTTTCCCTCGGTTGAGGAGGACCGGGTCAGAGACCACTTGGCCAAACTGGACATTCATAAGTCCATGGGCCCTGACGGGATGCACCCGCGAGTGCTAAGAGAGCTGGCAGATGTTATCGCTAGACCACTCTCCATCGTCTTTGAAAGGTCATGGGGAACAGGAGAGGTGCCTGAGGACTGGAGGAAGGCTGACATCACTCCAATCTTCAAAAAGGGCAGGAAGGAGGACCCGGGGAACTGCAGACCGGTTAGTCTCACCTCTGTCCCTGGGAAGGTGATGGAGCGACTCGTTCTGGATGTCGTCTCCAAACACGTAGAGGAACAGGAAGCTATTGGAAGTGGTCAGCATGGATTTACCAAGGGTAAATCATGCCTGACCAATCTGATAGCTTTCTATGACGTTATAACGGTTGGCTGGATGAGGGGAGAGCTGTAGATGTCGTCTACCTTGACTTTAGCAAGGCTTTTGACACTGTCTCCCATAACATCCTCATTAGGAAGCTGAGGCAGTATGGGCTAGATGAGGTGACAGCAAGGTGGATCGAGAGCTGGCTGAGTGACAGAACTCAGAGGGTTGTGATCAGCGGCACGAGTCTAGTTGGAGGCCTGTAACCAGTGGTGTCCCCCAGGGGTCAATACTTGGTCCAATTTTGTTCAGTATATTCATTAATGACCTAGATGAGGGGATAGAGTGTATCCTGAGCAAATTTGCTGATGATACCAAACTGGGAGGGGTGGCCGACTCTCCAGAGGGCTGTGCTGCCATCCAGCGTGACCTGGACAGGCTGGAGAGCTGGGCAGAGAAGAATCTAATGAGGTTCAACAAAAGCAAGTGCAAGGTCCTGCACCTGGGGAGGAAGAATGCAAAGCACAGTATAGGTTAGGGGTGGACCTGCTGGGAAGCAGCTCTGAGGAGAAGGACCTGGGGGTCCTAGTAGACAGCAAATTATCCATGAGCCAGCAGTGTGCTCTTGTTGCCAAGAAGGCCAATGGAATCCTGGGCTGCACAGGGAAGAGTGTGGCCAGCAGGTCAAAGGAGGTCATTCTCCCCCTCTACTCTGCACTGGTGAGGCCACAACTGGAATACTGCGTCCAGTTTTGGGCTCCCCAGTTCAAGAGGGACAGGGAACTGCTGCAGCGAGTCCAGCAAAGGGCACCTAAGATGATTATGGGATTGGAGCATCTCCCTTATGAAGAAAGGCTGAAAGAGCTGGGACTCTTTAGCCTGGAGAAGAGAAGGTTGAGGGGGGACCTGATTAATGTTGACAAGTATCTAAAGGGTGGGTTTAAGGAGGATGGAGCCAGGCTCTTTTCAATGGTTCCCAGTGACAGGACGAGGGGCAATGGGCACAAGTTAGAACATAGGAAGTTCTGTTCAAACACACGGAAAAAATTCTTTACGGTGAGGGTGACACAGCACTGCACCAGGCTGCCCAGGGAGGTTGTGGAGTCCCCTTCTCTGGAGATTTTCAAGACCCGCCTGGATGCAGTCCTGAGGGATGTGCTCTAGGCAATCCTGCTTTAGCAGGGGAGTGGGACTAGATGATCTCTAGAGGTCCCTTCCAACTCTGAAGATTCCATGATTCTGTGATTCCGTGATTCCGTGAAAAGCTTTTTTTGTTGTCCTTAGTTAGTGGCCAAGTTGAGCTCCAGCTGGGCTTTTGCCTTCCAAACTTTCTCTCTGTATAACCTAACAAGATCTCTGTACTCCCCCTGAGTTGCCTGTCCCTTCTTCCACAGGTGGTAAACCCTCCTTTTATTCCTAAATCCCATCAGAAGTTCCTTATTCATCCAGGCTGGCCATTTTCCCCGTCCTTTAGACTTACGACACTTGGGGACAGCCTGCTCCTGGGCCTTTAAGATTTCCTTCTTGAAGAGCGTCCAGCCTTCCTGCACCCCTTTGCCCTTCAGGACTGTCCCCCAAGGGACTCTCTCAACCATGTCCTGAACAAGCCAAAGTCTGTCCTCCGAAACTCCGAGGTGGATGTTTTGCTAACCCCCCTCC
>WNMW01000047.1:0-27421 GCA_009819605.1 Sterna hirundo
GCTCCTACCGGGGTGTCCTTGGTAGTGCCAAATCCTCCCCAGTACCAGCAGGGGATGAACTAACCCAGTCCCCGGGGTCCTGCAGAGCACAAAGAGACCCAGCATCTCGTCACCGGATGTTGTGCAGAATCCCGGCCTTTTCTGGGAGCATGCAGCGGTGGGTACCGTCTCCTCCCGGTGTCAGGCACCCAGGGAAAGTACAGCCCCCTCCAGGGGGACCCAGAGCCGCTTGTTTCCCAATGAGGAGACCAAAAGACCCGAGAGCAGGATTTGAGGGAGGGCTGGGCAGGGGAGCGTGCCACCGAGGGATGCTGCGTGACCTTAACTGGCACCCTCCAGTGTCCTTTTTCCTGTCTCTGCGTCACTACCAGGCAGCGCACAGTCACGGACGGGCATTTGCCGTGTGGCACAAGGAGGCTGCGGGGGCAGCTTCATCCCACCAAAGCTCGGCTGAATCAACTTGTTCTTTCGCCCCTGAAAAATACTGTTGAAAGCAAAAAGCACTTGCACACAGAGCCCATGGTAGGGGCCTGGGGACACCCAGCCCCCCCAAGCCCCTTGAGGTGCCTGTCAAGTACTTTGGCGTGGAGGTGACCTGGAAGGCCGTTGTTGTCCTGGAAGATATCTTCTCCAGGAGGGAGTCCCAGGAGCTGTGCAGGGACACGAGGATGGAGCTGCCGCCGGCCCAGCCCGCCATGGCGCAGAAGCGGGGGACTGAAGCTGGGGGACAAGCTCCCCTGTCGCTGCCACCCAGGAAGCGCAGGGCTCTGGCAGACAGGCCGGGGGTGGCAGGGGGGAAGAGACACCCCGCAGCGAGGAGATGGAGATGATGGGGGGTGGAGGGGGGGTGCATTTGGGTGGTGGGGGGAGGGAGGGCGGTGGGGGGCAGATTTAAGGGAGGGGACTGTATGTGGGGGGGTGGTGTTTTTAGGGGGGGTGGGGAGAGGGACATGTTTAGGGGAGGGGGGGTTAGAGTAGCTTCGATAGGGTCTTTTCTCTCATGTTTTTCCATTAAAAGTTGTAGCGGTGTAATAAATAAAATCATGTTTGTTAATCAAATCAGGCTTTCTTAAAGGCTGGTGAAAAATTTCAATGTTTGGACCCTTCACATACCTAAATCACAGGCATCCGGTGTGCTATCTGACCTAAATCACAGGCATCTGGTGGGCTTTAACACTTCAAAGGGAAGATAAGCTGAAAAGAGTCACCCAAAGGACACCGATAAAGACGAGGAGCCATCAGTCTCACGACCACCAGGAGGCGGGACAAGACCGACCCCCTAGCAACACGTCGCTCAGACACAGAATATACCAGGACTGACACATATACGGGAACCAGAAGAGTATATAATCAGCTGCTTTCGGGAAGTGGGTGCGCGCCGTTGGTGGAGCAAAGACTCCCCGGCCGCCCAGCGCTGTTTTGCTTGCTGCCGCTTGCTTAATAAACTAATTTGATTAATTGGACTGGTTCCTGTCAATTATTGGGCCACAATCCATAACAAATTTGGTGCCGTGACTCGGATAGAGGCAATTTGGCTGTAAACCTCACGGGGGGGGCGCCCCGCTGAGTAAGTGGCCCCTGTTGGGGGTTTTTACACCCAAAACCTCTACCGACGAACTCGAAATTCGGCAGCAAGCAAATAAAAGCCGGCAACCCCGTAAACTTTGTGCACGAAGACCCGAACGAAGACTCAGGAGTGAGTAAGTATAGGCCGGTGATCCGTTCGGTTGGGGTTGGGTATCCCGGAGTGTGCCTGTGTGAGACGTCCACTTGAGGACGAAGCAAGTGCGGACCCCTTAGTAGTGCGGTTCCCATCTCCCGCGAGGGACTGGGCCACGAACAGGCGGAAAAGATCGTGTGTGTGTGTGAAGGCACTCCGGAAGATGGGACAGAAGAAAAGCAAGCCTTCTGATCCCATGGGTGGGTCGGTGCCTAAGGTTAGGTTACCCCAGATACCGCCAGACAGTCCGTTAGGATTAATGATTAAATATTGGGATGATTACCCTTCTAGGCAGGGTAAGGATAAAGCAAAAATGATACATTATTGCATGGAAGTTTGGGGTGGGAAACAAATTAGAAGTGACCACCTGTATTGGCCCGTTTTTAGGTCCTTTGAAGATTGGATATGCCAGGCTTTACATATTCTAAGGAACCCTTTAGCCTGGAGGAGAGTGAATATGCACACTTGTGGATAAGGTCAGAGACTAGAGTAAATCTATATCACTTGAGAGAGATTGAGAAAGAACCTCCAATTATATTCAGGGCTGGACCCTAGTACACCGGTAGGGCAAGCCTTGTTAAAAACCCAATTTGTAGCTAAATCATGGACGGACATTAGAAAGAAGCTGGAGAAAATGGAGGATTGGCAGGATAGGGGTTTGGATGAATTGTTAAGGGAAGCCCAGAAAGTGTATGTCCGCAGGGAGGAGGAAATACATAAGAAACAAGCCAGAATGTTGGTAGCTGCAGTCAGAGAAGGGCAAAGGACGTCAACCCCTGGAAAAGGGTTTGAAGCTCGCCAGATAAGACAGGAGACCCGAAAACCTTTAAGAGGGAGAGAATGAGGAACCGTGGTTTGTTTTTATTGTGGAGGAAAAGGGCATGTTAAAAAGGACTGCAGAAAGAGAATGATGGATGAGAAAACGTTCAAAGAAGACTAGGGGTGTCAGGGGCTCTATTTGCTGGGAACCTGAGGAAAAAAAAACAAAAAAAACAAAAAAACAAAAAAACCCAGAGCCCTTGATAAAACTAAAAGTGGGTCCCCAGCAACAAGAAATTGAGTTCCTAGTGGACTCGGGAGCAGAAAGATCTACCGTTCAAAAATTGCCCCAAGGATGTAAAATATCCTCGGCGACTATACAGGTTATTGGAGCAAAAGGAGAACCTTTTGGAGTACCCGTAACAAAGGATGTGTTTTTTGAAACCCATTCTAAGGTAGGGATGGGGTTCCTGCTACTCATGCCTGAAGCAGACTATAATTTATTGGGCCGAGATTTGATGATTGAATTAGGAATTGGCTTAGAAGTAAAAAAAATGAAACACTAACAATTAAACTGTGTCCCTTACGAGTAATAGATGAAGAGAAAATAAATCCTGAAGTCTGGTACACCCCGGAAACAGTAGGTAAGTTAGATATTGAACCCTTTTCAGTAACAATAAGGAACCCAGAAATACCAGTCAGGATAAAACAATGCCCCCTTCCTAGAGAAGGGAGGCTAGGTTTGAAACCTGAGATCCAAAGATTACTTGAAAAGGGGTTGCTAGAACCCTGTATGTCTCCTTTTAATACTCCCATCCTGCCTGTAAAAAAAGCCGGATGGAAAATATAGGTTAGTACATGACTTACGAGAAATTAACCAGAGAACAATGGCTAGATTCCCGGTGGCGGCGAATCCACACACCCTCCTGAGTCAAATAGGGCCCGATAATCAATGGTATAGTGTAATAGATCTGAAGGATGCATTCTGGGCATGCCCTCTCAAAGAAGATTGCTGAGATTACTTTGCTTTTGAATGGGAAGACCCAGATAACCATCGGAAACAACAATTACGGCGGACGGTATTGCCCCAAGCGTTTACCGAATCTCCGAACTTGTTCGGACAAGCCTTAGAACAAATCCTGAAGGGGTATGAGTTAAGTGAAGGAGTCACACTGGTCCAGTATGTGGATGATTTGCTCCTAGCTGGTGATAGCGAAGAAAAAGTGAGGCAGGAGAGTATTAAGTTACTAAATTTTTTGAGTTTACAAGGATTGAAGGTATCAAAATCAAAACTACAATTTGTCGAGAAAGAAGTAAAATATCTGGGACACAGATTAAGCACGGGAACTAAGAAATTAGACCCCGAAAGGGTGAATGGCATATTGTCATTACCAGCTCCTAGAACTAAAAGACAGGTCAGGCAATTATTAGGTCTCTTTGGCTATTGCAGGCAATAGATTGAGAGCTATAGCAAAAAGGTGAAGTTCCTCTATACCAAATTAACTAAGGATGGATTATTGAAATGGTCGGAGGATGATGATAAACAATCAGAAACACTAAAAACTGATCTAGTAAATGCCCCAGTTTTGAGCCTGCCAGATGTAAAGAAACCATTTTATCTATTTATCAATGTTGATGAAGGGACCGCATTTGGGGTATTAGCACAAGAATGGGCAGGAAGAAAGAAACCTGTGGGATACTTATCTAAACTCCTAGGACCCCGTAAGTAGGGGTTAGCCTATCTGCCTTCAAGCGATAGTAGCCGCAGCCCTTTTGGTAGAGGAAGCCCATAAAATTACCTTTGGAGGAGAATTGAGGGTATTATCACCTCACAACATCAGGGGAATTTTGCAACAAAAAGCTGACAAATGGATAACAGACGCCCGGCTCCTAAAATATGAAGGCATCCTAATCTCCTCTCCCAAACTGGAACTCGAGGTAACAAGCGTGCAGAATCCAGCACAGTTTTTGTATGGGGAGCCGAGTGACAAAATAAATCATGATTGTCTTACAACATTGAGGAGCAAACGAAAATCAGACCAGATTTAGATGAGGAAGAACTTGGAGAAGGAGAAAAGCTATTTGTAGATGGATCATCCCGGGTAGTTGAAGGAAAGAGAAAATCAGGATTTGCAATCATTGATGGAAAAACATTTAGTGTAATAGAATCAAGACCTCTGAGTCCTAGTTGGTCTGCACAGGCTTGTGAACTATATGCTGTATTAAGAGCCTTGCAACTTTTAAAAGGTAAAATTGGAACCATATATACGGATTCAAAATATGCCTTTGGCGTAGTGCATACTTTTGGAAAAATTTGGGAATAAATTCTCAAGGAAAAGGATTAATACACCAGGAATTAATAATCCAGGTTTTACAAGCATTACAAGGACCAGCGGGAATAGCCGTAGTACATTTAAAAGGACACCAAAAAGGATTAAGCCCATTAGTCAGAGGAAACAATCTTGCTGATCAAGAAGCAAAAAGAGCGGCATTAATGGTGATCCAGACTAAAAGAATTCGGGAGGACTGTATAACTTGTGGAAAGGAATCAGACGAATTCACATGTTATGAGTGTTGGAAGGATTTTGGAATCGATGCAGTCCCTTGCAGATGTCTAATTTATGATGAATGTGACAACCCCAAGTATAGCCATTGCCATCTACACGGAAAAATTCACTCAATCCTGAATTTTACAGTGCAGGAAAAAGATAAGCTGACTCAGATGGGAATCAGGGAGACAGAAAAAGGAAAGTGGAAACTCCCGGATGGCCGGGAAGTTCTCCCAAAACCTCTGGCTTTGAAAATCATGCAAAAATTCCATGAGAACACCCATTGGGGAACTCAGGCGTTAGTGGATCAGTTTGCCACAAAGTATATGTGCATTGGTGTATACAATATAGCAAAGGGAATAGTTAGCGACTGTATGACATGCAAAAGGGTCAATAAACATCAGTTACGGGGAAAAGCCCTGGGGGGGAGAGAACTGGCTCACAGACCATTTGCTAAAATCCAGCTAGACTTCACTGAACTTCCAAAGGTGGGACGATATAAATACTTATTAGTAATCATAGACCACCTAACCCATTTTGTGGAAGCATTCCCGACAGCTAGAGCCACCGCTCAAACCGTAGTGAAGACTTTGCTGGAAAATATAATCCCTAGGTATGGATCCATTGAGGTAATAGACTCTGATAGGGGCTCCCATTTTGTTTCAAAAATAGCAAGGGAAGCTCTCTCCTCTTTGGGGACAAAATGGGAATATCATGCTCCCTGGCATCCACAAAACTCGGGAAAGGTAGAAAGAGTAAATGGGGAAATAAAGAAACAGCTCACAAAATTGATGTTAGAAACTAAAATGTCATGGGTAAAGTGCCTCCCCTTAGCACTATTGAATATAAGAACACAGCCCCGAACTGATGTAGGAATTTCCTCCTTTGAAATGTTATATGGGATGCCATACGATTTAGAAATTCCACAGGACCACCCCCAACTTGAAAGTTCACAAATTAGACCTTATATAATTCAACTCATGGCTAGGAGAGTAAAGCTGCGGAATAAGGGCTTAGTAGTACAAAGACCCCCCTTGGATGTAGCCATGCATAACATAAAGCCAGGAGACAAAGTGCTAATCAAATCATGGAAAGAGTCCTCATTAACCCCCCCCCCGTTGGGAAGGGCCCTATCTCGTTTTACTCACCACAGAAACAGCCATCCGGACAGCAGAGAGAGGCTGGACCCATGCGAGCCGCGTAAAAGGACCATTAAAAGACTATTCTTGGGAAGTGACAAGCCCGCCTGGAGATCTGAAGATTGCCTTCAGGAGGTTGTAAATGGACACACATATAACTGTGGTACAAGTGAGCGACTACAGCATATCGGTGGGGTACGGTTACGGTGATACAGGGGACATAAGAATCAAGTGTGACACTCTGAGCTGTAACTGTTATCCTTTTTATTTGTTTTATTTGTAAAGGGTGTCGAGAACGGTGGGGGACCCATTGCCGTTACGGGATACCCCCTCGAGGGGTTTGCCAACCTTGTGGCGACAAAGAGCGTGAGCTCATCAAATTGGCTCTAGACATAAAAATATTTAATGGTGAAATCCAGGAGCAGTCTAGTGAATGGCGGGAGATATTTGCACGGGGTATTAAACCCGAGTACTATTGCTATCACCCTAGCGAACCTGCTCCATTTGTAATTGACATTATTAAAGTGTGTTGTCGCAAGACACTTAAAGGGGTTCAGTGCGATTCACCTGAAATGCACAGAAGCAAGCGACTAAAAATTGCATTTATTCTCCTGAAGACTACCCCTGCTGCCGAGAAGATGATACCCCTCGTGGCTCGAAGCAACCGAGTCGACGAGCGAGGCAGAGGAGTAAAAAGCTGTGGAGAACAGAACCCAAAGAGTGGGACTGTACCAAGACACTGGGAGGACTGCCTCAGTGTTAACCAAGGGAATCGCACGAAATGCCCCGGGAGGAGTGATAGCACTGAAAAGGACTGGGTAACTGGAGTGAGTGTTCAAACTAAACTTATCAACCGGCCGGATTTCCACCCTTCTCGCCACACTCTAATTCTAATTCTACTAAATCTTGTAGGTGTACACGGATACTCTCACCAACCATTTAAATGGACTTATTGTTTGCACAGCAAGGGGGGTTGTGTGTTGCTCTAGATGAGGAATGCTGCGTATATGCAGATCACACTGGAGTAGTTAGAGACACCATGACAAAACTACGAGAAGGATTAGAAAAAAGGAAGAAAGAAAGGGAAGCACAGCAAAGTTGGTATGAATCTTGGTTCAATTATTCCCCATGGATGACTACACTATTGTCTACCATCGCGGGACCTATGATACTATTAATTTTGGGATTAACATTTGGCCCTTGTATATTGAATAAAGTAATTGAAATTGTAAAGGGCAGACTGGAAGCTGCCCATTTAATGCTTATCAGGGCTAAATACGAGCCATTAGATAAGGAATCAGCAATAGAAGAAACATTAGCTTTAAGTCACGCTGAACTCCAAAGATTTGATGAACAAAATGGTAAAAGAAAAAGGGGGGATTGTAATAAATAAAATCATGTTTGTTAATCAAATCAGGCTTTCTTAAAGGCTGGTGAAAAATTTCAATGTTTGGACCCTTCACATACCTAAATCACAGGCATCTGGTGTGCTATCCGACCTAAATCACAGGCATCTGGTGGGCTTTAACACTTCAAAGGGAAGATAAGCTGAAAAGAGTCACCCAAAGGACACCGATAAAGACGAGGAGCCTTCAGCCTCACGACCACCAGGAGGTGGGACAAGACCGACCCCCTAGCAACACGTCGCTCAGACACAGAATATACCAGGACTGACACATATACGGGAACCAGAAGAGTATATAATCAGCTGCTTTCGGGAAGTGGGTGCGCGCCGTTGGCGGAGCAAAGACTCCCCGGCCGCCCAGCGCTGTTTTGCTTGCTGCCGCTTGCTTAATAAACTAATTTGATTAATTGGACTGGTTCCTGTCAATTATTGGGCCACAATCTATAACAGCGGGCAGTGTGTTTGGGGAGGTGGGTGTGTGCAGGGGAGGCAGGTATAGTTAAAGGGGGGGTAGTGCATTTTGAGAGATGGGGGGATGTGTTTAGGGGAGGGGGGTGCATTTGAGGGAGGGGGGTTGGAGTAGCTTCGATAGGACCTTTTCTCTCGTGTTTTTCCATTAAAAGTTGTTTCTCCAGCCCTGCTCCGTGCCTGTCTGGGAGGGGAGGGAGCACGGGGGGCAGCGGGACTCGGCCCCCACCAGGTGCCACAGCCCCACTGAGCCCGGCTTTGCCTCCCTGCACTGCCCAATCACCCCAAATCACCCCCACAACGGCCGGGGGGAGCTGACGGACAGGCAGGGACCCTCCTCCCCTTCTCTGCCTGCGCCTGGGGCAGCCCCGACACCAGCAGGGCGGGAAATAAGGAAAGAAACAAACAAAGAAATCACGGCAGGGGCCAAAAGTGCCTGGAAACTCCCTCTCCTTATTGCCCGTTCCCCCTCCCAGCTCCACAGCCCGGGGCCAACGCAGCCAAGGGTGCCTTCGGGCAGCGGCCACCCCTCTGCGGGTCCGGTGCGCAGACGGTGCGGGGGAGGTCCCGGTCCCCGTCGGGGCACCCCCGGGGATGGGGGCTGAGCCCCTGCCCCAGGCAGCCCCAGGGACGCCACCGGGGCGGGGGGAGCCGCTGCGGGCCCCGGGCGGGCGCAGTCCCCTTGGCCTCGGCAGGGCCCGGCGCAGCTCCCGGCACCGCTGCTGCTCCGCGTCCGGCCTCGCATCCCCCCGCCCCTGAGCACCCTCCTGCACCAAAACTCCCCTCCCCTGCACCAGCTGCACACGCCACCGCCCGCAGCTCTCGGGGGCCGCGGGGAGCTGCTCTGTGCCAGAGAAGGAGCAAAAGGCAAGAGAACACCAGAACCCAAACTGCAGGGCTCACCACAACTTAAAGCCTGTTCTTAAGGCCATTCTCCAAGTGCCTCTTGGGCACAGAGAGACTTGGGGCACCAACCACCTCTCGAGGACGCCTCTTCCAGGGTCTTGACCGCCCTCTCGGTGTAAAACGCTTCCTAATGTCCAGGCTGAACCTCCCCTGGTGCAGCTTGGAGCCATTTCCACGCATCCTCTCCCTGGATGCCCGCCAGAAGAGCTCAGCACCTCCCTCTCCACGTCCCCTCCTCAGGAAGCTGCACAGAAGCCATGAGCTCGCCCCTCAGCCTCCTGCTCTCCAGACGAGACCAACCCCCAGCGCTCAGACGCTCCTCAGAGGACATGCCTTCCAGCCCTGTCACCACCTCGCTTGCCCTCCTCCTGCAGCACCCGAGGACCTTCCATCCTTCTCCAACGCTGGGGCCCAGCACCGCACACAGGGCTCCAGGGGAAGCCGCGCCAGCGCTCAACACAGCGGGACAACCCCCTCCCTTGGGCCGGCTGCTTCTACTGTGTTTGATGCCCCCCAGCATGCGGTTGCCCTCTTGGTGCCAGGGGACACTGCTGGCTCCTCCTCAGCTGCTGCCCACCCCCAGACCCCTTTCTGCAGGGCTGCTCCCCAGACGGACCCTCCCCATTCCCACTGCTGCCCGCCGTTACTCCCTCCCACCTGCAGAACGCGGCACTTGGACTGGGGCCACTTCACGCCGCTCACGATTGCCCAACACTCCAATCCATCTAGAGCCTCCTGCAAGGCCTCTTGGCCCTCAAGACACTCAACAGCACCTCCCAGTTTGGTCACCAGCAACCTTGCTAATGGGGCATTCAGCTCCCAAAATCCAGGGAGCAACTCTGCCCGCCCTTTTCCTGACAATTTGAAACTCAACTATTTCATCATGACCGCAGCCAAGACCTTCCCATCTCCCACGAGTCCTTCTCCGCTCACAACCACCATGTCTTGGGGGGCATCTTTCCTCGCTGGCCCCCGAGCGCTGCTGACAAGAAGTTCCCACCTCCCACAAACTGCAGGAATCGCCCAGCCCTGCTCCTCACAGCAGTAGGGGCTGCCCAGCTGGTGTCTGGGAAGATGAAACCTGCCAGAAGGAGAAGGGCTCCTGACACAGAGGTGTCTCCTCATTGCCCATAGATTCATAGTCTCATGGCCTCAGTGCCGGCATCCCGGCTGGGCGATGGGGCGCAGACCCCCACTGCCTCGTTCCCATGTTAACCTTTTTTTTTTTTTTTTTTAAAGTGAATAAACAGATGAAATTATCAAACCAAAAGACAAAGCGATGTTGTGGCTGTGCAAACCAACCCCACATCTTGCTGGACCACTGGGCTGGGAAGTCTGAAAGGATGGGACAGGACTAGAGATAATTTGTACCTGACCACATACAAACGTCTCAGAAACTAAAAAATTGCAATAGTATTTGAGCTTGTTAACAGTATTCTCCAAACATGGGACTGGCAGGTGACTGGTGACCAGCGGTAAGCCCATACAACATAAAGCAGTGCTGTGCAGAGGTATTCAAGTTAGAGCTAAAGAAAACATTCGGGCTATTTGTTCTTGTTACACCAGTCAGCTTCGCATTAGTGCTAAGTCTCTGCCACTCTGCATTGCACTATGTGCAGATATAATAAATAGCAAACAGATGTCTTCCCCTCTCCTCTTCATACACAGACACTTCTGTCTATGCAGAAATCTGATGGGTTACTGCTGATAATCTTTTCAGAAAATCAGTATTGCAAAATGAATTGCCAATGATCGACAGGTAATTGTTTTGCTGACACCGAAAGAAGACAATATGGAAAGATGTGAAGGGCAGCACACACAGGACTGAAAGAAAACAACGGGAGAAAATAATGAGCATGATACATCACTGGCATGTTGAACTCTTGGGGGACAAAACATTGGACTCGGCTACCTGAAGAATATCATAATGCAGCCTATGTAGTCCTGCAGAAGAGAAAGGTGTCCAGGTTTGGCTACCAAATTTGTCCTTTTTTTATAGTTTTAAAGTAACTGTCATTCATGAAGTACACAGATCATTTGCTTCTATTCTCTTGCAAGAAAGAAGTTAACACTGGGAAATATCTTGAGACACTGTGCAGTGTCTAAATAGCATCTCAGAATAGCATTTGAGTGCCTATTTACCATAAACAAATCTTACATTTAGAAATAATAGGTTTTTTGCCTGTTTTCAGAGAGGGAGATGAAATAAAGATAAGAAAGGCCAGGCACAGCCTGAACTGCAGGCTTACCTAAACTGGTGGCACAAGCCGCAGCAGCTTCCTGAGCTGCACTGATTTACAGTATTGGTGTTCATTGACAAACCGCTCAAAGCCCTCCCCAGCCTTGAAGTTCGAGAGTGCACTTAGCCGGCCATAAACTCACAGAGTATCTCTGTGATTACAGCTTTTAAACGTTGTAATATTTACTGACTCTTTTTATTTATGCCATGAATATTTTTGCTCGATAAAGAAGACAGTAGATACTATTATCGATATATTCATTTGGCAACATAAAACCAATAATTAAACAGCTGTCCTGATTATCAGAGATAATAGAAAATTATACCAGAATAAAATAATTGCTCTTTTGCAGCAACTCCTTTTAAAAGCGCAACTACTCAGCCCTTTGGAGAAGAAAAAAAAAAAAATTGCTATGTCCCGTGAAATGTGTATATATTGAGTCCTGTCTATTCAGTTCCACCCACCTAACCCTCCCTAGAATAATTCTGCACTGAAGTCAAAGGTATGACCGTAGTTGGTGTTGATGTAGCCTAAAACTACCAAGACTGGGAAGTACAGCCTGGTGTACTGGGCTACCACCGTGCCCTGTAGAAGAGGCAAAGCAGAGCTGCCCTCAGGCCTTCGGCGTTTGCCGAGGCTCCCCAGCAGATGTACTTGCCCTGGCCAATGCTGTGCTGCCAAGGCTACGCTGCTACGGGCTCCCAGCAGAGCTGAGGCACAGCTGTATGAACAGCTGCCGCGCGGAGAGTGGCTCCTGACCTCAGGGCAGACACACCGCTGGCATTACAGACCCAACGTGGCTATCCTGCCAGGAAATTACATAGACCACAGTGTCAGATGTAAACCATTGATGGAATTGTTAATGACATTCCAGTTAAGGGATGGATAATTGCTTGTGGTGATTCATAGAATCACAGACCTCAACCTGCGGATCCCACACTGAGCTCGCCAAGCAGTCCATGGAAATGAGCCCTTCTAAATTAAAAACATGCAAGCAACATGAAGCGGCAAATGGGATCAGCATTGCACAAAGGTACTCTGGAGTCATTCTGCAGCACACCGTAAATTTCAAAAACCTGTGGGTTTGATTGTGTCTGTTTCACTTCCACACCTGGAGAACAACATTTCTTAAGATACGTTTGTCGTAGCAATGTGCTGTATGTAACAAATCAGACATTTTCCTTAACAAAACAACCTGACTGTGTGGGGTTTTTTTAAAGCTAATGCAGTAGTAATAATCTAGTCCTATATAGTGAAGACTGAGCATTGCTACGGCAGGAAAAGCAACTTAAAGGTAAAACATTTTGGAAATATAATGTGAAAAAAGATCATCAGATCATTACCTTGTGTCTTTTTTTCTCAGCTGTATGTAAAGGTACTTCCCATCAAACATTTTCAATTGGGTTAGATAGCACAGAAGTATTATTTGACCCACGCTATTTCAGGATGTTTTAGATTTTAAATTGGGAAAGTTAATTGATCCTTTCATTAAATCTGAATGTCCTAATGTACAATATTTGTCTTTAGAAGTTGTATTTACACATTGTCTTGAGTTACAGTCTCAGCACCTGCTATCTGCCTACCAACGAAACATCTAGAAACTGAAACTAAATTGTCGTTCTTGCTGGGCAAAGCTCAGACACCTCATATTCGTCCAATAACTCTGCTCCAAATTACTCTTGATTCTACTGCTAAGGACTACTTTTGACCTTATATCTGACTTAATTTTGTTTAGGAAATGGATTATAATAGTGTGATAAATGATTTAATCGCAAACAGGATTCCAATTAGAATTTATAATTTATTAAACGAATAAAGGCAAGCAAACAGCGCTGGGTGTGCCGGGGGTCTCTGCCCAACCAAGACACACCCCTTACAGATCCCATTTTTGGCTTATATCTCCTATACTAATACATATTCATCACTGTCTCTAAAATGGTTGGCCCTTGCCAGAAAAATGGGTGTATCCCCCCTCTCACATGTCACTATGCAGATAACGACAGATATTCTAGAATGTTCACCAGGTGGCTCCTGCAAAAGCAGACACACCCTTGCAAAACGCAGACACACCGTCTCCTCTGCAGCCATACAGACAAAACAAAGATCACACTTCACCCTGTGACCCTAACGCTGTTCCACACTGACACAAATCAGTTAAGCACATCTCACAATTCCCCGTTTTCTTTTTCTATGGCATTGATTCGTGTCTTTGTTTCCAACCAAGTTAATACTTGCCGAAGTGGTATTAGTTTCGGATCTCTCTCTCTCTTTTTTAAGTATCATCAGGGAAAGAGTTTTCTCTTTCCTGGTTCTGAATGAACAGGTACTGTAGCTACCTGCATTCCTTGTATAACCGAGTGTATTAGTCTAATAAAACAAGGTATTAAACATGGAATTATTAACAATCCTGCAAATGCCCCCAATATAACAATCCCAATTTTAGTAAGCCAATCACCTCCCGTCAGTTTTCCCAGAATCCTTCTAGGTCGACTCCAGTCCAAGTCTGAACTGGGACATGTGCAATTTTTCTTCATTTCTTTTACAAGTTCATTTACAGCTTCCCCTTCATCATCAATTTCTAAACAGCAATTACTAAGGTTAAACTTCCCACAAACACCTCCCTCTTGTGCTAGTAAATAATCCAAGGCTAAGCGATTTTGATACAAAGCAGTTCTCATCTTGGTATTTTGTCTTGCAATTTGTCCAAGGGCATCTCCAGTTGTATTTACAATTATTTCTAATACAGCTTGTAATCTAATTATTCTATTTAGCATATATATTGGAGTTCTATAGCCCCAGGATCCATCTTCTGCCCATGTGGCTGGACCATAGTAGGCAATGACTCTTTCGGGAGGCCAATCTTTCTCTTTCCAATGTCCAATTTGTAGACTCCGTTTATAGTGCCTTTTTCTTAATTCACCAGCTTCAGCATACACTTGGACTCCCAATCGCTCTCCCCGATTTATAGGTAACAGGAAAAAACTGGGCCTTATAATTCCCAATACACAGGATCCCGTCCAATTTTGCGGCAAAAATGCATAAGCTAGTTTACCACAAATCCAATGATGTCCTTCAGGAGTGGGCCATCCATTTGGTATGTTTGTTCCATTGGTCCAATTTTTAAATTGATCACTCATTTCCAGTGGACTCCCCCACTTATCCCATTTATTCTGAGTTTCGTTCCATAGGTAACCTCCTTCACACTCTAGATTACCTACTTGTTTTCCATTCTCTTTTAAATTTTGCAAACAACTCCTTCCAATTATACTTGTTTGAATACCCACTGTTGTTTCCTGTTACCCTTTCCCATTGTTTGCCATATTTGAGAATTACTAATGTTGCTCTCCATAGCCTCCCATGGCCAGCGTTCACCTTGATTTGTTCCACCACAAATATAACAATTAGTTACATTTAATGACTTAGCAATGTTTTCAGCAAGATTCACAAATAGATTTTTAGCAACTGTGGGAATCTCATATTTCACTCCTGTTTCTATTTCATGATAAAATGAGTTAAATAGTAGTCTGTGCTGTACCGATTCCCTTATTCTTTATTTCGATATTAATTACACCCGGATCTTCTCCAGGTCCATATATCTTAAGTCCAATTTTATTTACTTTCTTTTGCTTCCAAATTTCTAAATTTATCAGGGTTAAATTTATTAGATTGCAGGTACGGGTTGTACAATTACTATCTATTTGTATCTTTGTGATTGAAGCTTGTAAATTCATAAAGTATATTGGGTTAGATTATAAATGCAGCTTGCTACTTTCTGGCCTTTACAGTCATAAATAGTGTGATAAACCAAAGTCTGGGAACTTACCCGTCCCCTCCTAGTAGTTACTATGCATTGACTGCAGTTGTTTGCCATAACCAGAGTCAACGAGCTCACCCCAAATAGGACTAGAAGAGGTCCGGTCAGGGCCTTAGTGATCGGCGGTCACAGCCCGAAGGGGTTGCAGCCCTTGGCAGACCTTTCAAGCCGCACCACTCATTCCCCTCCGGTCTTGCCCTCTTCCGTAGTCTTTTAAGGGGTAACCTTTAAGTAAGAAACACTCTTTGACTAAATTGACAATAAAGCCTAACCCACGGTAGGTTACATAGGGGAGTGGTGGCCTCACAGCGAATGCACAAAAATTCTAAACTGTTTCCTAGATATATTTTAAAACATGTAGAACACTTTGCCCTTAAAAATGAACAACTCTGTTTGCATAATGGACTAAATTACCTTTCCCAATAGGTATTTGTCCCTGTCCACTAATTCTACAGGAGTAGTTACAATGAAATTCCCACAGCAACTTAGCATATGCTTCTTGATGAAGGTCTCTTCAAGTTCGTCTGATGGTTAGCTTGGGTTTCTCCGGGCTCAGATGTGACTCTCCACTCCTTCACTGGACCTTTCACTCGCGACACGTGTCCCTCCTTTTTCAGCAGTTCTCACAGCCCTTTCTCTAAACAATTATGTTGTACTTCCTTCGATGGCTCTCCAAACAAAAACTGTGCTGGACTCTGAGCAGAAGTCACCCTCAGTTCTAAATCAGGGGAGTCTATTAATATTGCTTCATATTTCAAGATCCGGCTGTCCGTTAACCATTTTTCTGCCTTTTGTTGTAAAACACTCCTGACATTGTGTGGGGTATACACTTTTAAAGGAGCACTAAAGGTAATTTTCCAAACTTCCACTATTAATAATGCGGTAGCTACCAAAGCTTGGAGACAAGCAGGCCATCCTCTACTTACTAGATCAGGTAATTTAGAACAGTACCCCACAGTTTGGGTTTGTTTGGTTTTTTTTTGTTTGTTTTTTTTGTTTTTTTTTTTTGTTTTTTTGTTTTTGGTTTTTTTTTTTTTTTTCATTCCTGCCCAGTCTTGAGTAAGAACTCCATATGCTGTCTGATTTGATGTATTCACAAAAAGATGGAAAGGTTTTTCTAGATCTGGGAGGCTCAACACAGGTGCTTGTATTAATGCCTTTTTTATTTCCTCAAATTTCTGGTCATCTTCTGTAAACCACTTCAGTTGGTTACTAGTTAATTTTTCATATAGAAATTTTACCTTGTCACTATAATTTTCAAGCCATGATCTACAGTATCCTAATAATCACAATATTTGCCAAACCTCCTTTTTAGTTTGTGGGGGTCTTAAAGATAGAATCCCAGATATCCTATCAGAATCTAGTTTCTTCTTTCCCTTACTTAGCCAATGTCCTAAGTATTTTACTTCCTGTTCTACAAACTGTAGTTTTGATCGGGACACCTTCAATCATCCGTTCTCCCCTAGAAAATTTAACAATTTAATAGTAGCTTCTCGGGTCCCCTCTGCAGTTTCTCCTGCTACTAATAAATCATCTACATATTGCAATAACTTTATCTCCTGGGGTAATGTAAAATCCTGTAAGATTTTCTCTAAAGTTTGCCCAAATAAATTTGGTGACTCCGTAAATCCCTGTGGTAATACCGTCCATCTTAATTGCTGTTTCCGTCCCGTTTCGGGGTCCTCCCACTCGAAAGCAGAATAATCTCTGGATCCCTCGTCCAGAGGACAGGCCCAAAAAGCGTCTTTCAAATCTATCACACTATACCAAGTATGTCTGGGAGAAAGATGACTTAATAAAGTATAGGGATTTGCCACTACAGGGAATTTAGTAATCGTTTGCTGATTTACAGCTCTTAAATCCTGTACCATTCTGTATAACGGGTTCGGTTTCTTTACAGGGAGGATGGGTGTATTATGAGATGACATACATGGTTCCAAGATTCCTTTTTCCAAAAGTCTGTCAACCACAGGTTTTAATCTTTTTCGACCCTCCATGGGTATAGGGTATTGCTTGATTTTAATCGAACGATGTGGATCTATTATTTGAACGCTTATGGGGTCCATTTTTATTTTTCCAGTTTCCCCTTCTTTATACCACACCGAGGCGTTAATAGCTTCTTCATCCTCCTGTGTTAAAGTATATAATTTGATCTGCAGTTTGTTCCCCTGACTCTGAATGCTTAAGTTTAACTTCAAAATCAGATCCTTTCCTAATAAATTGTATTCCGCTTCAGGGAGCAAAAGTAAATCATTAAGACAAATTTTCTTTTCTGTTTCTACTTCTACATCTTTCAAGATAGGGACTTTAAAAGGTTCTCCTTTTGCCCTGACTACTGACATATAATTCTTCCCTATCTCTATTCCTTTTGGAAGTTTTTGAATGGTTGATTTTTCAGTTCCTGTATCCACTAAAAATAAACCTCCTCCTTATGGGGACCTATTAATTTTATCAAGGGCTCTGTTGATGTTTAAGTCCCCAAAAGATACAGCCCCTGACACCCCTATTCTTCTTTGAACATTTTCTCATCTTGTTCTCACTTGCGACAGTTCCTCTGAACATGTCCCCTCTTGTTACAGTAGTAACAGACAGGAATTGTGAATCTCTCTCTATGAGGCTGTCCTCTGGATGTCTGGCTCTATTCTTTTTTCCCTTTTCTCTCTAAACGGATTCTGATTTTTCCGATTTTGTTTTACTGCTGCTACAAACATTTTTGCCTTTACTTTCTGTTTTTCTTCGTCCCTTCTAACACATACCTTCTGGGCTTCTCTAAGTAACTCCTCTCATCCTTCTTCTTGCCAGTCCTCAAGTTTTTCTAACTCCTTTCTTATATCTCTCCAGGATTTGGCTAGAAATTGTGTTCTAAGGAATGCTGTCTCAGCCACTGTATTCGGATCAATTCCAGAATACATTTGCAGGCTTTTCCTCAACCTCTCCAACCATTCTGTAGGAGATTCGTCTTTTCCTTGTTGTTCATTAAATGCTTTGTTAATGTTTTGCCCTCGGGGAACCACTTCCCTGACTCCCTGTATTATTACTATTCTCCTGACTTAAAGGTTCCTTTGAATTAACATATAGATTTAAGGCCTGGCAAATCCAGTCTTAAAGGATCCAAAACCAGGCCAAAAGACAAAGACATGTGGTTTTAAAGGTTTGTTCGGCCGTTCAATCATACACTAGTGAACTAATTTTAATTTACTTTTTCATTTTCTGGGGCCCCTTTCATTCCAGTTCCTAATCATTATTCCTAAAGGACTTTCCAATGGTATACCTGGTAATTTGCTCCCTTTCTTCTGGTCCTGGGTCTTCGATTTTGTCTGACCCACCTAGGAATTTTACTGTGGCAATTCCTACAGCCCTTGGTTACCAGTAAGAGTGTCTTGCAGGGGGTTTAGGACCTATCACCCACCCACGAATCCTCCAGGAATCGCTTCGGTCCTTCACCGGCCAAGTCCCTCGCGGGAGATTGGAACCGCGGTTAGAAGACCTCCACAATCGCTTCGGAACCAGGTTCCGTCTCAATCACACTCTTACACACAGGCAACCGAATCCCACCCAACCGAACGGCATACACCTTAAATACTTACGACTCCGTCGTCTTCGTTCGGATCTTCGCGCGCAGAATTACGGGTAAAATACACTGCTGCAGCCGGCAAGGGAGCTCATAAAAATCAAAATCAAAATCTTTTCTTTGCTTGCCTTTACTCAGGTTCAGGATGGCGTTAGTCCCGACCTGACCTGATCAGGAGCCACCTAACGGTGGGGCGCCCCTCCTAGATCGAGTCAGAATTCAGGAACTAAGACCATCCCGGACGAGCCCCCAATTGTGATAAATGATTTAATCGCAAACAGGATTCCAATTAGAATTTATAATTTATTAAACGAATAAAGGCAAGCAAACAGCGCTGGGTGTGCCGGGGGTCTCTGCCCAACCAAGACACACCCCTTACAGATCCCATTTTTGGCTTATATCTCCTATACTAATACATATTCATCACTGTCTCTAAAATGGTTGGCCCTTGCCAGAAAAATGGGTGTATCCCCCCTCTCACATGTCACTATGCAGATAACGACAGATATTCTAGAATGTTCACCATGTGGCTCCTGCAAAAGCAGACAGGCTCCTGCAAAAGCAGACACACCCTTGCAAAACGCAGACACACCGTCTCCTCTGCAGCCATACAGACAAAACAAAGATCACACTTCACCCTGTGACCCTAACGCTGTTCCACACTGACACGAATCAGTTAAGCACATCTCACAATAGTAAGTGTATTGCATGTTAGTGTTTCGGTAACTGCAGCACAGAAGACAAAAGGAAACATACTGCTTGTCTGGCAGAAGCCATGCTGGCATTTCAGTTTTAGATTTGTTTCTTAAATTGCAATTTAAGGCAGTTCCTGAAGTTCCCCTTTGCTCTCTGCCTCAAAAGTAAAAAGGCACTTCCATTGTGCGAATATTGATTTTTAAAAAGTATTCAGTTCTTTCATGTCATATACTGACTGTAAAATGCAAACATTTTGCATAGTTTTGCACTATTCTTTCTTCAGTTTTTGTGTGGCTAAAGTTGCCCCAAGGCATTCCATCTTCATAGATTTCATACACTTCCTTCTTTCCTTCCTCCAAATTTCATTTTCTTTTTTTTTCTAAATGTCACCAACTGTATGATAAGATCAACTACTAGACTGAAAAGGTCATCATTAACCGAGTGCCATCCAGCCATGACATCTGAAACGCTGCTAGCGTTTCCCGTCCCTCTCCGCTGCTGTCCCTGTGCCGCTGGAGGAGTTTGCACCGTCTGAATGCACCCTGCTGGGTAACTGCAGCCCCCGTGGCCGGATCCTGGCTGCAGCACGGCCACAGGTTTCGATCATCACACCCAGCAACTACCCTGTTTGCTCCAGTTTCCCTCGGAAGAAAACATGAGGACAGCAGGGGAACCCCATGCGCAGTGACAGCTGCCCTGGTTTGGACAATCAGGAGGTCCAAGCCTGCGGTGAAATGTCCCTGCCTACCACACAGGTTAATTAAATACTGTTTCTTTAATTTTTTTATTTATTTTTTATTCTTTAAATAACAGCCGCAGCAGTAGGAAAATTGTCTCCTGACTTTTCCCATGTTGGAAATATATGTCTTTTATTGGAATAAGGTTAAAATTTCCTTTCCAACTCAATCAAGACTCATCTAATACAGGCAGCATTATGGACTTCATGACCCATAAAGCAGGAAGAGTACTCAGCTTCATCAAGCTGTTTCAACAACAGGAAGTCTGCTGCAAGCAGAGGGATTGATTAAAAGTCACTTTTGCATTTTTAATAGTAAGATGATTTTTTCCTGTTTTGCTGTGTTGAAGCATGGGATATGTTTCATTATTACAAATTCTGTCAAACGAGTTTTAAAGTTTCTAAAAGCCCTTTCCTCTGCATTGGTAAAATTAGCTGGAGATCCTAACGAAGTGACAGGTTTGTGCCAATACCTTGTAACTGCAGTAGATTACTTTCCTGTTGTGATGAATTCAAGATTATTAAAGCTGAAAAACAAAGACCTCTGTTCTGCTCTGCTTCCTAATACAACAACCTCTGCAAATGCTTTGACCTCTTTGTGAACTACCACTATATGACTGACAGACCACATAGGGCTACAACTGCTCTGACACTTCTTTCTCAAAAGAAACTGTTTTGGAACTTCTAATTCAAAGGGAGTTTAAAAGTGATTCATATTGCTTTAATCTATTGTTACCAATCTTCCATCTTGGACTATGCAATCATGCAGTTGTCCAGGCAATTGAAATTGTCAGTGATTTCCAACCATCTTTCTATTTTATTATCTTTTTTTTTCTTTTTTATAGTCCACTAATCCGTTTTTATTTGCTAGCATTTACATAGGAACATGCAAATCTGGTCAATGTTTTTAGTGATCAAAATGTTGGGAAGATGTTTCAGACAATTGTCCATTGTGCTACTACAAGAAGATTAAAGAACCATTCTGGACTGTTTCAATAGCTCTTTGCCGTGCTGACAAAAGCTCTCGAGCAGCCAGAGCACAGCAATTGTATGAAAGGTTCTGTAATTTCAACTGTAGCTTTCGGTGCAAGTTCACAAGCTCTAAAGGCATTGCATATTTTAGTTACCACAGATCATTGTAATGAATGTTATTGGATTGTTTGATTCTTTCTAAAACATTTGTTCATGACTGCCTAATGAAGTCTGCCATTAAATATAAAACCAAATACTTACTAATATTTACTAACAGCAGCACTACATTTATATAAAGCAAAAGATTCTAAGTCATTTTTACAAAATACCATACACAAATGAATATAGAGAGAATACATGTTTATCTCTAGGTTGCATACAGACAAACCCAAGATGAAGGCGATGATGAAGCTGCCCTTGCGTATATTCGTACTTAGCCAACTCAATAATCTGTGCTTACATTTATCACTCCTGTCAGGCTCCATCAAGGCAACTGAGGCACAGCTAGCCAGGTCAGCCTCTGCCAGCCCTGCTTCAGCTATCAGCTGCACATGGCATCCATCAGCTCCTTGGGAGATTTAAGGATTGACCAGGGAGATGAAGTCTTGCACTGCTCTGCTATTAGGTATGTAATAAGCTCCACAGCTGACTTGGGCTTCACGATATGGAGCTGCAACCGGTTCTAGCTCAGACTCATTCTTGGCTGCTGATCCTGACTTCTGCTTTGTAATCCTGGATCCTATACTATCTTCCTCCTTTTTATTCCTAAGTCTTGGATCCTGCTTTCTTAGCCTTGCATTTGGCTTCTGATGAGTCCCGTTGGCAGTGTTCCAACCCTGTTCTCCCTTCAGCCAGTTCTTGCTTTGCATTAGGCACCCCTTGATCTCCTGACCCTGGCCCTACTGTGCCTCTCTTGGCACTCTTGTCTTGCAGTAGCATAGAAGAGAGAGCTACCCATGGTGTTGCTACTTCTGAGCAGTACAGTGCCTGGACCAGTAAATCTGGCTGGAAGTACAGTGGTTCCCTGTACATCCATTTCTTACTGCCATGCCTTATCCAACATCGTTTTTTCCCATTATTCAGAAAATTCCAATCTACTTCTACCTTGCATGAAAAGAACTGACTGCAACCTGATTTGCAAACCCACCTTCTAAACCATCCCAATTTCCAATAAAGTTAGGCCACAAACTGAAACATGCTGGTAAAAAAGAACATCCATATTTCTATGGAACATGTGAAAAAAAACCTTCTTCAAAAGTTCTCACATCTTTCCCTTAGTGGTTTAGTGCAATCCATTTATCGATTTCACTAACCAGCGCTCATGCATACAGTTTTTACAGTCTTTGCAAAGGAGCTCCTAAAGCCTGATTTCCCTACGGGACTAAGCCATGTTGCAAACAGCATCCCACTGCTAAATTAGTAAATGAAAACTGAACAATGAAAAAGATCAAGCAAGTCAGCAGTGGGCCCTGGCAGCAAAGAAAGGCAGCCTTGGTTGTACTGACTAAAACATAACCAGTAAATCAAGGAGACGAATCGGTACCCTTTACTCAGCATTCATTAGACCACATCTAGAATATTGTATCCAGTTTTGAGACCCAAACTACAACAATGACGTTGAAAAACTAGAATGAGTTTATTGGAGGGCCACCGAGATGGCTAGGGATAGAGCATTTGCCCTGTGAGGAGAGGCTGGGGGAGCTGGGCTTGCTCGGCCTGGAGAAGTGATGGCTTTGGGAGTACCAAAGAGCAGCCTGCCCGGTCACACAGATGTCAAAAAGACAGAGCCAAGCAATTTACAGCAGCTCTGACTGGTGTAAGAAGGCACATTTTTACCACACGTACAGTAAGCAGTGTATCAGGTTGCCCAGAGAAGTTCTGCAGTTTTTATCCTTCAATGTTTTCCAGACCAGATAAAGCCCTGAGCAACCTGTACTGATCTCACACTGACCCTGCTTTAAGCTAGGGGTTGGACTAGACAGCTCCTGAGGTCCCCTCCAACCCAAATTATTCTGCCATGACTCCGACCTACCTAACCCATAGGGCAAGGTGATCCAAGAGCTGAAGAAGAAACTGCAAGGGCAGCAGTAATGCAGACACCACCAAAGGACCACTGTCTAAGGACAACTGGAAATCTAGAGGGAGGTCGTCCAGAGGCACACCAAATCAAACACTAAAAATCATCTGCTTCACGTATGTTGGCATGTGGTGCAATTTTTTTAAGAACTCTCTAGTGCACAGTATGAAACAAATATAGGAGCACACTAGAAAATATCATGGGATTACATCAAGAACAATTTATGGGATGTGCAAATATTTGGTAAAGTAGAAAGCAGTAAGGCAGCTCCTAAGACGTATTTGGGTCTCTTAGTGAGCCCAAGAATTAGCTTGTCAACAAGTTTGTCTTCCTACAAAAAAAAAAACAACCCTGTTCCTGCAGTCGGTATCAAAACACCAAGTATTCTCTGTTGTTCTGGTGTTCCTTTTCATACAATATGACTTTTGGAAGATCAAGGCAACCTCTAATTTCAGCTGCACTGATATCTGTTCTGAAATCAAGCTGCTATTGATGCAGAATTAATTCACAAAGATAGCTACATCCAGTCTAGGGAATTAGGTGTTCTTCTTTAATCTTACTTTAAATGAGGACCAAATTTTACAAATTTTGAAAGGAGACAGCACTGCAAACTTTCTGCTGGGGTATATAAAGTTACCGCATTGTTCCGAAGACTGTTCAAAATCACAAAAACACTGTTTAAAATCCCATCTGTCCTATGAAAAACACAGTAGGTAAAAAAATGTATTTTAAGGTAAATTAAAAGACAAGTAAAACAACATAGGAACGATTCTAAGCATCACCTCAAAAAAATTCTTAAATGGCAATCCAAGATGTGTTACACACTGGAGTGAAAATATAAGGTTGATAATGGCCAAGCAGGTATCTCATACTATCTCATCAAAAGCTATCTTAAAGTCACTGTTCACAGAGAGAGGTTCTATTCCAAACCATCACGTCATTGGAACAGGGACATGACATTTCGTAATAACAGGAGGCTACCACCACTGGCCTGCGTTCTTCAGTAGTATGCCTCATGTACTGCATAACTAGACACCTTTTTTAAAAACAAAGATAACTAATTTCTATTATCTATCAAGGAAAATAAGATTTTTAAGAAGAGTTTTCATGGTCTGAGTATTAAAGTAAAATCATCTTTTTCATGGTTCTAGTTGATTCTGACAGATTAAATGAGGTAGAAGAGAAATCCATGTATAGCATAAGGCTAGCGTGAGAAAGCTGTAATTTCCTACATAAATTGGAATGAACAGAAAAATCTCATGTGTCCTGTGGATGGACTTCACCTTCTTACAAGATCTGATGATTCCAACATGCCTTAACAAGTTATAGGTGAACCATAGAATGCTCTCATGTAGCCAGATCATTCACAACAATTTTTGAACAAAAGCAAAGATCTTGAAGAGATATGAGTCTACATAATATGAATATACATGAATAAAAGCTTCAAAAGAAGAACCCTTTAATGAAAATCAAGGGTAGAAGGATGTCCAAAAATCAGTCCCCCTTTTCTGACACGAATGGAAATTCAGGAAAGCAGGCAAAACAGAAAATGAAGCAAAACTCTTTCTAAGACTTATTTGAAGCATTTGCTATCCAAATTCCCTCTCATATTGCTGATCTTCTCCTGATTTTTAACTGCTGTTTAAAACAGGGAAGAGCCAGTTACCAAGTTTCACTTTAGAGAAACGGGTGCACAGTCTGGCTTTGTGACGGTGCGTAATAAACTTTTGATGTAGATCTTCTTGAACTTCCCAGCATCTTTGTAACTGCCACACATTAACTTTTTGACTGGTTCATACAGAAGGAAGAAAATCTATTTAAACCAGAGATCAGCAATCCTTTAGCATTCCAGAACACTCCGCCAAGTGTCATGAAGATGCATCATTACGGACACTGTTCACTGTAGAAAATCTGAGCTGTTCAAGTCAGAGTGATTACAAAAATGCAGGTGTCCAGGGCTTCACAATCTACTGCGCAATTGCATTTAATGGTGTCTCCAGTGTTTTATCTCCTGGTGAACTCCAGCGTGTGTGTTAGGACAAACTGGTGAGCCTGCCTACAGTTAACTCACTTGTTCAGCGGGTTCAGTTTCAGTAACTCTGTTTCAGCGATAACTCCGGTAACTCTGTTAATTCTGTTTCTGTTCTTTTTTGGTCCTCTAACTCTAGTGAATCCTACTGACACTGGATAAACAGAATCAAAGTGCGCTTCCTCTATTTGCTTCTGTTCCTCAAGCGGTTCACATGCCATTTCTGTCACCACTGCACTCACAATCTCTTGCACTTCATACAGTCCTGCCATCCAAGCAACGGCTCCTTCTTTAAAGAGTGTAACAAGGCACGATTTCTGTTTTAGGAAATCCTCTTTTGTCTCTGGTTGTTCTACCTAATTTGGGTTTCTTTGAGGTGTTACTTTGCAAATGCAAACTAGGAAGTCAAACAACATGCACTTTAAACAGTTCTCATTTAACCTGTATTTTAAACTACATTTCCATAATTTGTTTTTAGTCCTTGGCGCTCTCATAAAAACAAATTAAAAAAGATGGAAAGGCAACCATCTTTTCTTATCACAGGCTTTCTGTTTCATTACACTTTATGTCACCCCAAAAAGCCTGTGAAGTATTTCAGCATACCTGATGCTTTGGGAACAGACATATGAACTTCCCGCTTAATCCTGCTTTCTTTATATAAAATTTAAATGTGACTTTCACCAAATTTGTCCTGGGACACGGCACCTTCAAAAGAATTCCTGCTGAAGAGAACAGCTGGATTGACACATGGGCCATCTGGTGAGTGCTTATTCCTGTAAGCAGAAGTGCCTAAGGACCATGAGTAACACAATTGCTCGAGAACAGGATATAAATGTATATTTGTAGGATTCCACTTTACAAGTCCTTAAATCCATAGATAGCAGAGGATATTCTCCAAAATCAAGCACGATTTGAGGGAAGGTCCCATAATCTTTTTCCTGAATCTTGTTTTCTCTGATTATTAGAATATATCTTGGAAAATCCCAGTACAGCAAGAAATGTATCAGCTCAGCTGATAATTTGTCTACAAATTTTCTGTTGATTCATGTCTGGCTAAAGGGGAAACAAATCTGCAAGATGTAGATACCACCACCTCCTTATCTCTCCGCAGGCCAGTTAAACTGCTTCGAAAACACTACTTTTACCTAAAATGCATTTCCTCGGCAGCTTTACCCTTGTTATATTGCAGCTAGGGAGTTCCTGAGCACGCAAACCGCTCCTGGGGAATAGAAAACTGAACTCGCTCTTTTTCTCTTTACAGTCATTGTGCTTCAGTTCTCGACGACAGAGTAATTAGAAAACATGTATTACTTGTGTCTGTCATATCGCATTGGAAATGCTATCATAATTTACCTCTTTGCTTACTTGTAAGGCTAATTTCAACTCACTTTTACAGAAAATATGCCACACCTATTAACATTATTTACAACTTCAACTTCACCACAGAAAACACTTTACCAGTAGGATAATAATATGTAACATTTCTGGAAAATAATAAAAAAAATTAAAAAATTCAATTGAAACTGTATTTAGATCATTTCACAAGAGTTATCGATATTGGAACAACTCTGGGGTCAAAAACTTCTGTGAACATTTCTGAAGATCTCTAATGTCTATGAATTATTAGAAGCCTTGAAGTTATTTTCATTTTACAGATGCTTCCTTAGCATAACATAAGCATAGCATTTCCTAAACTTATGTGACTAGAAACTAGCTTAGAATTGGGAAAGCAAATATTTCTAACTGCCTCCTAAAAAACATCCAAGTTACTTCTTTACAGTTCTTGAAACTGAAAGTCATCCTGTTACCAGAAGTGAATTTATGTTCTTGTCTCTTAGATACAGAAAACTATGTCACGGTGTTTTGAATTTTGTTTTTAGAAAATCGTATTCAAACTAAAAGTAAAGTGCAGATATTATTAATTAGGTAGTTGCTTCAAATTAAAATGCAGAAGCATGCAAATCACAGAATGTTTTTTACCTGATGGCATGTGTCGCGAGAGAGAGAACAGAAACAGGATGATGCATCCTGGTTCTCTGAAATTTAATGGATCTAAAATAGTCTATATGAATAAATGAACGTTAACATCTTTTAAAGATTTTACAGAGTTTGAAGAAAAAAGATATATCAGATAAATTTTACTGTGATAACACAAGTTGAACTTCATGACAAAATTGTGTATGTTTGGCTGTATGACAGACGAATTTTTTTCCTCAACATAAACTGACTCTGGAAGAAAAACACAATTTCCAAAACTTCTTTTCAGCGTAACACTTAAGGTTATTAGGTGAAAAATCTATTATATTCAAGGCAAAGATTCAGGACAAGATGCACTTTTGA